>JAPDVR010000014.1:2615328-3152828 GCA_026230005.1 Gila orcuttii | reverse complement strand
CAATTGACGAAGAGTCACCACTTTAGCCTTTACAAAGGCTTCTGTCAGTGACACTGATGCATTAGTAATGTCCAGTCTTGCACCATAAAGCAAAGGCTCTTCCAAAAGCCAATACAATGACGTGGGATTGTTTTTTCTTTGGAGTTTAAAAAGACTCCATACTTTAAAAAGATTCCGATAAAAAACTGGGAAATTCTCCACATTTAAAGTTTTTGGATCCAATAAAAATAAAGATTTGTCCAGAGTTAAACCTGCAGCAGTTTTTAAGATAGCACTTGCCACTGGTCTCCAACTTACAGACTCTGGGCCTGTCAGGAAACGTTGTATGAACTGTGCACGAAAAGTTGCTGTCCGACTTTGTAGATGCACAAGCCCTTGTCCACCTTCTTCTTTTGGTAAGTACAAGATGTTATGGATCACCCAGTGCATCTTATCCCAGAAGAAATCTATCAACATCGATTGTATCTTAGCAAGAAAAAGTAGTGGTGGGTCAACACAAATCAGTCGATGCCAAAGAGATGAAGCAACAAGGTTATTAATAATAAGGGTTCGACCCCTATAGGACAATATTTTCTTAATCCACTTCCATTTATCCAAGCGGCCCTTTATTTTCTCAATCATTCCTTCCCAATTTTTTAATTGAAAAGACTCATCCCCCAAATAAACTCCCAAATACTTTATCCCATCTTTTTTCCATATCAGACCACCAGGGAGTTTGGGGGGCACTATTATCCGCTCTCCCACCAAAACAGCTTCACTCTTTGACCAATTCACTTTTGCAGCTGATACCATTTCAAACTCATCCAAAGTTTTCATTAAAAGGTTTACATCATTTTGCTCTTTTACAATTACAACAACATCATCAGCATAAGCTGATAAAACAAAAGAACGTTCACAGTTCATCAATGTGATGCCATTTAAAACCCTTCTCAATCTTTGCAAAAGTGGTTCTATTGCTAATGTATAGAGCATGCCTGATAATGAACACCCCTGCCTCACTCCACGATGGACTTTAAAAGGAAAACACAAGCCACCATTAAATTTCAACATACTCTCAATGTCATTATATAATACTTTAATATAATCTTTAAAAACCAAGTTAAAACCAAAGGCATCAAGAGTCTTCCATAAATAATCATGCTCTACGCGGTCAAATGCCTTTTCCTGATCAATGGAAATCAAGCCAAAATTAACACCACAAATCTTTGAAAGATCCATCAAATCTCGGATTAAAAAAATGTTATCAAATATAGATCTTCCAGGCACACAATAGGATTGGTCAGGACTAATTATGTCATCTAAAACTTTCCCTAATCTAATCGCCAATACTTTAGACAGAATTTTATAGTCAGAGCACAGTAAAG
This sequence comes from Gila orcuttii, assembly GCA_026230005.1. Lineage (NCBI taxonomy): Eukaryota > Metazoa > Chordata > Actinopteri > Cypriniformes > Leuciscidae > Gila > Gila orcuttii. Next base: position 3,151,464 of record JAPDVR010000014.1, on the reverse strand, counting down.
ACACTGGTCTCCAATTTTTAATATCACTCAAATCTCCTTTCTTTGGGAGGAGTGTAAGAACTGCTCTCCGACTACTACGTGGTAAAAAACCACAGAGCAAACTGTCACGAAGAACTGCAAGCAAGTCTTCTCCTATAATGCCCCAGTATTCTTTATAGAATTCAAAAGGAATCCCATCTACCCCTGGAACCTTCCCGTTTTGCGTACTCTGGAGAGCTTCATACAGTTCAATTAAAGTTATATCCTCACTAAGTTTTGCATTGGCACTTTCTGATAATTTTGGCAGATCTTCAAAAAAGAAACCATCAACATCTTGATCTTTCCTAAGATCAGAGCTATAAAGATTTTTATAAAATGTAACAGCTCTTTCTCTCATTTCGACTGGGTCTGATAACAGAACCCCAGCTTCAGACCTTAAATTCTGAATATAACGTCTTTGACCATTCTTTTTTTCTAATCCGAAAAAAAACTTTGATGGAACATCCATCTGCTCCACATCCTGGAAACGTGATCTGACCAATGCCCCTTGTGCCTTTCTCTTATAGAATTCAGACAATGCTGATTTTTTCATGAAAAGAGAATCTAAATGGTCTTGATTTCCTGTTTCTTGAATTAAAACTTGAATTTCTATAATTTCCTCTTCTAACTTCTTTATAGACTGAGTTAAAACTCTTGTGACATTTAGAGTATATTGTTGACATAATTGCTTAATGTTTACTTTCCCAATGTCCCACCATTCCTGTAAAGAGGAAAATTGATCTTTTTGTTCTTTAAAAGACTCCCAATAAAACCTAAACACATCTTTAAACTGTAAATCTGACAACAAAGTCACATTAAAATGCCAATAAGAACTACTTAATTTAACAGAACTAACAATCATTCTACACACAACCAAACTGTGATCAGAGAAACCTACTGGAAGAATTGAGCCATTTACAAAAAAATTAAGATGATGTTTGAAGACATAAAATCTATCTAATCGTGCCATTGACAACACATTTTCACGAGCATGCGTCCATGTGTATTGTTTAACATCATGATTAAAGTTTCTCCATACATCACCAAGCTCATTTCCTTCTATCATTTGTATCAGTTTTCGGCGTGAAGCCATATGTGGTTCTACATGATTCCTATCTATATTTCTTTCGACGCAATTAAAATCTCCTCCCACAACCAAAAAAACTTCATTATCACATGTTTCTATAACTGTATTCAATTGATCTAAAAACAACATTCTTTCTGTCTGTGAGGTTGGTGCATATACACAAATAAAAACAAAAACATGATCTTCAAAATGAGCTTTTATCTTTAACAATCTACCTTTTACAATCTCCTCTACTGAACAAGATGAGGGAGCAAAATTTTTATTAAACAAAACTGCAACTCCTCCACTGAGTGAAGTATTGTGGCTCAGAAAAAGAAGACCACCCCATTCCTTAGCCCATTCAACAGCAATTTCCACATCACTATGTGTCTCCTGTAAAAACAGGACATCAATTTTATTCTGTTTCGCTACTTCATAAATCTGAGCTCTCTTTCTGCAATCTCTAGCCCCATTCACATTTAGAGATGCAATGCGAATGTCACTCATAATTAAAAATGAAAGAGAAACTACAGCACAGAAAGCAATACATCCAATAAGGGCATAAATACTAAACCATTTCATCATCCTTATTCAATTGGAGTTGAATTTTTGTGACAATTTTTTTCAAACGAAATACTTCTTTATCTGTAAATCTTCCTTCACTCATTGAACTCTTAATATTTTCCAGAAGTCTTCTGAGATCTGGAAAATATTCCTTAACTTTCACTCCTCTCATATTTTTGGTCACCTTCAAGAATTTCTTGATCTCATCCACACCATATTCAAGACATGACCAACTGGATTGTGAACAAACGGAGCCACTAGAGTCAGAGCACTCACCCTCACTGCTTTCATTGTCCACTTTCCCTTCTTGGTTCTTTCTAGCCTGTTTCAAAACCATGCTCTTGTCATTTTTCTTCCTCTTCAGAGGTGTTTTAAAAACAACCTGATCCATATCCATTAAAGTGTCCTCATTTTGAATTACACTCTCCACTTGTGACTCAGTATCAGAGAACTGATTTAAGCTCATTTGTGTGTTATCAAGAGCTTCTCCACAATCAATACCGTTGCTTTCAACACTCTCACAGGTTACAATTTCAGAAATGTTGGCGTTTCTTTCATCAATTTCAACACTTTCTCTAGTTAGATCAGATTCAACATTTTTTTCTACCGACACTACTTTTGGACCACTAGAATTCAGCGCATTGTTGGAGGTACTGGCGACTTCTCCGTCTTTATTCTGCTCAGCGTTAACGTTACCTTTTGCACCATCATTCTGCCCACTGCCCTGAGCGCTGTTTTCCGGGCACCCGCGGATCAAATGACCAGACTTTCCACAACCAAAACACCTCATCGTTTCTGTAGTTACAAAAACGGTGTAATCAAAATCATCCACTTTAAATTTAAAATTTACCTCAAGATCAGTTCTATTTCCGTTCAGAATCATAAACGTGAAACGCCTGAACGACACTACATGTTTCACCAACCCCGATTTACATCCTATAGCGATCTTTTTTATGGGAGCAATCAATTTGCCAAAGCGTGACAATTCCTTCATCAACATCTCATCTTTAATAAAAGGAGGTATATTTGAAATTGTGACCTTTTTAGCGGGAGTAGAAAGAGGTAGTACTGGAGTAAATAACCCACGGATGTTTATTCCCTTTCCTACGACTTCATTCGCTTTCTCGACTGTATTCAAAAACAATACAATTGAGTTATTCATCTTAGACGCCGCTAACACACATTCATGACCAACAACATCACCGACCGCAACACTACACTCCTCCACACTCCCCGCAGCCACCACCTTCACACCGTGGCGCCGCGTGAGTGAATCGAGAACACCTTGAGTCGCCATGCTTCCCAGTGCAAAACACTGGTTAAGGCAGGCGCTCAGTACTTCACAACAAATAACAAACAAAACAACAAAAAACACAAAAAAGTAAGAGGGGGGAAAAATCTTTTAAAGCCACAACGGGCACAAAAAAAGACCACACACTCACCACACCACTCACTCCGCTCAACAAACGCCCGCACATGCGCACAGAGAGAGAGAGAGAGAGAGAGAGAGAGACAGACAGACAGCCAGAGAGAGAGAGAGAGAGAGAGAGAGACAGACAGGCAGACAGAGAGAGAGAGAGAGAGAGAGAGAGAGAGAGACAGACAGACAGAGAGAGAGAGAGAGAGAGAGAGAGAGAGACAGACAGACAGACACACAGACAGAGAGAGAGAGAGAGAGAGAGCGAGAGAGAGAGAGAGAGAGAGAGAGAGACAGACTGACAGACAGACGGGTAGATAAACAGAAGCATATGAAAACATCCGGTAATACTTTCTATGAAGACCCATGCTTATAATGAATTATAGACCCATTTATACTTATTTATAAGTATTACTATTCTATAAATATATTTATAATGACCCTGTACTGCAGTTCTAGTTACATTTGTATTATTTTTATAATTCCTTATAAGTCATGCATTTGCTTTTTCAATGTGCATGCTCATAATTCATCATGCACTGATTTATAAAAGATCAAATATAAAATAGACCCAGAGACACTTGTTTGCTGTACCAATTAGTTATCAATGATGTCTTTAATGGCTAATGTTTGCATTAGAGGTCATGAATGGTCATTTTCATATGTTTAAATCTATATCTCCTCAGCCATATGCATGGTTTTGCTTATAGCAGTGTGGAATTATACTTTTAAAAAATAGTGTTGCAGTGTTTTGCTAGTATGTAAGATTAAAAATAGTTTTTTATTTTTTATTTACTATTTGTATTATTTTTTTCCCCATTATTTTATTACAGGAATTATTGCTCATTAGTTACATTTAACATTTAACTTAAAATGTATGAGAACATCATGATTTCTTAACATTTGCTTTAGGAAAATTGAATCCTACATTTTTACTTTACTTAAAGCCGTCAATGATGCAATTATAGAGGTTAGTAACTGTATTATTACTCACAATAGGTATTTGTAAGAACACAGATAACTATATATTCACTTATTTGATAGAAATAAATCAAAATTACTAAAGTCATTGCAACTATAATATAATACCTTTATAGCAATTCAGGTTGCATCTTTATAAATATAAATACATTCATGGAACCATATGACTGAATAATTAATACTTATAAATCAGTGTATAATGGATTATGAGCATGCACATTAAAAAAAAGAAATGCTTGACTAAAAATAATTTAAATGTAACTATAACAATTCTTATAATGCTGTGTAGGTCTTTATAAATATATTTATAAAATAGTAACACTTATAAATAAATATAAATGGAGCTATAATGCATTATAAATATGGTCTTCATAGAAAGTGTAGACGCAGCAGTGGATTACATCTGTGATTGTGGGAGTGAAGCTGCGGATCCCTGTAAGGACGATGATGATGATGATGATGATGACGATGGCGGGCAGTAAACGTGCTCTTCTAGAGAGGTCTGTGGTGTGCAGCAGGAGTGCAGTATTGTTTACAGAGTAGCCTCTTATTAGATCGCACTTTATTGGTTGAGTGCGGTCCATTACACCCTGTAATAGGCTGTTATTTGCATCAGATGTTTGTGCTGCTTAAATTCTAGGTCTCATTTCTCTCATTTATTTGTTTCAGCTCCATCGTTTTTCCAGCGGTTCTGGTTATTTATTCGTTCTTTGGAGGTTTAATATAACACAGAATGTTAGTGCTGTAGTTTAGATGAGCATTTGTGTTTCTCTGGCCATTCATTATTCTCTTGTGTTGTGAGTGTGTGTGTCTGTATTTCTGTCTGCTTTCAATTCCCTCTGTTTTCATGCACACATTCATATTTTATAAGCGCTCTTTTAAAGCTCTCCTGTTTCTGTTTGTGTCCACAGAAATATGTACAGCATCAAGATAAAAGACGATGAAAATTTCACTTTCACAGGATGACAAATAACAGGCCTAGCTCAGTGCAGAGACACAATGTGTCATTTTGTGTCAAATGATTATTTTTATATTTTATATTTCTATATGGAAAGATGGATAGACTTTTTACGACGTAAAAAACGAGTCTTGATTTATACTCATAGATAAAGCAAGGTCAACAATCACAAACCATTGTTTCCATCAGGGTTTCCCACCTGGGGTTCTACGTGATGAAAAGCTAATAATTATTAAATCATTAAAATAATTAAAAATGAAAACAATCAAAATAAAACACTTAAACTCTAAATAAAGATTAAATATGTGTTGCTAAATTATTGAAGCAATAATGTAAAATCTCTGTGGTATGTCAAATAAATATTTTTGATCAAAGGGTGACAAAAAAATTGGGAATCCTTGGTTTAAATGAATTGTAATTTTTAGGAAAACAAATCTAATATTGTTTTGGTGTGTTTTTCCAATTATAGGCAATTTTTCCTTTTAGGAAATAAACTCCTGTTTAATTTCGTTAACAAAAAATATGATGAAAAAGTGTGTATATTTATATGATAAATAGTCTAGAATAAAAGAGGTCAAATAAACCCTGCATATGAGTCCACATTCTCTTGCTTTGTCGCCAACAACAAAAAATTGGTGGAATAAAATGACAACAATCATTGCAATTATAATTTTGTGCAAAATAATCGTGATTATCAATTTAACCATTATGCACCATGACGAAAAAGTTTTCATTGACTAAAACTTGACTAAACAAAAACAGGACAAGGTTGACTAAATATGATGAAATCTAAAAAGTACATTTCATACAGGACTAAGATGAAATTACACAAAATATCATCTGAAATGACCGCTACTCCTGTGGATTTATCTACAACACTGACACATACATCATCACTGGCAGAGGTGTAGATCACTGACATCATATATTGTATTTAATAGCATTGTGCTGGAAATGATATTTTTTACGTTCACTCAAAATGATCGACTTCTTTGTTTCGCTTAGGCACATTTCACAGCTAATATTTTACACACACTGAATCTCACTTTTTGTGCATAATAAATGCAGATTTTTCATCACAGATCACGCCTCATGTTTCATCTCACGCTCCTCTCTAACACTGTCCCCTTAAATGCTGTTTGTTCTTGTAAGGTTTTGTTGTAAATCATACCATTCAGTACACGAGTTAATGCGTAACATTACTTTTATCAGCATAAATGTATGGGGTTGAACTAAATATGAAAATACTGTACAAGAGAAAATGCATACCCTGTATATCAGGATCTGGAAATGGTGGCAATTTCTTTAGTCTTCTAGAGTTTAAATGCCCCTGCGGTGTGACAAATGAATGTTTTAAAGGCTCTGAATTAATATGAGCTCACAAATACTGCATGCATAATAATTCTATGCAAAAGGCTAATTATTATTTCATGTCTATAATCCACTTGCAGTACATAAATGCACCTGATATGGAAAAATGAAGTCAATCTGCAAAAGAAAGTGTAAAGAGTAAGAACTTTTGGGCAGCGGTGGGAAACTCTTGTTTGAATCGAGTCTGTATTTAGAGGATAGATGGAATGAGATCAATAGAAGGACAGGAAAGTAGAGTGCTAGAGATGAGAGAATAAAGGTGAAGTGAAGAGAGAGAGAGAGAGAGAGAGAGAGAACTCCACTGCATGTGTGTGTGATCTTTGCGCACATGAAAGCGCTCGAGTGACACAGACAGCGTTCAGAGATTGTGTTGTGTTCAAGACAGATCTGAGACTCGCTGAACTTCGAGAGCAGCCGTCCTGAGGTGTCACACACACGCACACACACACATGTACACAAACAAACACAAACACGCACACACACACACACACACACACACACACAAACGCACACACACTCACTCACTCACTCACACACACTCACACACACAAACACACACACACGCACACACACACACAACAACATCAGACATTCTTCTCAGTTTACAAGCACCGCTTTGATTTGGAGATTGTGTGTATTCATCCATAAAGCAGCGTTATTATCTTCATGCTCATTATTACTTCAAACGCTGAATCTTTTGGTGACCGAATCTCAGAATCGAGGAGGTTTATGTAGGAGTGAATGATCTCATGAAGGTGATGTCGTCAGGATTCACAGGTGCAGAGATATAATGTGTACATGGTTGTTTGAGCTTCACTACTCTGTCCTCGTGCTCGAGTTCAGCACTCAGACACAATAATCATATAGCCGACTCTCATTTATTATTAAATGATGGAGAAATGTTGTCAGAGACCCTTTTAATGACTGAATAATTATTTATTCATGAAATCCATTTGGTAATGAAAGTAAAGTCATTTGCAATGCTTTTATGACTGAATTTAATTAGCATCAAAGCTCAATAAGAATAAAAGCGAAACACCATCAAAGTAACATCATGAACTGTAGCATTGTGTGTGTGTATGTATGTGTGTGTGTGTGTGTGTGAGAGAGAGAGAGAGAGAGAGAGAGAGAGAGCTCTCAAAAAAATACCAACCAGCCTTCAAAACTCACACAGCACATAGTAAAAACTGTTATCCCACTTTATATGTAAGATCTTTAACTACCATGTACTAACATTCAGTGGCAGCTGGTGTGTTTTGCAGTAGAGAAGGCACACTAGATTGTAGCAGTCTGGCGATCTTTCATAGTCATGTTCTGTTTAGTTTTATTGCCATGTTCAGTTTAATTCTCCCCTTCACTGTTTTGCCTGAGTTCTCATTCATTCATTAGTTGTCATGGTTCCTGATTAGTTCACACCTGTTCCTTGTTCCGTTAATGATCTTTCTTTATGTATTTAAGCCCTCAGTTTTTCTCAGTTCATTGTCTCGCGTTAACATTTATGGTGGTTGTGGTTTTCTCTGAGTTTTTTATTAAAGTTTATTTCTACTGATAATCATCATTCTGTGCCACGCATCATTCTCATCTGTTTGGCTTACCTATAAAGCTCACTGTGACTGAACGTGAGACCCTCAAAACAAGTAACAAAAATAATAGCAAAAGTGTAAATATGTATATACCTGCTGTCCGTCTGCTTCTACTTTAGCAGGAAGATCACTACCAGGGACGAGGATCTCACCAGGGACTTGATCTGGTGTGTCTCAGCCTCTATCTATGCTAGATATCCCCCGGTTTCATAGACAAGGCTTAAAGGACAAGTTCGGTATTTTACACTTAAAGCCCTGTTTTAAGATCATTTCTGATGAAATAGAACGGTTAATATTGAAATTTGGACACATGCTGCTGTCCCAAGAATTTTAGGTTTCTGTATTAGCACCCCCCCCCCCCCCCACCTCCACAATGGTTTCATAGCGGCACTGGAACAATCATTCATAAAACGCATTAAACTTTAGTTTACAAAGACGTGAAACTCACCGAGTGGTCTGGGGTGTTCACTGATATGCTCACACAAAAATCGCTGCAGAAGATGCTTTCCAACAGGTTTTTACCATTCGTTGTAAAACTGTGGACCTATTTTTCCAAACGCCTCACAACCGGACATTCTTCCGTTGAGAGCTTGAATAATAGACACTCCAGCCCAGTTGGTGGCGATAACGCACCTTTGACAATGTTTGGATAGCGTAGCCTACGATACCGCGACTGGAAGACTACAGAAAGAATACAAACAACCCCATTTCCGTCTCCGGCGGCGGAGTAATACCGTACCTCACAGAACATCCAATACAAGTCAATGGAGTTGGACAAAAACTACGATAAAACCTGTTGGAAAGCATCTTTTGCAGCGATTTTTGTGTGAGCATATCAGTGAACACCAAAGACCACTCGTGAGTTTCACGTCTTTGTAAACTAAAGTTTAATGCGTTTTATGAATGATTGTTCCAGTGCCGCTATGAAACCATTGTGGAGGTGGAGGTGGAGGTGGAGGTGGGGGTGGGTGGGGGCTGCTACCACAGAAACCTAAAATTCTCGGGACAGCAGCATTTGTCCAAATTTCAATCTTAACCGTTCGATTTCATCAGAAATAAGATCGTTTCTGATGAAATAGAACGGTTAAGATTGAAATTTGAAAAAATCTGCCAAACAGGGCTTTAAGTGTAAAATACCGAACTTGTCCTTCAAGTCTAGTCCCAGACTAGCATGCATGTTTGAGCTGTTTTAACTAAAAGCAACTTGCACTGATATATATTTTTATATATGTCAGTGCCATTGTTTTGTCTCAAGATGCACTCCAGAATTTTTTTTTCTAAGATTATAAAAGATACTTAAATGCCCTAATTGAACTAAGGCCTAATTCTGGCTTAATCTAAGCCTTGTCTGTGGAATTGGGTCTATGTTAAGTTCTCTACTAGTTAAGCTCAGATACAAGTTTTCTCAGTCATCTCTAATTAAGCCAAGTTATAAGTCTTCTTAGTCATCACTGGTTAAGCCCAGTTCCATGTCTTCTCAGTCATCTCTAATGAAGCCCAGTTAAAAGCAGGGTCCGAAATTAACACCCGCCAAGCACCAAATGCGGGTAGATTTTCCGTTTGGCGAGTAAATCTCAAAAGGCTATCCGCCACACTGGCGGGTGAATGTTCCAGATATCCCAAGTCTCCCGCATATTGATAGCGGCTCCCTGATGTCCGCAAATTAGTTCAAATCTCCCGGAATCAAGAGCGAGCGAGAAAGAGCGCGCACATACTGTCCTCCAAACCGTGTAGCGCGTGCACGCCTGAGAGGGAGACAGCGAGAGACCTTGCGTGTGTGTGCGTGTGTGCTTTGAAAAAACTGCTTTTATTCATCAGACTACGTTTTTTTCGTCAAATAAAAATAGCAGGCCTACCTCAATCCACAGCTTGTCACTTTAAAAAAAGTAACATGTCAACATGATGTGGGGTGAGTCTGGGTCTCCGATGGCACAGATGTCACGGGAATACAGAGATAACTAGAGTGGCCAACTTCGGGAAGCGCCTTTCATTTGCTTGTGGATGTTTGCTTCGCCAGTGATATTGCATTGTACTTGCACTAGGCCTACTGCTTTATTTTAATACCGCGTATATTTAGCAAGTAACTTCGTCGCTCTTTCTGTCGAAATGGCCCTACAGTAGCTACTTCTTTTCACTCACTTCATTGTGCTTGCTCAGTGAAATATGTCTTTAGGCGCGTGTGTTTGCGCGTGTCGACGCGCCGCGTGATTCAACAAATATAGGCTATATACTGTTTTTTTAACCATGCAGCAAACAAACAAAAAAGCTAAAAAAAAATTCATATACAGGTCCTTCTCAAAAAATTAGCATATTGTGATAAAGTTAATTATTTTCCATAATGTAATGATAAAAAATAAACTTTCAAATATTTTAGATTCATTGCTAGAATGATAAATATTTACTGTGGCACTGCTGAGGTGTAATGGAGGCCCAGGATGCTTCGATAGCGGCCTTAAGCTCATCCAGAGTGTTGGGTCTTGTGTCTCTCAACTTTCTCTTCACAATATCCCACAGATTCTCTATGGGGTTCAGGTCAGGAGAGTTGGCAGGCCAATTGAGCACAGTAATACCATGGTCAGTAAACCATTTACCAGTGGTTTTGGCACTGTGAGCAGGTGCCAGGTCGTGCTGAAAAATGAAATCTTCATCTCCATAAAGCTTTTCAGCAGATGGAAGCATGAAGTGCTCCAAAATCTCCTGATAGCTAGCTGCATTGACCCTGCCCTTGATAAAACACAGTGGACCAACACCAGCAGCTGACATGGCACCCCAGACCATCACTGACTGCGGGTACTTGACACTGGACTTCAGGCATTTTGGCATTTCCTTTTCCCCAGTCTTCCTCCAGACTCTGGCATCTTGATTTCCGAATGACATGCAAAACTGAGCAACAGTCCAGTGCTGCTTCTCTGTAGCCCAGGTCAGGCGCTTCTGCCGCTGTTTATGGTTCAAAAGTGGCTTGACCTGGGGAATGCGGCACCTGTAGCCCATTTCCTGCACACGCCTGTGCACGGTGGCTCTGGATGTTTCTACTCCAGACTCAGTCCACTGCTTCCGCAGGACCCCAAGGTCTGGAATCGGTCCTTCTCCACAATCTTCCTCAGGGTCCGGTCACCTCTTCTCGTTGTGCAGCGTTTTTTGCCACACTTTTTCCTTCCCACAGACTTCCCACTGAGGTGCCTTGATACAGCACTCTGGGAACAGCCTATTTGTTCAGAAATTTCTTTCTGTGTCTTACCCTCTTGCTTGAGGGTGTCAATGATGGCCTTCTGGACAGCAGTCAGGTCGGCAGTCTTACCCATGATTGCGGTTTTGAGTAATGAAACAGGCTGGGAGTTTTTAAAAGCCTCAGGAATCTTTTGCAGGTGTTTAGAGTTAATTAGTTGATTCAGATGATTAGGTTAATAGCTCGTTTAGAGAACCTTTTCATGATATGCAAATTTTTTGAGACAGGAATTTTGGGTTTTCATGAGCTGTATGCCAAAATCATCCGTATTAAAACAATAAAAGACCTGAAATATTTCAGTTGGTGTGCAATGAATCTAAAATATATGAAAGTTTAATTTTTATCATTACATTATGGAAAATAATGAACTTTATCACAATATGCAAATTTTTTGAGAAGGACCTGTATATATATATATATATATATATATATATATATATATATATATATATATATAATTTTTTTCTTACTTTTAAACCGTTTAACTGATAGTATTAATAGGTAAAGGTACTCTAGACTTTTTTTGTGCGCATGCGCCAGCGTGCATGCAGCCTGTCGCAGTTGCCCAGTTGTTCGTTGCCGTATTATTAACTCTTAACTTTCTTTTAAACTTGCATGTGTGATTTGCGGTCTACAAGTAATTTAAACTTGACTTTCTCTCATTATGCAATGTGAGAGAGTGTTGGAAAACCACGGAATTGGTGTGCAGCAACTTCATTGCCGCCTTGTTTACAATCGGTAACAGCTGATCGCGCTGAAGTCAACCGCGGCGCCTATGCCCACAGACATCCCCAGAGAGATCTGGAAGAAGACACACAGAGGTGTCTTCTTATTTTAGAGACTTATTTTACCAAAATGCACCACAGAGCGCCACAGGAAGTCATTTCTGCCAGTGGCCATCAAGCTTTATAATTCTTCCCTCTAAGTGTCTGACACAGGAACCATTAGCTAGTTTTTAAATTGTTAATATTTTGGTTGCTGTGCAACATTATCTGTTTAACAACATCTGTTTGGAACAACGAAAATGTTTTTTATAATCTTTATTGTTGTTTATTATATATGTGGGCAATTGTGACAAAGAATTTCCCCTTGGGGATTAATAAAGTACTACTACTACTACTACTACTAATAATAAATTGTTTTACTTTCGGTAAAGTATCTGATAGTTTTACAAAACCTTCAAATGTTCTGTTATGAGCACAGGTTCCATGCTCACATCTTCCATGTCTTACTATTTGTTGCTCTGTTTTAAATTCTATGTACTCTTATTCATTCAACATAATACATTATCTCAATTAAATGTACTGAAATTAATCTATATATGTGACACAAAAAATCGGTTTATTATTTTGGCCGGTAAAAAATATGCTTGGCTGGTGGATTTTTTCATCTACCAGTCCCCGTGGCAGGTGAGCCAAAAAGTTAATTTCGGACCCTGGTTACAAGTCTTCTTAGTCATCTCTGGTTAAGCTCAGTTTCAAGTCTTCTCGGTCATCGCTGGTTCAGCCCAGTTACAAGTCATCTTCATCTTCACTGGTTCAGCCCAGCACCAAGTCACCCTCATCACCGTTGGCTCTGCCTATCTCCAAGATTTCTTCACTGCAGATGGTCCTGCCCAACCTCCCACTCCCTCCTGCCAAAAGATATCCAGTTCCTATGCCTCAATTCCACTGTCTACTTTTTTTTTTTTTTTTTTTTGAATTTTTTTAGAATTTTTCCTTTTAGCCTCTCGGCTCCTCCAGTGGTTCCGAACAGTTGCATGGATCCGCCTGGGGCTTCCCAGTCATCAGATCCGCCTTGGCCGGTAGATCCCTGAACATGGTCTGACATCCCTCGAGCTCCTGACACTGGACCCCCTCATAAGGACTCACTTTTTTCTTTTATTTTTTTGCTTTATGGGTGAAATGGCTTTCTTTGAAAGACAGAAAATTTTAAATAAAAAAAAAACACATATAAGCAAGACGATATAAATATAATTTCCCTTATATCACTTGAAGCAATAGATCCATCCTTCTGTCCTTTTAAATGTCCGTGTTATAGAGCACTTTCGGCCATTTGATCGCTGTAGCCTATGATGTCCAGCTTAGGCGTGGGGTCTTCCTTCATTATTAATTAACATCATTCATTTGTAGATGCTGTTTAAATGCCAGGAAAAGTTGTCAGAGATAATACGAGCTTATGTATATATGTGAAACGAGTCAAATATTGGTAAATATGCCATCAAGACCGTGATCTGACCCTGAGAAATGACTTTCATTGTTGTAACTTAATATGGGTTTATTCAGCAATATAACATCGTATTCTGGCTTGAATAAACAAATGGATTTAGATGACACCACATGAAACACATTTTTAGGTTACTTGACAAAGGAAACCTAATGTAAAAGAAAAAGTTCTGAAATAGAAGACAAGACATGCCAACTTTACCTTTCCTACCTTTGGTCATTTTTGAAAGAAAACATTTCTGCTGAAAAAACAAACACTCAATAAATCCAAGTATTGGACTTTATAACTGGGCACAGTATTAGCTGCACCACAGGGAAGCCTTTATGGGTTTTAAGAATGCCTTCACCCAAAGCTCTGTCAATGAAAAATGTTATTGGTAGACTGTAGGAACAAACACTTCAAAGTTACTTTTGAGATTTATGTTATTGCCCTGTAGGTGCTTTTTGATTTTGTTAGAGGCCATTTTTCTTTGGTTTGTGTGTGTGTTAACTAGGGATGTGCCCGAAGCCAAATACCTTATTCGGAAAGGCACGGATAATGGCTTTAAAATGAATAATGAATTCTACCGAATAATAGGAAAAATATTGAACAGTCACTCTTCCTGTTTGCTGGATAACAGCTGAGCCAGGGGTTCAAAGCACAATATTTTACATAATCCTCTAAAATCACTACGCAATAATGAGTGTGTGAAGTGAATGAGTTTAAACTCTATGAATGAAGGATTTTTTCAGACCGATCGCAAATCAAATATTGCATTGCCATCTCTCAGAACTCAGAGCCTGCCAGAGTAATATTAATTAAAATACTACATCATACACATTTACAACTATATGTCTATTTAAATTGGTTCTGCTGCACACCCAACAATCCAGCATAAATCCTGTGTTGGTCCAGGCTGGTTTATGCTGGTCAAGCTGCATACACAAACTGAGCTGGTCCACCAGCACTCCTCACTCCTTAACCCGGACAAGCAAACCAGCATCCCATACCGGACCAGCCATGCTGGATTATTTAGCAGGGAAGAGATAGGAAATATAGGGATTACACAGTAAATGCACTGGATCATCTAACTCTGTGTTGTTGTATTTCTTCAGCTAATGGCAGTGAGCTTCACATCGGTAGTGTGCGTTATGAAGACACTGGGGCTTATACATGCATCGCTAGAAACGAGGTTGGCGTGGATGAAGACATCTCATCTCTGTTTGTGGAAGATTCGGCTCGTAAGACACGTGAGTGATGATATAGAATCTGTTTCAGCTAAGATTGTAATGATTATGTAATGAGCTATGCACTAAAAATAGGTAATATTTAACTTAAATATCTAGTTCAGTCATGAAACTCTACAGGGCTAATCTGTCCTTTACATGCAATCTGTAAGCAATCACATCATTACCGCATGGCACATGCTGATTGGTCTCTGCTGATCCCACAGCCAATGAGATTGCTTGCTCAGCATTTAAATAGTTTGGTCCAGTGTTTGCTGTAGGCTAGTTTCAAACTTGCTCTGCATCAGCAGCAATAATAATAAGCTGCAGGGTAGCAGATCTAGTCCACCATCTAGATCTAGTTGAACTGGTTTTATTCAAGTAAAAAAAAAAAAGATTAACACCAAACCATCTATACCTATATCAATTTATACCAGCAAAACTATTTTTATGGGTTTAAAGGGATAGTTCACCCAAAAATGATAACTCTGTCATCATTTGCTCACTCTCAATTTGTTCAAAACCTGAATGAGTTTTTTTTTCGTCTGTTGAACACAAAAGAAGATATTTTGAAGAATGTTGGAAACCCGATAGTTAACGGTAGCCTTTGACTTCCATAGTATTTTCTATTTTTTTTCTACAATGGAAGTTACTGGCTACCGTCAACAGGTTACCAACATTCTTCAAAATATCTTTTTGTTCAACAGAAGAAAAAACTCAGGTTTGGAACAACTTCAAGTCAAGTCACCTTCATTTATGTAGCGCTTTATACAATGCAGACTGTTTCAAAGCAGCTTTACAGTGATAATAGGAAATTAATGCAACAAAGATTGTTTTGGTTGTACAGCAGATCTAGAAAGAGAGTCACTGTCCAGCTTAAGTACGTTTTTGATTAATTAATTTCCGTTGTAAAAATCATTAGTTATTAACTTAAAGGCCGTTTGCACGACACCGTTTTCAATGGAAAACAGAAATGTTTTATTGCGTTCTGGCCATTCATTTACACGACAGTGGTGTTTTGGTGGCTTGAGAATGCAAACTTTGAAATAGGTTTTTTGAAAACAAGTGTTGAAACCGATACCGTTATTATCTCCGTGTAAACTTTAAAAACGTGAATTTGTGAAAACATGTGACGCCGTGCACATGTGTCTTAGCCTACTTTTAGTCTATAGGCCTGCGCGCTTGAATATGTAATTGTGCGCATAGTCTTTCTTTACAAAGTGACATCGCCAATAACTTTTCTGGCATGCATAATACAGCGTTTTTGTTCGTTTCCACGGATCCGTGTGAACAGGAATCATTTTGATGAGTACAGAGGAAGAAAAAAAATTGCTGTTAAAAAAAGAGACTTTTGTCGTGTGAATGAGGCCTTCGCAGGGGATAGTCTAGTTGACACTGTTTCTGCTGACACTTCAGGGATGTGTTGTGGTCGTGTCCAGTCGCAGGTCCACCATCTGATCTGGATACGGCCCGGATCCGGCTGACTACAGTAAACCTCGGGATAAACAGAGCGACTAATTCTAGCATAGATGCCATTCTTCTTATGATGTAGTGAGTACATCGGGTGTTATAGGAAGTGTTCCCGGTTCCGGCTGACCTTATTTATGCAGCCTAACAATCATTTAACTGATCTGAATTAGAAATTGATAATATGTTAAGTGTATGCAAGGTTAAAGAGTCTAGATTTAAACCGACAGAGTTTGTCTGCTTCCTTAACAATGCAAATGTTTCATTTTGGGGTGAACTGTCCCTTTAAATCAGGCAGAAAAAGCTCTTTATAGTAACATTTGCAGGTTACCACTTTATTACAGTGTGTTTATAGTCACTAGTATTTGTGTTGTGATGATCTATACTGTATTTGGGAGAATCGTGTTGTTGGCTAAGATAGTGGTAAACTCTTGCACACTGTCGTATGGGTTGCTGGTTCAGTCATTACTGGGAAGGATTTACAAGTCGGCTCACAAGTAATGAAGTCACCAATGCGGGAAGGACAGTTTGTCATTAATAAGTTTTTAATGGTCATACACCAATAAACATCTTCAGATGTGAACAACCCTGTGGTGTCTTTGCCCATAAGCCAATTCCTGTTTGGAAAATTATAGACATTTTCTGGACTGTTAAATTTACAGTGTTCAATTACAGTGAAATGAAGGTCTATAGATCTGATTATGTCAGTAAATGGGGGATTATTTTCCGTCCACATTTGGCCTTAGTGGAGTAATACAATACAACCTTAACCCGACATTATTACTGAAAGAGGTGTAAATCATGGATCAGTACCCTCCTCCCATGCCTTATTTCTTAATTATATTAGTACTTGTCAGTAATATACAGTAAGACATGGAAGACTTGCATCAGCATGATAAAACTAGAAGGAATAAAAGTAGTGTTTTCTATCCATGAGTTTCTCAGGCCCATTATCAAAGTGTTATAATAAAATGTCCATCCGTCATATTTTCTGTAACACAATGTCTTTGTTGAATATAAAGGGCCTCATAAAAGACAAGTGACAAGTCCCATACGGATAGGACAAAGGCTGGTCATTTTTGCATTCAAATCATCTCGAATAAGACCTTTGAATAAGTCTTTTATATGTTAACCCTCCTGTTTGGGAGCTGAGAGACCTCTAGGCCAATTTAATATCTCAAAAAATAGGCTTAAAATTGAACGAGCAGGTTGATATTTCATGAGGTTATGAAAATAAAGGATAAAATTTCACTTTGATATCATGCCTCAACTGTTCCCAATGGAAACTGACTTAGTGAGTAGTGAATTTGGGGTCTCTGAGACACATAAAAACATCAACAAAAGCAATGCAAAATATTTCTCTACTGTTGCTGTACACTGCTGACAGCTGTTTTTCTACACTGTATTTCTGCTGATTTCTGGAATGGATAGCAGACACGTTTCTGAAAAGTGCATGTCCAGTGCGTGAGACAAGGCTTTAGTAATATCTGGGTTTCAGTGAGCTCACAGGGACACACTCCAGGAATCTCAGAGAAAAAGCACAGGGTTATACTGAAATGAAGTTCATCTAATCCAGAAGCCCATTTCCACCTTCAGGGCCTTTATTACTAGATCTTTAAGTCATCCTATTAATGTGAAATCACTATTATTACAGACAGTCCTGTGTGTTTCTCTGCTGTCCACTAACTCTGCTCTGTGTTTCCTCGTGCTGTCCATCTAGTGGCCAACATACTCTGGAGGGAGGAAGGTAAATAAATGTCTGATTATCTGTCTGATTAATGTCCATTTTATGAACAAAAAACATTTTGAGAGACTGTGTATGGACTGAATAAGTTCTTACTGAAATGAACAACTCCTGGCATATCTGAAACATGTATTAATGTGCCAGTCGTGACAGCACAAAGTTAAGCTACCCAGACAGCAACATAGTGGCGGCCCAGATCCAGGCCACATCTGGTACACGTGTACCGGATGTGGGCCAGATCTGGGCCGAACCTATGTTGCTGTTAGGGTACTAAACTATTACTTGGTGAAAGACTAGTTTAATGTCATTACTAGGGGTGTAACAATATATCGTGTCACAATATATCGCAATACAAAAATGCAACAATATGTATCGTGGATAGTGACAATATGAATATGAGTTTTAGTGTCAGTATACTATATATAATGTTGAATTTAATGTATAATAATGCAACGGGGGAATGTCTGTGGCTCCTGATAATGCCAAATGTCTGATGTTACCAGTAAAAGTGTTCTACATTATTTTAAATATATCTAGTCAGTGAAAGAGTGCAAGAATATTTGTCTAAAATAATTCTGTATTTTCAGCTTCAGAATCATGAATATTGTTATTCTGGTGTCTCTATTGTCCTGTGCTTTGGGTTATTGACACCAAGTCCAAGCATATTCATTTATACACACAATGTAATATCAAATTTAGCATTTTAATCAACAGTACATTTTTTGTTAACCTTTTACCATATGTTTTGGAGTATCGCAATGATATCGTATCGTGAGTTCAGTATCGTGATATGTATCGAATCATGACATGAGGGGATCGTTACACCCCTAGTCATTACCATGAAGCGATAATCTACTCATGATCCCTTAACCGATCTACCACGGTAAAGGGCATTTTACTCTGCCTGTGTCGTACCTGGCCATAGTACAGAGAAGAAACACAAATGAGAGCAATTTGAGAATTTTACTTGCCTTCTCATTAAAAAAAATAATATTTCAAATATATTAAAAAATATTAAAAAAATAATAAATAATAATAATAATAATATTTCCGTACAGTCTCAAACTGTGTAAGTCAGAGATTTCATTATGAACTCATTCCTCAGATAATATGGCCTGAGCATCTATCCACAATTTACATTTTATGTCAACAATTGACTCATTTGGATGGAAACTTGTTTCCGTCACAGAATAAAAAAGAAAAAAAGGTAATTGTGACTTTTTATCTCACAATTCAGACTTTTTTTCTGACTCTGAATAACGTAGGATTCAGTTTACCCAGAGTTTAGAATGACCCAGGGTTAACTACTTCAAGTGTGGAAAGCCGTTATGTGTCACGTTCATCCAGTGTGTGTGACATTCGGCTGATCTCCAGCCATTGAAATACTTAAAAATCAAGTCTTGGGTTCACACAGAACACATTTTCAATGTAAACGTGCACTAGATGGACGTCTTTAAACATCTCACGGCACTTAACTTATTTTAAGTTGAGTGCCGTGAGATGTTTAAAGACGTCCATCTAGTGCACGTTTACATTGAAAATGTGTTCTGTGTGAACCCAAGACTTGATTTTTAAGTATTAGAACCCAAGACTTGCATTTTTTAGGGCGGTCGATTTAGCACGCTTATTTAATTAATTAGTCATGGGAAAAAGTAATGCCTAAAATTATTAACGCATTTACTGCACCCGCCCCAGACCTACGTATTTCATCTTACAGTATATTTCATACAGTTGATTGATGACAAACATGAAGGCAGAAAACAACTCACTGCGTGATAAAGCCTATAGAATACAGTTAAAATGACCCTAAAATTCAAGATATCAGGCAAAAAGGCCCTTGTATGAGTTTTTGTCTCATATTTATATCATGATTTAGTTGAGCAATTTATATCATATGATATAGTTCTGCTGTTTTTGTCCTGAATAGCATGAGTGCAAATGTGATATTGATGTTATCAAAAGTTAAATAAAAAATAAGTTAATATTATGTTATATTTTAGAGCCACTATCGTCTGCTTTTGCTCAGTTCTGCCAACGAAAATATTATCTGTAAAGTCAGAGCAGAACTGTTGTGCGTCTCCAAGCAACACAGCGGTGTTTGTTTCTGAATGAATCTGCGTTTTGAGCGAATCAATCGGGTGAATCAATGATTCAAAGACTCATTCATTTGAGAGCCATTTACTTGATTTCAGGAATATTATTCCCCAAAGGAATCAGCAGTTGGAATGGATCGAATGAATGAATGACTCGATGACTTACTCTACTGGCAGTTTTAGTTTGTTATATAGAAGATCATTTCATTAAAAAAATCATATTTCCATAATAATAAAAACACCATTAAAGGGATAGTTCACCCAAAATATTCTGTCATCATTTACTCATGGCCGTTAATAATAAATTCTATAATTTCTCAATTACACACTTACACAATTAATTTGTGTAATTAATTAGATTAAAAATTTGAATCACTTGACAGCCCTAGTTTTTTTTTTTTTTTTTTTTTTGCTCCACTCGTATTTTTAACTGCAAATGTTTTCTGTGTGAGCCTGACTGAGCTTTACCAACACAGTCCCATGATGCTTTCTCTGATGTGTGGTTAGAGATGCAGCACATCGCTTATTTTTTATACAAATCGTATGTTTTCATACTCCGCATTTTTGCAAAATGGCTGATACGTAAAATAGTTTGGGCCGATGTTTCAGTGTCCGAGGCATTTTCCAAAAAGACTGGGAAATAAACGGAAGTGCTTTAACCCTCTGGAGCTCTTTGCGTGTCAGATTATTGCTGAAGTGAAAAACTTTAACTTTAAAAAAGTAACAGAATTTCACGTGTATTGTTATGAAAAATGAACAAAAATACTATTTTCAATTATTTTCAAAATCACGTTTTACTCTAAAACTGCTAAAAAAATCAAAGCCATAAATCTAAACAAGTTGTTCCAAATCTGAGGTTGATATCTCAGAAAATTTGCATTTTTGGCCGTGAGGAGCACAAGTGTGACTATTTTTTACAGGACCATTTAACCTTTTCAAATCATGTCCATGATTTATTTTTGTGTGTGTGTGTGTGTGTGTGTGTGTGTGTGCTCATGTTTATATTACATTGTGGGGACCAAATGTCCCCACAAGTATAGTAAAACCTGAGATCACCTACATTGTGGGGACCAGTCAGCGGTCCCCATGAGGAAAACAGCGTATAAATCACACTAAGTAATGTTTTTTGAAAATGTAAAAATGCAGAATGTCTCCTGTGATGGGTAGGTTTAGGGATAGGGGCAGAAAATTTTAAAGACTCTGCCTGCACATCATCATCAACACCACAGTCATCGAGATGACCGCTAACACTGATCAGTCACAGCTGTGTGTTTCTACTCCTCCTGCTTTCTGACGACACGACGACTCTGACGTGAACACACTCATTAGCAGCGGGTGTTTGCTGCCTGTGACAGACCAGGAGTCGTTGCAGGAGGTTTTAATAGTCTCTGCCGTCTGACCGTGTGACAGCCAGATTGTTAGGAACAGTTTTCTCAGCCCTGTTCGGTGTTGTTTCCTTTCAGAAGACAAGTTATGGCGTGTGTGTGTTGTTGTAGGGCTCAGTGTGGGGAACATGTTCTACGTCTTCTCCAGCGAAGGGATCATTATTCTGCAGCCTGGCAACTGTGAGATTCGCAGACGCATCACGCGAACAGAGAGGATTCTGGGTAGTGATGTAAGTCCTGGCCCAACCCCAAAACAATAGGAAGAAACAAGAAAATTTGATTAGTTCACTGTACAATTAAAATGTCCTGATAATTTACTCTCCTCCATGTCATCCAAGATGTCATGTCTTTCTTTCTTCAGTCGAAAAGAAATGAAGGTTTTTGAGGAAAACATTTCATTCAGACGATTTTAACCATCTGTGGTCAAAAAGTATATAAATGTTTATTTATGGGATTGTGTCGAGACTTTGAAGCTTCACTGAAACTCACATTTGGACCTTCGACCCGTTGGACTCCATTGAAGTCACTATATGGAGAAAATCCTGGAGTGTTTTCCTCAAAAACCTTCATTTCTTTTCCACTGAAGAAAGAAAGACATGAACATCTTGGATGACGTGGAGGGGAGTAAATGATCAGGAGATTTTACTTCTGAAGTGAACGACTCCTTTAATGACTAAGATTATTTGCACCGGGACAGTATTTTCACATTCCTCTGTCCCCAAAATTCTTATTTCTATAATGCACAAATGTATGTGTCCATATTGTCCCTGCAGGACGAGCTGTGTCCCCGAAGCACGGGCGTCTCTCCACACGAGTGTGTGTGGGCGTCCGCGGTCAGTGTGAGGGAGAAGTACGTGTACGTGACCCAGCCGCTTCACAACAGACTTCTGCTGATCGACACACAGGCGCAGAGAGTCGTGCAGGTGAGGATGCGTTCTCAGTCGTTCGTATCTCTAAACCCAGACAGCAACATCGGGTCGGCCCACATCTGGTACGTGTGGAATCAACCGGCACCAGATGTGGAGAGCCCGATATCATGAAAGTGCTTATCTAGAAAATAGTTTTTCAAAAATAGTTTTCGTGTGCATATGATACGCACTTTATGGCGTGTAATACACACGCACTCCCCTAATCCTACCCAAGGGGTTTTCAGTGCGTAGCATATGCACGCTAAAACCATTTTTGGCGTATAAATGGCACGAGAAATAACATTTGTGGTATAGATACGCACTTTCATGAGCCTATAGAATACAATTATAATGAACCTAAAATTCAGAATATCAGAGAAAAGAAAAAAATGCCCCTGTATTAGTGATGGGAAGTTCGGATGATTTTATTGACTCTCTAGTTCAATCACGTTCATCAAAATGAACGAATCTTTATTTGAGTCATTTCGTTAATTTAAGTGGCTTTAAATGTTATGCTTTAAACAGCCAAATTCCCTGAAAACATCCATCTATGCAATCTTGATCATATTTTGAATTAAGAAATCATTATAATGCAGCCAAAGATAATTTACAGGGAACATATTAATGATCTAACAATATTAATGTACACACGAGTCTTTGGTTCATTTGTCATGTGACACACGAAATGAACGAATCGTTCATGAATGACCCAACACTACCCTGTATGGGTTTTGTCTCATATTTATATCATGATATAGTTAAGCGATTTATATCACATGATACCCTTTCTGTAGCTCAAACAGTAGAGTTTTGGTGCTTGCAACGCTAAGGTCATGGGTTCGATTCCCAGGGAAAGTAAGAACTGATGAGAATGTAAATGTGTACCTTGAAATGCAATGTAAGTCGCTTTGGATAAAAGTGTCTGCCAAATGCATAAATGTAAATTAGTTGTTCTGTTTTTGTCCTGAATAGCATGAGTGCAAATTTGATATTGATTTTAGCTGACACACAGTAACAACTGATAAACCTATGTGGATCATTTGATCGTCTTCATATAGAGATGTCTGACTTGAATCCATGATTGCAGGCTAGTTGTGACGGTATCAAATTTTCATATCACGATAATCAGTTACGTTTTTATCACAGTATTGAATTAAGTTACAAAACTTTAATGTTGTCCTCGTAAAAAGTTTAATAACTTTTTAGTTCTTATAACAAAAATAACTCTTAAATTTAAATTACAATGAAATGTTTAAAGTAAACGTTTCAAACAGATTAAAGTGCAAAAGCAATATAAAGGGACAGTTTACACTAAAATGAAAATGATGTTTACTCACCCGGGTGTTGTTCTAATGCCTTATTCCCTTCTTTATTTTATGGACTACAAAAGGAGAATTGAAAAAAAATTCCCACTTGCGCTCGCTCGTATAACGGCAGTGAATAGTGACCAGCATCACGCTTTTAAAAAAAGATACAAAAGGATCACATAAGGATCCCATGTGACACACTGTTGTAAATTTTAAATCAGTCGATGGAAAAGTATTCTAAAAAATGCTTTCTAAAAATTTAAAGTCATTCATAATAAGGATTTATTCACAGTATTTAAAGTGCCCACGATAACAATACCATGCATGTTCATTATTATGATATATCGTAAGTCTTGTTTACCTCTGTTTTTTTTAAGGGAATCAACTGAGAATTTTAACTAGATTTTTCATCACATCATGTTTTCTCATATTTTACTCTTTCTCTTATCCAATGCTGCAAAATAAATGAATGTTTTTCTTATATGGATGAAGAATCAATAATACACAGCAACAGAGAACAATGGAAAGCATAAGATGAAAGCGCTTCAGAAAGCAGAGTGTGTCGAGGGTCGTGTGGATGTCACTGGATCATGGCTAATAAATCCTTCTAACATGATCACAGAGGCTCAGCGACGAATAAACTACGACAACGCCATATGATCCCGACAATCATGTAGCATTCTTAACTAATGATGGAAGTGCATGCTAACATTCAGTGCTGCGAATGCAAATGTTTTTTACATGATAATGCAACAACTAATGAGATCTCTGTTCGATCTAAACAGAAGTTGTTTCTTTTGCAAGTAAATCTAACTTTAAATCTTTTAGCTTGCACAGTCTCTTTTACATGCAAATCTTATGCAGTGACACCTAATTTCAGTTTCAACATTTGCAGTTTCAGTTAGCACATCAAAGATTTTTCATATAGCCTCAACACAAATGAATGAACTTCAGTTTAACATAGTTAAGTGCATGGAAAATTTAGAACAATGAAATTAATTTGTGATAAAATGTACACATTTGTGTCACTGAATAAGCTAAGTATTACAATGTTTTTTTTTTTTTTACTTTATATTTCTAGTTCTATATTTAAAGTATTGATTACAGACAATCCTAAATAATATTTTAATCAAGAGCTTTTTTCTTCATGAATCAAACACTATTGTAAGTTTCTCAGTCAGTAATCACATTAATGTTATTCAGATAGCGAGTGCAATTTTCTCTTGGTTCAATAACAACAGTTTTAGAGGAAAAGTTTTGGAGTTTCGTCAGGCGCTTCATCTATAGAACCCTTCACATCATTCATTTTATGGATTTAGTTTTAATAACTTTTTAGTTCGAACAGCTTTATCACTTGAAAAATGTAAAAATATTCAAAAAAGTTTACTTCTTTAAAGCACAACAAAAATGATGATGCAATAATTTAGGACATTTATCCCTATATAGAACCTTTTTGGCAGTGTCCAGAGTCCAGAACCCTAGGGTTCTCTATAGAACCACATTAAACCTTTCTGAGGCCCGGTTTACAGCTGGTATTAAGATGTGTTTTGGTGGATCTGATCACAAGTAGACGTTACACCTGGTGTTTTAATCCGTCTCTTTTGTCCACTTTCAACCACTTCTGTCCTGATTTCTTCAGAGGAGGGTCTATGACCGGGTAAATGTGTGGGCTTTTTCAGATCTTTCGATAGTAATGGACAGAATAAGCTCACAATTTACATATAAATGCGAAAGAAAAACATACGGAGAACAGCAGCTTTACATTTACATTTATGCATTTGGCAGACGCTTTTATCCAAAGCGACTTACATTGCATTTCAAGGTACACATTTACATTCTCATCAGTTCTTACTTTCCCTGAGAATCGAACCTATGATCTTAGCGTTGCAAGCACCAATGCTCTACTGTTTGAGCTAAAGGAAAGCTTTAGTTTCTGCTTTGACAGATGCAAGACCAGCCGAACGCTGTGAGTGTGTGTTAGAAATCAGGAATGCTGAGAAAACATTGTGCTTTACGTTTTTCATCTTCAAACCAATCTCGGGTCTCCAGCCGATAAAGTTTAAATGATTGATGGATGGAATGAACATCCCTCCTGTGTGCTTAGAGCCCCTGTTTACATCTGGTATTAAAATGCTACTGACCTAATACGTAAACATTATGGAAAGAGCTCTAGCCAGACGGGTTTTAAACTTCATCGGCTGGAAGACACAAGTTTGGTTTGAAGAGAAAACGTACCAAGCACAATGTTCTCTCACTGTTCCTGATTTCTAACACACACTCACAGCGTTCGGCTGGTCTTGCGTCTGTCAGGGCAGAAACGAAAGCTGATATTCTCTGTATGTTTTTGTTTCGCATTTTTTATGTAAATTGTGAGCTTATTTCGTCCATTAGATCTAAAGATCTGAAAAAGCTCACACATTTACCCGCTCATAGACCCTCCTCTGAAGAAATCAGGACAGAAGTGGTTGAAAGTGGACAAAAGACGTATTAAAAGAGCAGGAGCAAAAGGGAATGTGTCTCTCTCGTCTACTTGTGATCCGATCAGTGCCGCTGCTAGCCATTTTTGTGCCCTAAGCATACAGTAATTCCTTTATGATAACCCCCCCCCCCCTTTTTTTAACGTGCAATCCAACGGACCTAGAGCAATTAAATACTCTTGTTCCGCCTGTTTTGTTATATATATATCCCTAAAAAGTGCCTAATAATATTTCTATACTGAAATAATATCGGCATTATAATTATTATGACTATGATATGATGATTGATTTTTCGTGCCCCCTCAGCGCGTGGTGGGAGCGGCGGAGCTGGATCCGATCCACCAAAACACATCTTTATACCAGCTGTAAACTGGGCCATGGAAAGATTTGGTTCTGCTTCAGCTTCATTTGGAGCTTACATTTATTCTAAAAGTGTTTGTACTGAAACCATGTCCTTTATTAGGTCACTTGCCCAAACAAATTGCAGTGAGTGCTTCACTTATCGCAGTTGCTCTTGACAAGCAAGTTAATGAATTTCTCTCTCTCTCTGTTGGAATGACAGGCTGTGGAAACAGACGCCATGCCCGTCAAACTCTTCTACGACAAGTCTCACGATCAGCTGTGGGTCTTGTGCTGGGGAGACCTGCTGAAGTCCCGCTCTACGCTACAGGTGAGTTTTTGGTTATGTTTCGACTTTCGAGTTATGTTTCACCCTTAAAGACTCTCGAGCAAATTAAAGAGCTCACACATTCGTCATGCCATGATGTTTTTTAGCATGAGAGTTCAATCAGTGGGGTTTGAGAGGCTGTTTATTTGCTAACAGCCTGTGATTTTGAACACAGTCTGTATTTTTGAATGTTAGGTGTAAATGTGTGACAGTCTTTGATTGACATACATTTCTGCACCAATCGCAGCTTGTTTAATTGCATGAGTGCACGCTCATTAATTTCAGTTCCCTGTCGGGTAGACCTCCTGACTAGAACTGTATGCAAATGAGACGCTTTCTACGTTGTGTGTAAAATGTTTGCCTTGTTCCCACTTTATTCTCTGCCAGGTTTGATCAGCACTGTCCTCATGTCAAAGCACACGTATGAGAAACACACAGCCTCAAAGACAGAGCAAATGAAAGGCTTTTTATTTAACAAACAATGTGTATTTCCAGCCCCCATACACATGAATAATTCACGTTTTATTAAATAGTGGGAAAGTCCTCAGGTGTATTTGCTTGTTCAGCATGCCCACAGAGCGCCAGCCACGCTGAATAATGAAGGCGTTTGCTATGAATCACTCAGAAATGCTAAAGAGCACTTTTAACGGGAAGCTGCATAATCGGCTGCAGGGGATATGGATTCACACCACAAATAAATGCCTTGATAATATTCAACTCATTTTGAATGCGTGCAATTGACCCGGGCATGGGCAATTTGTCGGAGCCGGAGGCAGTACTCAGCTTGAGAGGTGAAATATCAAACCCATTTTTTTAAATGGCTCAATATTCTTAGTCAAACATCTGAACCTGCTTGTCAGCTCATTAGATTAAACAAATTAGGGCTAAGGAGAGTGAGGGGAAATACAGCCGCATGTGTTCGCTTGGCTCTGATCCTGCTCTCATCACACTGATTCACAAACCAACAACTCATAGTTTGCATTCATAATCAGCTGCACTGGACACTTATTAACAAGCTAAAAACAGCATTTTTTCTAGAGGCATAGTTTCCAAGTGATTTCCGAATAATCCTTGTGAATTAAGCTGCTAAATATCCTATGACATATTATAAATACAAATATGGCGTGATGAATGCCTTGGTTTTATACCCTTGTGAAATTAAAGTGTACTTAATTGTATCGAATGTGCACTCGTTGTGTACTTTAAATCTTAAAAGTAATTTTAAAAAACTGTACTTGCAGATATTGTCAGGGTTGGGGTGAAGGGATGAGGCGAGGACTCAATATTACAGAGATGAAGGGCTTTTAATTAGTAAAAAATAAAACAAAAACTACCCAGAGCGGGGAAAACAAGTCAGGCGACTTGAATCATTTTGAGACTGCAGAAGTTATTAAACGTTGCATTTTCAGTTGAATTTGGGGAAACCACTTGAAACATTTTTTGTGTTGAGCTATTTCAATTAATTATTGATTTGTTCATTGCAAACTACTGAAAGTCTGGAAATTTTGTCAGTAAACCTAATTTGCAATAGGGTTTGTATAATTTCGATTACAACTGTATGCATGATAATAAGCAACTAGTTCAAAGTTAGAATTTGACCCCTAAACTAAAGTGTTACCATTTTTCTAATAGATTAATTAATTTGGCAAACAATATGATTGCATACTGACTAGAGGAGTAGCTATGTTTTTAATTAATCTGTTTCAGTATTATACATGATGATTAACTGTAAAGGGAGTTGGGAAAACACCATAAGCATGATTAAACACTCACCTTTATTTATATAGCTCTTTTTACAATACAGATTGTTTCAAAGCAGCTTTACAGAGATAACAGGAAAATAATATCATTGCACTCATCATCTAGGACAGTTTTGCACCACTATTTAGAGTAAATTCATGAATGTCTTGTCATTATATAATAAAATATAAAAGCAAGAATCATTCATTGCACAGACTGAAAGCACACTGTTTTCATAGATTATTTCATTTGTTATATTACAACAGAATATGTTATTTATCCTTTTAAGATCTTTGCTTATCCGGTCAGATTTAAGACACTCTACATGATTGTAATACTACTTTCTCCTGTTTCCATTTTTGAGGTGATCACTTCTGCGAGTGCAGTGGAGCAGCGTCAGATCGTTCACACTGCGTTTGAAAGAGTGGAGGATTTCTACATTCCTCCCACCAACCTCATTATCACCCACGTAAGGTAAGAAACGATCGTCATTGCTCAGCGTGCATGACCTCTGTCAGATTTTCAACATAATTCTTCCAAAAATTGGAAGTGAGTAAATGATGGTTGTAATTAACAGGGCAGCACTTAATAAATCACCAGAAAGATCATTAACCTGTCTTTGACTATTGTCATCTTAGGTTTGGCTTTGTCTACTTAAAATCGGAGCCTGCGGTGCATAAAATCGACCTTGAGACCCTCCGCCTCGTCAAGACCATCAGTCTGAAGAACTACAGCTGTATTCCAGCCAGCATGGCCTACACTCATTTAAGCGGCTACTATTTTATCGAGTGTCAAGTCGAGAAAAGTTCATCTCCGAGCTCGCAGCTTCTCATTGACAGCGTAAGCGACACAGTCATCGGACCCAATACCAACATCAATGGCCGGCCGTTCATCTCTCCAGACGGGCGTTTCGTCGTCTCCGTGGATAAACGACGTGGCAAACTCCAAGTCCAGACCATCTCCTTCAGCGGTGAGCTGCAGATAGGCCATGAAGTGGATGTCTCGATTCAACTCGCAGACTTGGAGTTTCAGCCCTCCTTCATGGAGGCCAACCAGTACGTGGTCGTGACCTCTTCGGCTCAGGGCTCAGAGCTGATTTTCTCGGACCTGGCGACGGGAAGAGAAAAAGCCCTTCAGAATGTCAAGGATCCGATTCCAGCCACCAGCTGGCCTTGGGGAGACGCCAATAGGGTAGTGGTCTCCAGCGGGGTGTTTGGACGCTACTTGGTCACGTCGTCGACCGAGTCCCTGTTCGTTCTGGATGGCAAACAGAGCGGCCCTCACTGTGAGGTGTCAGATGTCAAGAGAGGGAACACAGTGGTGTGGGTGGGTGAGGTATGAGTGGCGTACCGCGGGCCGGTTCTGCAGAGGATTGCGTCGGCCGACTGGGCCAAAGCTCTGGAAAACCTTTAAAGGGAGGCCAATGGACTTGACCCTAGTAGTGAGTTAAATGAACACATGTGCGGGTTTCTGTAAAGTACACACACATGCACACACATTCAACAAACCTTATAGAACAACGGAACGAATGAAAACACCCTTCAGTGCAACAGTGAGCTAATTTAATGAGAGATGTACATTTTTTGCACTTCCTTGTTAGCAGAAATAGTGTGAAGAAGCAGACAGGTTAGGTGATGACTGAACTATGCACAATGCTTTTTAAAGTTTTTCAGTGTTTTTCTTTATTCATTGT
Organism: Gila orcuttii; assembly: GCA_026230005.1. Lineage (NCBI taxonomy): Eukaryota > Metazoa > Chordata > Actinopteri > Cypriniformes > Leuciscidae > Gila > Gila orcuttii. The sequence continues at coordinate 3,121,368 of JAPDVR010000014.1, read as the reverse complement.
GTTCACTTGTAATATACAGACACTGCAGGAAATGTGTCCATCAGTGTCACGTCTGTTAATGTCAATGTAGAAAGATTGTGTTGTTTGCATCGTCCCAGTGTTTCTGGCTTCATGTTTCAACAGCTTATTGTCTGTTTGTTTTTTAGTATTATTAGTACAACACTTAATAATAAACATGTTAGAGTAACATTTAGCATTTTCCTCTTTGTAAACCATCTAAAGCATGTGTTGAATCACGTGTTGAATCATTTTAATCTCATTGGTGCAACGTCACCCAGTGACACATGACGGCGTACCACGGAAGCTATAAAGGATACCTGAAACAAACAGTGACAGCTTCTGATTGGCTGAAGTCACTCACAGGCATGCAGGAAGTATGTCAAGGCAGCACAGAGCCTCATTCCTTTTCAGGGAACCAGAGGATCTCTTTTTCCAGTAAGGAACTGGACTCGGTCTAACACGGCTTACAGCAGGATCGTGTCTGGTCAGTGCTTTCAGAAGTGAGAAAGGGTCCCACTGAAACCTTTTCAGAGGCTCCTGGGGCATATGGCAGACACAGGCGCAATGGCTTCCTCCATATGAAGACCGCTTCAGCACTTGCTTCACGGCCGAGTCCAGAGGTGGCAGTGTCAGAGCAGATAATCACCTGGCCTGCCACCTAACCCTCAGCCCGTGATCAGACCTTTGTTTCTCCGGGCCAGCCGCCCTTAGAACAAGTGTCCACCAAACACCAGCTGAGGGACCACGTACAACGGACATGCATTAACGGGGTTCTGGGCGGGCCTCCGACTGCATTGGCATCAACTGCCTGGAGTTGCTGGCAGTACACCTTGCTTTGAGACACTGCTGCTCAGCAAGCTTTTACTGGTCTGTACAAACACTGCGACCATTGCGCTACGCTTCGCTTGCATGTTGCAACTCACCCGCCACCTCCTCCCATGGGGTCAGAAGCTTCTGAGGTCACTTTATTCCACTTACGTTTCCGGCCTGCTCAATCATGCCGCCGACAAGGCCTCATGACAGCTTATGGCCCAGGGAGAGTGGAGACCCCATCCCCATGGGTCCAGCTATTCTAGGACCACTTCGGGGTGCCACAGTTACATCTGTTTGCCTCTCCGGACTCGTCCAATTGCCAGTTGTCTTACTCCCTGACCGAGCGGACAACCCTCGGCACGGAGACACTGGCTCACAGTTGGCCCCGGGGCTTCCGCAGAAATGCGTTTCCCCAGTGAGCCTTCTTACACAGCACTGTGCTAAGTCAGTGAGGAGAAGGAGCAGGTCTTGCTAGTTGCCCCTTATTGGCCCAAACGGACCTAGTTCCCGCAAACTTTTGCTTCTCTCGACAGCCCCTTCCTGACTAATTCTTCTGAGTACATTCTCAGGGACGGGGCGTGAAGGCACCAGCGTCCAGACCTCTGGAATCTCAATGTCTGGTCCCGAAAGGAAGAAATGCGGTGGTTCTGCGGGATCTACCACAAACATGTTGTAGACACCATCACTTCTGCGAGAGCACCCTCTAACGAGGCATGCTTACGCCTTGGAGTGGAACCTGCTTGTTGAGTCTCCGAGAGGTGACCCCGAAGTTGTCCGATCACTTCTGTGCTTTCTTTCCTGCAAGATGGGTTGAGTAGGGATGTCTCCCTTCACCCTCAAAATGTTTGTTGCCTCTATATTGTCGCACATCATGATGCAGTGGATACAAATCCATGGGGAAGCACGACTTGATCGTCAGGTTCCTGAGGGGAGTAAGGAAACTGAATCGCCTTGCGCCCCTTTATACCCTCTTGGGACTTATCTCTGGTGCTACAGCACAGCAGAGACCTACCCTTTAGCCACTACAGGCAGCTAATATCGCAATATCCTGAGACCCTGGCCTGGATGTTAGTGATGTAGTACTCGAGTCAGGTCTCGGACTCGAGTCCGGTCTCGAGACCAATTTCTGCTTTCTCGGACTCATCTCGGACTTGTACCTTCAAAGACTCGGTCTTGACTCGGACTCGACACTTCAAAGACTCGGTCTTGACTCGGACTCGGCATTGGCGGTCTCGTCCCCATCACTAGTTAAGGCTGTAACGATAGACCAAACCTACAATTCGGTTCGTATCATGATTTTTTATTTTAGATTAAAAAATAAATAAATCATGTTTTCGGTGCTGAAGCAGTGGTGACGCGTTCATGTAACAAGGGTGGCGCTCCCAATAAAGTATCTTAAAGCTGCCACAAAGAACCGGCAAAAGTAATGATTATGAATATGTCAAATATAGCAATGAGAGATTTTAATTGTTTATTAATAAACAAGGTTTTTCAGTGTGTCGGCTTCAAGATGAAGTTGACGATGCTGACTCGCAATCTTCACAGTAACGCGCCAGAGAGAAATGCAGATTACATAAGCAGAGAGCAGTCTGTTTTTCGTTTTTAAATGTTCTGTTTAAAAGTAGACATCAAGCTTTCTATATATTTCTCAAGTCTGTGAGGCAAGTACATTATACGCTGAGTTTCGGTTCATTTATGAGACGAGAGTCCAGTTCACGCGCCGGCGACTCCGTGTCATGATGATCTATTTTCTACTATATTTAATTCTTATTTATTAAATCCAGGCAATTGGTTGATGAAACATTAATTAAAATTAAGATACAATTAATAAAAAACGAAATTTACTTTAAAGAAAGACTTTGTGCTTTCTGAAGTCGCTTTCAGAGCGGTCATGTCCGTAACGGAGAACTGTCACGTCCGTAACATTGTTTTTTTTCTCATAAATGTGAACACGAAAAATAAAATAAAAAAAAATATTTTATGTTCTGTGGAGGCCGACCCTTCTTCATCCGGTTATTAGCCTACTTTTGTTTTGCGCAGTGTAGCCTAATTCGTAGAATTATTAAAAATATTTTGCCACCTAAAAGTTAAAGATTTGTTGTATCACGTCACATGTGTAGGCTATTTCGCTCAAATTAAATATAAAACGCATGTGTAGACTGATATTTTTCTAATGTCTTGACTCCTTTATTAAGGGGGGTATTGATATATAAACAGACGTTTCAGTATTAAATGCATTTTCTGATCATTTATATTTCAAGTTTTGACTGCACGTCACGTCCATAACGCTGGAATTGCCCAATTTTAAAGAATTTATCCTCAACTAGTTTTTTGGTGTAGGTCTGCGTATTTTATTATCTTAACTTCAAATAATTCTAATAGTAATTTAAAAATGTGGTAGCCCTACGTCCAACACATCACACTCCACTGTTATGGTGGCAATTTCAGTAGATTTACTCACTAACATTGTTGTGGAAACACAATAAGAATGGAAACTAAAATATGGTAGTATCGTACAGTGCAGTTCTGGCGCCTCAGTCCCAACACACTCAACGTACATTCATATCACATGTTAATGCCGCGGTAGAGTTACACTCACAGGACATTGCACTTATTCGCAATCACAAAAGTTCATTATTTGCTCGTGCTTTAAAGCTATGCCGGGTAAACATTTCATTGGCGTTCTGTACATGATGCACTTTTTCTGAGCGCGTAGCCTACTGAAGTGCGCGCGCACTGTCAGACACTGAAACGTTGCGCGTCGAGTTCATATAGGCTCTTGTCTGTAGGCTATATAGTTTTCCTCCCATAGAGCCTATTATTACGAAAAAGCTTAACGTCAATGCAGTAAGACGGTGATATTAAAACTCAGTAGCCGATACACCTTATTGAACATGCAATTCGCTATTGCACGTGAAGCGTTTTATAATGGTTTTCTATGTGTGCTGTTCATAATCTGATTGCCTCTATAAAGTATGCTTTATTAATAAGGTAGTAGGCCTATATTGTGTTCTAAATTTGGTGCTTCAATTTAATATCACTCACATTATGCATTTTAAATGGGGATCACGCTTGATTACGCTGCCGTTGTCTGTTTTAGCAGAATACTGCCATCTAGTGGTAGCAGGTTTTCTAAGACAGTGTGTGTGGATCGTGCAAGGCGAAACCGGCGAAATGAAAGTCTCAAAATCCAAATGAATCAAATAGGATCGACTCAGAAACGAGTCAATGACTGCACGCGTGTCACCTCATCCACAAATGCACATCTTACTTGTTGCATGCACAAATTCTGGCCTACATTAATACAAAATTGAGGTTTTGTATTAACAACTATGTCTCTATTTGTACAAAATGCTGCACATTCATGTGATTCTGGATTTTGCACACACAAGTTGTATTGTATTAGTTTAAATGTAGCGACGCACATTTGTGAATTTGTCAAATAAATGGGTAGTTGTGCACACATTAATAATTAGCACCAGGCCTATTCATTTGTAGTTGTTTGTGTGTGGGTTGTGAAATGCTTAAAAACAGCGAAAAGAAAGTCTCAAAATCCAAATGAATCAAATGAGATCGACTCAGAAAAGAACTCAATGAATGCACGCGCGTCACCTGATCCACACATGCACATCTTCTTTGTTGCATGCACAAATTATGATACACTAATACAAAAGAAAACATTTGTATTCACAAAAATGTCTCTATTTGTACAAATTGCTACACATTCATTCAATTTTGAATTTTGCACACGCAAGTTGAAAGGCATGGATAAAACATTTCTGCAACATGTATCAAGTTCATTGATAAGTGTGCTTGCACCTGTTAATCATTTTGATACTATATTCATCCCATACAGACCCATCTGATAGCGATGGGGGACCGAGACCGAGAGAGCTACATAAAGCTACATGGAAAAAATATGCACCAAACAAGCCACTTTGAAATTTTGCTGTTTTCATGAATACAAAAGTTGGGTGACCCTCCCCCTAGACTAAAAAAAGTTGAATGACCCTCCCCTCAACAAAGAATAAAAAGACATGACCCTCCCCTTTTTTCCTCCGGTGGCCCTTTCCATAAATACCGAACGGTCCTAATTTAGACATGCCACTAGAAAATTTTAATTTGCTCTGCACGTCCTAATTATGATTAAAAAAGTCAATGTGGGCTTAACATGTTGATGACAGAGCAGCACTGTTGAAGCATTTTAGAAAAATAGGCAGAAGATGATACATGTGGTAGGGATTTTTTTAATGATAGTAAAAGCATAGTCCACATTAAGATGTTAAGACTGCTCCTCTAAACAATTCCCAATCTAGCTTAGTCTGTAGGCCTAACTGTTGATTATTAACTGGGGTGATATTAAATCATGAATATCAAAACTGACATGTCGAGACAAGATCTCGACTCGGACTTGCTTCCTCAAAGACTCGGTCTCTACTCGGACTCGACCCTTCAAAGACTCGGTCTTGACTCGGACTCGACCCTTCAAAGACTCGGTCTTGACTCGGACTCGACTGTATTTGAAAACCAATGGACTCGGCCTCGACTCGGACTCGACCCTTCAAAGACTCGGTCTTGACTCGGACTCGGCATAGGCGGTCTCGTCCCCATCACTACTGGATGTGTGGCCAAGGTTCCTACCTCTCCCTTGAAAAGGGGACCAGGTGGTGAGCCTGCAAGTGCTGCCTCGGAGGAGGCAGACCCAGTCCTGGCTTTTCCCTGTCCTTTCCGCTCCTTGCGGTTATAATTGGACAGAATGCAAAGCCTCAGGACCTCAGAACAGCTCTTGTATGTTACAGAGACCAGCAGAAAGGGAAGGCTGTTTCCAAGCAGAGGTTGGCCCACTGCATAGTGGTTGCCTTCATCTTGGTGTGTTATCCCAAGGTGCACGTGCCCCCCTGGGTAGTGAGCTCCTCCAAAGAGAGAGTATAGCTCCTGCCTAGGCGTTGACACAGAGTAACTCTCTAACAGATGCTTTAGAGCTGCGGGCTGGGCGACACCTATCACGTTTGTTAGAAAAATAACCTACGTGTCGAACCGCTGCTTCCCGTTTCACTGTAAGCCCGGTTCGAAGTGTGGCTTGCTGCGCCATTCCCCTCCTATGGACTGGATACGTGCGCAATTCTTGTTACAGTAGAGTTTCTCTATAGCCGAACCCTGTCGAGTTCCTCCATACCCTTCGGCAACGGAAGTGGCGGAGCGTCCAAAGCCAGGCCATTCACTCATATTCACTGGTGGAACCTGTGTTAGGCTGGGTTTATATGTTGTGTTCCCTACGGCGATCCCATATGTGTATTCTTCCACGGTACGGCTCTCTGCGGCGAGCCCATGTCTTACCTCGGCAGAACCTGCTCTGCTGTCACTGACCGGTTGAGTCTCCCCCTGTTATAGGCTGGAGCCACCCAAGTAACATTCCATATGTTGACTGTACCCAGTCAATATGTGTATCCTCCACATGTTACCTCCCTACGGACGGGATGTGGCTTCCGCATCTTATTCCTTTCCACCAAAAGAGAAAGCTTTCCCAGTGGACTTGTGGAAGAGCAGTGACTTCCCTGGCCTAAGCCCTGTCCCATCTCCACCTCAAATAATGCGGGGGGATCAGAAGGCTTTTGTCTAGTCATTGGAAGGTGGCAGCACTAGTGGTGTTTTAATTGGGATCCCAATCAGTCGACACCGTGACTACGTCGAACGTGAGCGACTGAAACGGAACATCTCCGTTACGCATGTAACCCTCGCCACTATTGCTGGACCACCGCTGACTCTGGGCTTCGCTCAGCTACTCAGCGAAAAACAACTGGTGCGTGCATCCACTTCCGTATGTATACCTGCACCGTGGGGCAGAGTGTGAGATGCAGATTGCATATGCCAATGTACATTGGCTCGTTTTACCGGTACTCGAAGATGACAGGCTCCCTAAGCGTGATCCCAATCAGTCAACATGTCAACTATGTGGAGTTCCTTCAGGGAACGAGGGTTACATAAGTAACCGAGACGGTACAGTCGTAACTGAGACTTTCCCTTTCGAGGGAACTCAATGCTTTGTCAGATTGTTGAGGCTATGGGAACCTTAATACCCACTGCAATCCAAATCCAGGCTGTACCCAGACAGCAACATAGTGTCAGCCCAGATCATGGCCACATCTGGTATATGTGGATTTAACGCGTACCAGATGTGGGCAGGATCTGGGCAGATACTATGTTGCTGTCTGGGAAGCCACGTATTATAAACCTTTAGCATGGATGGGGATAATTCAGCAGCAAAATTATTTTTGGTTCCTCACCACTGTTGCCTTTGTCTTTTGGCTTGCTTAGTTGGGGACATTTAATATTCAACAATATTGTTGATCTGCCTGCATTGACACCATTATATGAGAACGGAACTGAGCTGGACGATGACATCATGGTTTTCTCCAGAGCGGCTTTATATATATATATATATATAAATGAACTAAATTAATAACTTTTTTACAACCAAAATAAACAATCACTGAACTTACTTAAGCTGGACTATGACGCTATTTTCTTCTAGATCTGCTGAACAGCCGAAACAAACTCTGTTGCATTATTTTCCTGTTATCACTGTGTAAAGCTGCTTTGAAGCTATCTGTATTGTAAAAAGCGTTATATATATTAATATATAAAGGTGACTTGACTCTGCACCATAAAGTGAAGAGTCAAAAGGCATAACGTTTACATGTGAAGTTTAAGATGGTCTCAATAACCTTGGTTAAGAGACCAGAGTTCAGGAGTTGGTTCCCCTCAGTGGCCAAACCCTCAGCTTCCAGTTTTTTGGCCGGGGGTGATATAATGTGGCCCCGGCCTGTGACAGAAGGTCCCTCCTGATGGGAATCTCCCAGGGAGAGCCATCCAGGAGAGACATTAGGTCGGTGAACCATACTGGCCGGGTTGGCCAACTGGCAAACTCTCTCTAAAACTACCTGGGGTATAGGGATTCAGGAAATGCCTCGGCCACACCTGCACTGTGGCATCCAACCCCAGCGGAGCTGGATGTGTGAGGGAGAACCAGAGAAGACAGCGCATCATCTCCTGAGCAAGCAGCAACCTTACAGTCTCTCTCTTGAATCCAACACGGAAGTGACTTAAACTGCAATTCATTGACTGACCACTAGAGACTGGATGCAAAAGAGAGTCAATCCCACAGACCTCCATGCTAAAATGTCCAACTTTACAGCAGAAAAAAAAATATGTCTACAGTCTGGTACAAAAAGTGGTTTTGGTCTATATATCTAATTTTTCCCTTCATGACGACTGTGAGGGGGGTGAATTTTTTTAATTTGTTTAAATTATATTAAGCCTTAAAGTTCTGCATGATTAAGGGCGTGGCCACTTGAGTGACAGGTGGATTGCCGCGGATGTCACTACCAGCCGTTTGTCTGCTGTCTGTTAGAGTCACGGCACCCCAGCAAATCCGCCTCTCAGCCCATTTTCGTTTATCAAGATGGCAACGGCCGACTCCGCCCACTTTGGGCTTCAAAAATGCTCTTTAGAAACCAACTGGTGACGTTGTGGACACTACGTCCATTTTTACAGTCTATGCTACTGAGGGGGAGTCCACTTCTGCCTGGCCAAACTTCCTCCAAATCAACTCCAAAAAGACAAGGACAAAGTAACACGGAGCACTTACTGAAGACACAGAAGCTGACGCTGTTTGTTTCAGATAGCCTTTATAGCTTCTGCATTATAAAGTAAGAATTGTGAGATATATACTTGCAATTCTGAGGAAAAAAGTCAGCTCAATTCTGAGGGGGGAGTCAGCTCAATTCTGACTTTTTCTTGCAATTGCGAGTTTAGATTACTAAAAAAAAAAAGAGTCCGAATTGTGAGATAAAAAATAAAAAAGATAATTAGGACTTTAGGACTATTCTGTACACAATCCACCCATAGTTCAGAGCAATCTATAGTTTCGTAAAAGTATTCCTGCATTCATATATTACATTCAAACACACAGTTGCAGAATATAATGGAGAGTAACAATGAAAGTAAAGTATATTTTTGTCAAATAGAGTTAGGCTATGAGTTCCACTGTGTTATTTGTAATAAAAAAAACAGCATTTCGTCTGGCTCATCAGATTTTTGGAAGTCAACAGAAAACATGCTGCACATTCAACACACATGAGGTAAATTAGAGCACTGTTGCACTGAACACACATCATCACTACTGAGACGACCACAAGCGCAGCTTTAAATCACCCTGTTTGAGACAAAATGGCTAAATTGGCAATTCAGTGTGCTTTCAGACTCAGTGAGATATGCATGACTACACTATTACTTTAGAAAGCCAGATGGTTAGACCTCAACGAGCATCACATTGGACACAGATATGATCAATTTAAGGCCCAAACAAACCTAATTAAACTCAGTGGGCTAACAATCATTCAATAAATGTGCTCCTCGTATATTAACTGTAGAGTGATTTGAGTTTGTGTCCTTCACAAACCAGAGTCACGGACATTGTAATGCTCTTGTAAGAGAATAGTTAGAGCAGTGTGAACATTGTGTGTCCAATTTATGAGGGAAGTGGATTGAACAAAATAGAAGTTTTCCACAAGAGAAAGGATCAACATTAAAAGTGGTGAACGTAAAATATGTTTTGTTCAAGACTAAACTAGCTGCACATGTTTTTTTATAATAATACAGTATGTCCTGCACATAATATGCCATTCTTTTAAAATATCTGCATTTTGTCTGTGCGTGCGTGCGTGCGTGCGTGCGTGGTGCGTGCGTGCATGCGTTTGTGCGTGTGTGTGTGTGTGCGTGCGTGCGTGCGTGCATGCGTTTGTGCGTGTATGTGTGTGTGTATGTGTGAGTGTGTGTGTTCATGGTTCTTTTTAGCACTGAAATTCCAGCCTGACTTTTGCCAACGAGGCAGAAATGAAGCATCTTGTGCCTCATTGAGTCACATTTAAGTCCTCATCCATTTGTCTTCATTACACTCTATTGTCCCTAGACTGTTTCAGCCTGTTCTTGTCCTCATCATGTACATTTGTTTCTTCAGTGTGTTATAGACCTCTTCAGGGCCTCAACCTCAGTTTATGTGTGTCATGAAAACCTTTATTAAGAGCTGAGGCTCATGGAGTTTTGGTAATCTGTAGGTCAAGAACCAAAGGCTTTATTTGTTTTGTTATAATCTTTTTCATTTTTATTTTTTTATTTATCAGTTATATAATCCGTGAGTATATTCTGACAATTAAGTGCATTTTTTAAATTAATATGACATTTCCTTATAAAATTGAGCTGTCACGAGCATCAGATAATAAGAATGAAACTGTTTATGTGGTGTATTTGGTCTGGCTTTTATTGCTTAATTCCTTGTATGTGTAATATTTGTTTCTCCCAAAGTACATTTTGTATGGCGAATAAAACCTGGTCCTTAAGTGTGTATGTCAGCACCACTTGTTCTTCAGTTTGATTCACATATAGACATATAATTCACACTATTACACCAAACACTCTCTTAACATTTACACGTCAAAATGCCAAGGGCCTAAACTCGACGACGAGAAATGATTTATTTTCATGTATGTATTTCTTTATTTGAAATAACCTTTAACAGTCTTTTAGCTGTCTTTGTGCTGGTTAATCTATATCTCTATGCAACACAGTTTTCAGCATTAAGGCAATAACTGTTGAAATGTTGACGTTTTGCAACCCAGTAATTGCTACTTTTTTTAAATTTTTTTATGATTTTATTTCTCTCTCTATGTTGTGTAACTGACCACACCAGCAAAGTTCTCGTCTAGTTCTCAGCTTGTCTCGTGGTCAAGCGGCACCATGTTCTGTTCATGTGTGTGTGTTGATTTGCTGTAAAATTGTGAAATGTTACACTTTTCGGAAAGATAGTGGCTTTACTTAATTCACAGATGTGCTTCATGGGATGTAGAACAAAGTTGAAATGTCATAATTTTAGTGAACTAAGTATCTGTAACAAACATTAAAACAAATCCATATTCCCGAGGTCCCGGTACACCCAAGTGATTTATTAGCATTGGTTGTATAGAAACTTTTATTGTATAATGTAATATAGTGTTGCCTGGGATATATATTTCTTCCAGTTTTACAATAAAAGATGAGACCGGAACGTTTCGCAGTATGTGGCTTTAACATATCATGCTTTAACTATGTTTTTTTTTCTAAAATGTTTTACACAGAATTCGTCTTTGTCCAACCCTGGTATATGCTGTGACACGAAACCAAAATGATCAAGTCTATTATGTGATTCATTAAAAGGCACGCTGAAAAGGAGTGATACAATACCATTTACTCATCTATCTACTGAGTGAACTTACGATGACGTGTTGAAATATTGTGGCTTTTAAGAGTTTAGAGTCAGGAACAATAATACTGTAAGCACATATTTATTAAAGTCAAATGTTTAAGCTAAGATTCAAACAGTAATCTAAATATTGGAAGGGATGTGTCGTCCATGATGGTCCCACACATTTTTAGACACTGTTTCCCAACAATGACCCTAAACTGTGAAACGAGTCCAAGGTATTTTCATTGTAAATCACACATATTCTTTTAGAGGGGTTATTGGTGTGTTTGCGATTCAAAGAAGCCGTTGGAGGCCTTCCAATGACAACAAAAGACATTGTATGCAGTGTGACTGCAATTAGTTTATTATTTATGTTATATTTAACAATTTCGCTCTTAATCGTCGAGTTATAAACGCATTCTATCTCTTTCTTACAATCATGACCGAAAACAAAAACAGCACTGAATCTTCGTCACGCTCTCAGCTAAAATTAAATGATACTAAAACCGCCAGCGGGTGGCGGCAAATCAGTAGCCCCATTCAGTTAGCGATACTGTCATGTATGATAAAATATAGCCTTCTTCAGAAAACAACGCATTAACTTCTGGTTAATGACATCATCACAGAGTTTACGGGTATTTTGGAGCTGATGTGTGAATGGTCTGTTACCGCTAAAAAGCCAGAACGCTGTTGCTTGTGTGAACAGCACATTTTTTTATTTACCGGTAAAGTCGTTCTGGCAATTTTACGGTAATTGGGATTGCTGTATGAAAGGGACTATTGTCTTAACAAGTCATTGAATCATTCACTCAGGTAATTCGTTCAAAATGACTGATTCATTCACGGACAAAGTGAGTGACTATCTTTATGAGTGAGTCGTTGAATCATTCAAAGAACAATACGTTTATTCAGTAACGAACCTGAAACTGTTGTTTGAAGATGCGCAGTGGATCTACCGTTTGGAACTATTTTCCTTGGCAAAATAGAACAAAAACGTCTCAGGTTACGACTGTAACCCTAGTTCCCCTGAGAAGGGAACGAGACGATGCGTCGATGCCGCTTTGAGACCGCCTTAGCGTGGTGACGTCTGAAGCACGTATGTCAACTAGTCCAATGGAATGAATGAACGAATGCCACGGGCGGGTGACATCATGACCAGGAAAGGATAAAAGCTCATCCGGTGAGTTACTCACGTTAACTTCTAGAGCCGAAGCAAAGTCGATCGCAAGGATGCAGGAAGAATGGCAGGGCGACGCATCATCTCGTTCCCTTCTCAGGGAACTAGGGTTACAGTCGTAACCTGAGACGTTCCCTTTCCAGGGAACTCGCGATGCGTCGATGACGCTTTGGAACGAGAATTCCCAATACGCCATACTTACACAATGCCAGATGACAAAACTGTCAGCAAACTAAGAAGCACCTGGGAACCTGGGGCAGCATCCAGGTCCAGGCTATAGAACCTCACAAATGTGAGCAGTGAGGACCAGCCCGCCGCATCACAAACCTCCTGAAGGGAAACCCCCGATAATAAGGCATTAGAGGCTGCCATACTCCTAGTAGAGTGAGCTCCAACCACCAAAGGGCACGGCTGGCCAGAGGACACATACGCAAGAGAGATAGCCTCGACTATCCACTTGCTAATTGTCTGTTTATCCTTTCCTGGTCATGACGTCACCCGCCCGTGGCGTTCGTTCATTCATTCCATTGGACTAGTTGACATACGTGCTTCAAACGTAATCACGCTAAGGCGTTCCCAAAGCGTCATCGACACATCGCGAGTTCCCTCGAAAGGGAACAGTCAATATTGTGTCTAAAATGTAAGTCACCTAATATTAACTGTTGTATAAAATCAATATCACATTTGCAAATGTGCTGTTGATATTCGGGAAAACAGCACTCTTGCTTGTGTGGTATTGCTTATAAATATTAAAATCAAGAACTTATTCTGAGATATTTTATCCCCTGTTACGGTCCTTAGGCCCTGTGTGTGTCTGCCCAGGTGTACTGCTGCTTCTTTGTTCTCTGCAGGTCCTGTGTGCACACCTGTCTCCAGTTGGCAATTAACTAGTGTGCACACCTGTCTCCAGTTGGTAATCAGCAGGAGCTGGTATAAAGAGTAGAGAACGGGCAGACTGTTGGAGAAGAGTGTGGAGAGCAGACGGCTTACCAGAGCTGGGTGACACTGTAGTGGCGTTCGAGGAGTCCCTACAGTAGAACGTATCAAGTCTGAACCTCGTGGTGGGGTTTACTCTCTCAGTGGAGGGAGGGTGATAAATTATCTGGTATTTATATCTGGACTTTCCCTTTTAGTGATTTACTTTTTGTTCTCTTGTGAGCTACCTTTTAAGTTGTTGCTGTATGATCTCATCTGTTACCTTAACTGGGCGCTTCCTCTGTGTTTTGGGAAGTTGTTTTCTGTTGTACCTTTTTGAGACTACCTTGGTTAGTTAATATTGTAAATAAACGCCAGACTTGCTGATAAACCTGTCTCATTCGTTCCTTCAACCTGAAATGTTATTATTATTGTCACAACCTCCTCCTCCCCTAGACTTTCCACTGGAGGTTCGTAACAATTTGGGGGCTCGTCCGAGATCTGTTTTTCCCAAACATTTCAGGTTGAATGGAAGAAAGCGGTAAGCATTTATCGTCTTTCTTAGTGTTGAACGAAAACTGTTTTCATTGACCGTTGTGTGTGGGTGTTTCATTGACTGTTGTGAGTAGGTTTTCACTGTCCGGTTTTTCCAGAGAAGACCTTTTCCCCAGCTAGTTAGAAGTGTCCAGCCAGGCTGTTCTGCAGTCTTTCCATCGGGCACTTGGTTGTTATTTTTCCTTTATTATTTTCGGGGTGAATCCTGGGTGGGGACGAGATCCCTGTCAGGGGCAGGCTTTCGGGGCCCTGGCCGCCAAAGTTCGCCTTTAAAGTCGCCTCGAGCCCGCCAAGCCCCAGAAGACAGCTTAGGTTAAGCTTTGGGTAGGCAGGCCCTGGGGAAGTGGTTATTCTTTTGAGGAAACTGGTGTGTGACTATTCTATTGTGGAACCTAGGCGATCTTTTTGTTACGTATCTGCGAATATTTGTCGTTTGTTGCGCTGTTGATTGGTGCTAGGGCTTCCGTTGGTGTTAGCCAGTTAGCTACTGTGGTGAGGATGGCTGGATTTAATTTAGAAGAGTTTGTAGCAAACCCTACGCTAGAGCAGCTGGATAGATGTAAGAAAACTGACCTGTTTGCTATCGCTAAACATTATGGTTTCTCTGCGTCTAGTTCTCTGGTTAAAGCAGAGTTGCGCGCAGCTTTGACTGACGGGTTAGTGCAGAGCGGTGTTTTGAGTTTATTAGATTCGCCCGCTGGGGCCGCAGCGAAACAATCCGGTTCTGTGGTAGAGGACGTGGCCACGCCAACCGATGTGGCAGATACACCCGGTGTGAAGCAGGGCGAGGGTAGACAGTTTACCCTGCCGAGGTATTATCCATTGTCTGTGGAGTCCCCTCCTACGTCTGGACAGGACGCGCGGCTGAAGGTTCGTTTGGCTCGGCTCCATTTGTAGAGGGAGGAGCGCGAACGCGAACACCAGTTTAGGAGAGACTTAGAGTTAAAAAAAATAGACGCCGAGGCGACTAAGGTGTTGGAGCTAAAGAAGTTGGAGGCGGAAACAGCCATAAGAATGCGTGAGTTGGAGTTGCGGTCAGCGCAGTTTCCAGCTGCTGCTGTCCCTACAGTGTCACCAGGATCTAACGCTACTAGTAACTTTGATGTAAGTAAACATATTTCGTTGGTCCCTGTCTTTCGTGAAACCGACATTGAGAGCTATTTCACTGCATTTGAGCGCATTGCTGTTGCCCTGAGGTGGCCAAAAGATGTGTGGGCCATCCTGTTACAATGTAAATTGTCTGGGAAAGCTCAGGAGGCTTGCTCATCGATGTCTGTGCAAGACAGCCTCTCCTATGAAGAAGTTAAGAGTGCCATCTTGCGGGTGTATGAGCTAGTGCCAGAAGCGTACAGGCAACGTTTCAGGGCTCTCAGAAAAGGGGTAGGGCAGACCTACATTGATTTTGCCAGAGAACAAGGGATTTTGTTTGATCGGTGGTGTGCTGCATGGAAAGTCGATGATTTCTCCTCAGTTCGCGAGTTGATGCTGTTGGAAGCGTTTAAGAACTGTGTGTCTGAAAAGATTGTTGTTTATCTCAACGAACAGAAAGTGACCACGCTGCAGCAGGCTGCCACACTTGCTGATGAGTTTGCTTTGACACACAAGAACACGTCTGTCAGACATTACTCGTCCTCTTATGATGATACGGTAAAGAAGCCGAGTAACACTCAGAATATTCGTGTTAGCTCAGGGGCACAGGTGGACAAGCGCTGTTTTTTTTGTCACAAACCTGATCATCTTATTGCAGATTGTGCCCTGTATAAACGAAAGCCCCAGTCTCTAGTGGGCAAACCACCCAAAGGAGTTGGGTTATTTAAGACTGTATCTCCCTGTGGTAGTCAGCTGGCACTAAAAGAACCTGATGAATGCTTTAAGCCATTTATTTCCAAGGGACTGGTATCCCTCACAGGTAAACCTGAGGATCAGCGTCCGGTCACAGTGCTGAGAGACACAGGTGGCTCACGTTCATTCATCCTGGCCAGCGTACTACCATTGACCCCTCACTCTGCTTGTGATGTGAGCACTGTAGTTCGAGGCATCGGGATGAGCTTTGTTCCTACTCCTTTACATTCCATTCATGTGCATTCCAAGCTAGCATCCGTTTTTTTCCCATGGCTGTTCGATCTCGTTTTCCTATTGATGGTGTAGACTTTATCATGGGAAATGACATTGCTGGCGGAAAGGTTTATCTGGACCCAGAGGTGGTGGATACTCCTATCTCTGAAACTGAACCTGATGAGTTGGTTCAGAAGCACCCTGGAGTTTTTTCGGTCAGTGTATTGACTAGGGCGCAGGCTCGTAAGCAGGCCCGAGGGGTGAATCTCTCGGATTCATTGTTCTCCTCTGTGTTTAGGGAGGACCCGTTGCCCTCTAGGGGAGAGGCAGAGAACGAATTCGCGAAGGTTCCTGTAAGTGTTGCCCCCTCTGTCACTGTTCCTGAGGGAACATTGCCGTTAAAACGCAAAGTCTTTATTGATGCTCAAAAGAGTGATCCCACCCTGGCTAAATGTTTTGCTGCGGCTGGGTGTGATGCTAGTGGGGGGTCAAGTCAGCAGCATTATCTAATTGAGGATGGTGTGTTGATGCGTAACTGGGTTCCTCGTGGTGGGACGGCAGATGACCTGACTGGGAGTTGTGACATTGTTTACCAGGTTGTAGTTCCGGTGGGATGGCGCCAGTACGTGCTAGGGTTAGCGCATGAACACTTGTGGTCGGGTAATCTCGGCGTCACCAAAACTTACAACCGTGTGCTTGAGCATTTCTTCTGGCCAGGTCTTAAGGCGGATGTAGCGCACTATTGCAAAACTTGCAGTACATGCCAAATCGTTGGGAAACCAAACCAGGTCGTGCCTCCTGCCCCGTTGCATCCAGTTCCTGCTGTTGGTGTACCATTCGAGCATGTTATTGTGGATTGTGTTGGGCCCCTGCCTAGAACTAAGCTAGGGAACCAGTTTTTGTTAACGGTGATGTGCGTGTCCATCCGTTTTCCTGAGGCTGTGCCATTAAGGAGGATCACCGCCCCCGCCATCACGAAAGCCCTAATTAAATTCTTTACTACTTTTGGACTGCCAAAAGTTGTACAAACCGACCAAGGTACCAATTTCCTGTCCAAGACTTTCCGTCAGACGTTGCAGATGCTGGGAATTTCACATTCCGTGTCTAGCGCTTATCACCCTGAATCACAAGGTGCGCTTGAACGTTGGCACCAGACGCTTAAGTCCACGGTAAAGCAATTCTGCTATGACACAGGAAGAGACTGGGATGAAGGTGTGCCGTATGTGCTCTTTGCTGTTCGCAATGCTAAGCAAGAGTCCCTGGGGTTCAGTCCGGCTGAACTCGTGTTTGGTCATAGCGTGCTCGGTGAAGGTCACCAAGGTGGTAGGTTGCCCAATTCGGAGCTCTTGTCTGACCTAAAGGCACATTTGTCATACCTCTCCCCAGATCAGCGTGATGATGTAATGATGTTAATAACTTCTCATCTCTCTCTGTTTAGCGATGTGCGTTCCCAGACCACTGTTCTGCATCACAATATTGACATTGGGACAGCTGCCCCCATAAAGCAGCATGCATATCGTTGTCCGCTGGCTAAGAGAGAGATGATGAAAGAGGAAGTCGACTACTTAGTACGAAATGGGTTAGCCAGGCCCAGCTATAGTCCGTGGAGTTCCCCCTGTTTACTTACTCCTAAGTCGGACGGTACGCTACGTTTTTGCACAGACTTTCGTAAGGTAAATGCAGTGACAGTCCCAGACTCATTCCCCTTGCCCAGGAGGGAGGACTGCATTGATAGTATTGGTCCCGCGGAGTACATCACTAAGTTAGACCTGCTGAAGGGGTACTGGCAGGTGCCATTAACCCCTCATGCATCTGATATCTCTGCGTTTGTTACCCCAGACAACTTCATGCAGTACACGGTTATGGCCTTCGGGATGAGAAATACGCCTGCCACGTTCCAGCGTATAATGCATATAGTATTAGGGACTGTCCCAAACTGCATTGTCTACCTAGATGACATGGTAGTGTACGCAGACGACTGGACTAGTCACATGTCAATTTTGGCTGAGGTGTTCCAGAGGTTAGCGGCAGCGTCACTGACACTGAACTTAGCTAAGTGCGAGTTTGGAAGGGCCACTGTGACATACTTGGGTAAGCAGGTAGGCCATGGCCAGGTCTGCCCTGTTGACGCCAAGGTTACAGCTGTGTTAGCCTATCCAGCCCCCACCACGAACAGACGTGAGCTTCGTCGTTTCCTTGGTATGGCTGGATATTACAGGTGTTTTTGCAAAAACTTCTCAGTAGTCGTCGCCCCTCTAACTAGTTTGTGTAGTCCCACTATCCCGTTTGTGTGGATGGACGAGTGTCAACATGCTTTTGAAGCTGTGAAATCTCTACTCTGTTGTACCCCTGTCCTGGCTGCGCCAAACCTCTCTCTCCCCTTTAAGCTCGAGGTTGACGCGAGTGCCACGGGTGCTGGGGCTGTGCTGGTGCAGGATGGAGAAGGAGATGTGTGTCATCCGGTTAGCTATTTCTCTGTCAAGTTTAAAAAACATCAACTGAACTACTCCACCATAGAGAAAGAGACCCTCGCATTGCTGATTGCTTTGCAGCATTTTGATGTCTATGTTGGTTATAACCCCTTTCCAGTTGTTGTATTCACAGATCATAACCCTCTGGTTTTCCTGTCCCAAATGTATAACCACAATCAACGTCTGATGAGGTGGGCTCTGTTGGTGCAGGGTTACAACTTGGAGATCCGTCATAAGAAGGGAGCTGACAACGTGATAGCCGACGCACTGTCTCGTGGGTGAAAGGTTTCTCTATTCATCCGCTGGGGGGGGGGGGGGTGTTTTGGTTTGTTTTGCCTCACCTGTCTCCAGTTGGCAATTAACTAGTGTGCACACCTGTCTCCAGTTGGTAATCAGCAGGAGCTGGTATAAAGAGTAGAGAACGGGCAGACTGTTGGAGAAGAGTGTGGAGAGCAGACGGCTTACCAGAGCTGGGTGACACTGTAGTGGCGTTCGTGGAGTCCCTACAGTAGAACGTATCAAGTCTGAACCTCGTGGGGGGGTTTACTCTCTCAGTGGAGGGAGGGTGATAAATTATCTGGTATTTATATCTGGACTTTCCCTTTTAGTGATTTACTTTTTGTTCTCTTGTGAGCTACCTTTTAAGTTGTTGCTGTATGATCTCATCTGTTACCTTAACTGGGCGCTTCCTCTGTGTTTTGGGAAGTTGTTTTCTGTTGTACCTTTTTGAGACTACCTTGGTTAATTAATATTGTAAATAAACGCCAGACTTGCGGATAAACCTGTCTCATTCGTTCCTTCAACCTGAAATGTTATTATTATTGTCACAACCTCCTCCTCCCCTAGACTTTCCACTGGAGGTTCGTAACATCCCCATATCTTGAATTTTTGGGGACTTTTTATTCATTTTGATGGCATTTTTCCCCAAGTGTGTGGCAGGGGCCGCTTCTGTCGTGAGGCCCTTTCAAGTGAAACGATGAAACTGGTGTGTGTCGTTATTGTTCAGGCTTTGTATTGGAGTTGTAATAGATGTTTAATTCCAGGGTCATTACACTTAATGATGGAGATCCTTCTGGCAGAGATTATCTGAACATCTTGACTGATGAATGGCTTCTACACAGAGGTCAGCATTGATAACCTTCATAAATCTCTCTCCATGGTCCTGGTGGTCGAGTGATAAGACCACATGAAGCCTTCCTTTACTCCAGCTCAACTTAATCTATATGCTTTAGTGTTCTACACTCTCTTCTATCTGTTGCAATTATTCGCAACAACTTGCCAGTGAAAGATGCTGTCAATAGGCCGTCCATCACTGTCACTGCAGGAGGAGTCACAGACCACCAGAATCACTGCGAATAAATCTATATGAGCTTTTTTCTGCCTAGCTTAGAGAGAGAAGCTATCGATCGTGAGCACAAAAAGTTGAAAATGTATACTAAAAAAGGTGAGTGATAGACATCGCATTGCTCTCAGAATATTTTGCTCTTCAACAAAAAGTCTTTATAAATGCACAAAAAGAAAATAAAGCCTAATGTTCAGATGTTAAGCACATTGCATGTGAAAAAATAATGACATACTCTATACTGTGTTTATACATTATGGTGTTTGTTGTGCAGCATTTAAACTGAATTTAAATCCCTGCATGACATAGTTTGTTTGTAAACAATTTTATTAATGTCTATTGTTAATGTACAATTAGTTATTAATTAATGAAATGCTTTATTATTATTTCCGTGACACTTGTGGTCCTCCCTTAAAGACATGCAGGTAAACAGATAAAAAATGTTAATATTTATTTTTACAGTAAATGTTTTATATTGATAATTTTATGTTATTTATTTCGAATAGTATATTATTTACATATATATATAGGTTTGCGCAACTTGGCCGAAAAAATTATATTACAATTATTCTGTCATTTATGATGATTTGATATATCAACAGTCTCTCATATTTCTGCTGCTGAAACCAATTAGGTCCCTTTTATTATTAGTATTGAGTCTATTATAAAAATGAAGATTTACAGAATATTAGATCATAAATTAAAATTATTTTTATAATTAAGTTACCAATATTTATATCTTAAATTCCTTGAGCTTCTAACATTTCAAATCCTCTTCCATTTATTTTGGAATACTGGTGAAATTCAGTTTCTGTCCACATACATTTTGGAAATTATGCAAATGCATAAATAAAGTGAATCGCAAACTATTGCATGATTTTTATTTTTTGATTTGTCATTTTCATTTTATATTTGATATAACTAGCTTTTCATCGACTCACAAACCCCCCTTATGAACACCCAGTGGTTTGCAAACCCTCATTTTGGGAAACCCTGTTCATTTTAGATCGATTCCTTTACATGTGGATGTTTCTTGAGGGCCAGACGTATCCTTCCTTTGAGAACAGGGAGTTTTATGTCCCTGTGTGAACTGTGCCATCTAAAATGAGGGAACTGGTTTTATTTGCCATGTCATTCACAGTTGTGAATCATATGTTCTGTGAAAGCACACATCTGCCAGCCTCACGAGACTGTAAGACAGCTTGAGAGGACGAGGACTGTCTCTGAGATGTGTGATCTATCTACAGCTTGAAGTCTTCTGGATTCTGTGAATGATGGATTTATGCTGGGATCTCCTGCAACTGCAGTTGTGCAAATGGTTTGTGTTTTGTGATGAGCTGAGCTGTGATTCTCTGGTAATCAACACTCAGCATATAAGCAATCAAACAGCATCATAAAATAATTTTAGATACAACAGAAAAAAATAGCATTTCAAAACAAATAACTGATACAAAAGCAACGAGAATCAAATAAACCACAATTTATTCATGATGCCGCAGTGCATGCTGGAATCTAGGACAGTCACATCACAATATAATCGATAAGCAAATATACAAGAGATCCTGTTCAGAATGAAGTCAAAATTACTTTAAAAAGTATCACAACTAGAAGCAACAATGAAGAGTGTCTATTAAGACTAGTGCAAATAGCCTTTTTTCCTTTTGGCAAAATATTTACACTAACTCGCCCACCAAATTACAAAAGAAACCTAATCGAAACCAGCATCAGTGATGTGGAGAGTACTGTAAGTACTGCAGATTAAACTTTTGACACGACCAACCCAAATTTGAATATTTGAAATATCAGCTTGGAGAGGTGTTTACTTTTAATATAAATGAAGAAAATATTTATAGTGTTCTTGAGTTGATCAGAAAGGCTGGTACATAGACTGTGACGCGTGATGCACATACTGTTTTACCACTCTCAAAAACTGTGGAGAACACCCTTAATGATCAGCAAGTTTAATATGGTTAGGGGGAGGGGGGAGGGATAGGGACAGGAAAGGTCCCAATAAGACAGCATCCTTTCATGATTTTAATAAATATAATCATATACATTGAATATGTTGAGTCAGCCATATGTTGAGTCAGACCCATATGTTGAGTCAACACTTATTTGCAAATAATATCTGCCACCATTTGCACTATAAGTATAAAAAGCATCAACACCATACACTACATGTACTTAGTGTGGATAGCATTTGGGATATACTGTAGATTCACAGATCATTTGACAGAATAGAGCATTTTTCCTGGAGAGAAATGGGATCTGCGAGGATTTCCAGTCAGGATTTGGTCACACTTTACATTAGGGTACAATGTTCACTATTAAAACTATCCATTCACTTTGGCCTTAAACTACTAATTACTGCTTATTAATAGCTAGTAGGATAGTTGTTAAGTTTAGGTATTGGGTAGGATTAGGGGGTGTAGAATATGGTCATGCAGAATAAGGCATTAACATGTGCTTTATAAGTACTAATAAGCATCCAATATCCTAGTGCATGCTAATAAGCAACCAGTTCATAGTGATAATTAGATCCTAAACTAAAGTGTTACCCAGGATTTAGACCATATCATAGAACTGAGACTGCACTCATTAGAGTTACAAATGATTTACTCTAATTATCCGATCGTGGTTGTATCTCTCTATTAGTGCTACTCGATCTTAGTGCTGTATTTGATACCATCGACCACAACATTCTATTGGATTGGCTGGAAAAATTACATTAGTGGAATTGCATTAGCATGGTTTAAATCAGACTTATCTGACTTATCAGTTTGTAGCAGTAAATGAAGAGATGTCTTATTGGTCAAAAGTTCAGTATGGTGTACCACAAGGCTCAGTACTAGGACCGTTGCTTTTCACCCTGGTACATGCCACCCTTAGGAGATATCATTAGGAAGCATGGCACAATTTTTCACTGTTACGCTGATGATATTCAGCTATGTATTTGTTGCCTGATGCAACATACCAATTCACAAAACTAATGGAATGCATAGTTGACATAAAACATTTAATGACGAGTAATTTTCTACTACTAAATTCTGAAAAAAAAGGTTTTAATTATTGGACAAATAGCCAAGAATACTGTCTAACACTTGATGGCTGCTCTGTCAAGTCCTCGTCATCGGTTAGGAACCTGAAGGTGCTCTCTGATACCAATCTTTTATTTGAAAGTCACGTGTCTAGTATCTGTAAAACCACATTCTTCCATCTTAAAAAATATATCTAAATTATGACATAGGCTTTCAATGAAAAGTGCGGAACAGTTAGTTCATGCGTTCATGACATCAAGGCTAGATTATTGTAATGCTCTACTGGGTGGTTGCCCTGCACGCATAATAAACAAGCTCCAGCTGGTCCAAAACGCAGCCGCTATAGTTCTTACTAGAACCAGGAAGTATGACCATATTAGTGTAACGAAGATGCCAGGAAGGAGCGGAGAGTGAATCCAAATGCAAGCACTTAAATAACAGAATAACTTTAATAACAAAATATCCAGGGAAAACACGGAATAAGGAATAAGGTAAAAGGCACACGGAACAAGTAACTGGGAAAACTAACATCAAGCAACGACCGACAAACACCAACTGAAGAACAGGGGTATAAATACACAGACAAACAAGCTTAACAAGATGACAAGGGGGCGTGGCTAAACAGAAACACCTGGGGAGACTAATCAACAGAACGGGGAACAGCAAAACATGTAATGACAGAGAAACACATGACAGACAAGAACAAGGAACAAAACAAAACACCCACATCGTGACATAGCCCCCCTCCTATGAGCGGCTCCCGACGCCCCTTAAGACAAAAAACAAAACAAAACAAAAACATTAAAGTTCAGGAGGGCGGTGAAGTGGAGGCGGTCTTGGGGGAGGGACGGAGGGCCAGGTTCGTGCAGGCGGCCAGGAAGGAGCAGGCGACCAGAACGGAGACGACCACACAGGCGGCCAGGGCATAGACGACCCCTCGGGCGACCAGGGCGGAGAAGACAGTCCATCGGACGGCCAGGGCGGAGATGACCCCTCGGGCGGCCAGGGCGGAGACGACCCCTCGGGCGGCCAGGGCGGAGACGACCCCTCGGGCGGCCAGGGCGGAGACGACCCCGGCTCGGGAACTGCAGACACCGGCTCGGAAACAGCAGACACCGGCTCGGGAACAGCAGGCACGCACACTGGCTCGGGAACAGACAACACAGACTCTGGCTCGGGAACAGACAACACAGACTCTGGGTCGGGAACAGACAACACAGACTCTGGGTCGGGAACAGCAGGCACACACACTGGCTCGGGAAGAGCAGACACACACACTGGCTCGGGAACAGACGTCACACACACTGGCTCGGGAACAGACGTCACACACACTGGCTCGGGAACAGACGTCACACACACTGGCTCGGGAACAGACAACACACACACTGGCACGGGAACAGACATCACACACACTGGCACGGGAACAGGCAACACACACACTGGCTCGGGGACAGGCAACACACACACTGGCTCGGGGACAGACCACACAGACTCTGGCTCGGGAACAGGAACAGACTCTGGCTCGGGAACAGCAGACACACACACTGGCTTGGGAACAGACGTCACACACACTGGCTCGGGGACAGGCAACACAGACTCTGGCTCGGGAACAGGAACAGACTCTGGCTTGGGAACAGGAACAGACTCTGGCTCGGGAACAGGAACAGACTCTGGCTCGGAGGCGGCCATCTTGTCCGCAGACACTGGCTCGGAGAAAGTGACGTGAACAGTCTCTGGATCAGCAGAAGTGACGTGAACAGTCTCTGGTTCGGCCATCTTGTCCGTAGACACTGGCTCGGAGGAAGTGACGTGAACAGTCTCTGGATCAGCAGAAGTGACGTGAACAGTCTCTGGTTCGGCCATATTGTCCGTAGACACTGGCTCGGAGGAAGCGACGTGAACAGTCTCTGGATCGGCCATCCTGTCCGTAGACACTGGCTCGAAGGCGGCCATCTTGTCCGTAGACACTGGCTCGGAGGAAATGACGTGAACAGTTTCTCGCTGGGCAGACGTGATGTGAACAGTCTCTGGATCGGCAGACGTGACTTGAACAGTCTCTGGATCGGCAGACGTGACTTGAACAGTCTCTGGATCGGCAGACGTGACTTGAACAGTCTCTGGATCGGCAGACGTGACTTGAACAGTCTCTGGATCGGCAGACGTGACTTGAACAGTCTCTGGATCGCCCGGGACCAGCGGCGAGGACTCTGGGCTGACAGGAAGTATTGCAGGACGCGAGAAGTCCTCTTCCTCCTCCGTCTCCGAGAGCGAGCTGTGCTGGACGGGACCAGTGGTGAGGACGCTGTGCTGGACGAGACCAGCGGTGAGGGTGCTGTGCTGGACGAGACCAGCGGTGAGGGCGCTGTGCTGGACGAGACCAGCGGTGAGGGCGCTGTGCTGGACGAGACCAGCGGTGAGGGCGCTGTGCTGGACGAGACCAGCGGTGAGAGCGCTGTGCTGGACGGGACCAGCGGTGAGGGCGCTGTGCTGGACGGGACCAGCGGTGAGGGCGCTGTGCTGGACGGAACCAGCGGTGAGGGCGCTGTGCTGGACGGAACCAGCGGTGAGGGCGCTGTGCTGGACGGGACCAGCGGCGAAGGCTCTGGAAGCTCGGCCGAGACGTGGTGATGCTCTGGAAGCTCTGGCTGGACGTGGCTGACGTGAAGCTCTGGCTGGACGTGGCTGACGTGAAGCTCTGGCTGGACGTGGCTGACGTGGAGCTCTGGCTGGACGTGGCTGATGTGAAGCTCTGGCTGGACGTGGCTGACGTGAAGCTCTGGCTGGACGTGGCTGACGTGAAGCTCTGGCCGGATGGGTACTGTGGGGTTGCAGGGCTCCGTGTCTGCCACACCCACAGTAAAGGTAGAGCCACACAGTAATAAGGCCAGATCAATATAGAACTCCAAGGTCCATTGAGGATCGTGCATTGGCATAACTGACCTGAATGGCTCAGATAGTCCACCTCTGAAGAATATCATAAGGCACACAGGGTCCATGGAAGTTTCATTAGCCAACTCAATAAAGTCACTTACATACGCCTCTATTGGACGAAGAAGCATGATCAGTGCTGCTGGATTCATCGTTTTTGGGTCGGTCGTTCTGTAACGAAGATGCCAGGAAGGAGCGGAGAGTGAATCCAAATGCAAGCACTTAAATAACAGAATAACTTTAATAACAAAATATCCAGGGAAAACACGGAATAAGGAATAAGGTAAAAGGCACACGGAACAAGTAACTGGGAAAACTAACATCAAGCAACGACCGACAAACACCAACTGAAGAACAGGGGTATAAATACACAGACAAGCTTAACAAGATGACAAGGGGGCGTGGCTAAACAGAAACACCTGGGGAGACTAATCAACAGAACGGGGAACAGCAAAACATGTAAAGACAGAGGGTGCTTCTCAATATCCCTCCTCGTCTCCTCGCTCCTCTGTCCTCCATCCTATGACCCGGAAACCAATCAAGCACAGCCATCTTGAAGGACATCTCAATTCTCTAATTGCACCGCGAGGAGTCGAGGATCGAGGAGTGAGGAGGCTTTCAGAGGAGTCATGAGCGAGGATACACAGGTGTATCCTATGCGGAAGTGTTTTATTGACTAAACGTGACACACGTATACATTCTCCTCCCCCTTCACATCAGTCACAATCTTTTTAATTTAAAGTTTACCTTTGCAGTTTATATAAACCAGACATCTCACATATTTCAACAGGGTATCTTGCTTTATTATTATTCATTATGAATTTCTTAAATAAACAAACTTCAACAACATAAGGGCAGATCCTTTGAGCGCTGCTGATGACGCTGTGAAGTGACGCTCGAGTGATCAAGTATTCCAATGTATAAAAAAAGCTTTCCTTCGATTCCTCCATCCTCATTTTCTTTCCTTGCGTCCTTCCCTCACAACCTACAGGGGGAGGAGCTGAGGCGCTAGGAAAGGAAGCGAGGAAAGGAAACGAGGATGCACAAATAAGAAATGAGAAGCACCCAGAGAAACACATGACAGACAAGAACAAGGAACAAAACAAAACACCCACATCGTGACAATTAGCCTGGTTCTGTGAACACTCCATTGGCTCCCTATTAAACATCATATACATTTTATAATCTTGCTAATTACTTACAAAGCACTAAATGGTTTAGCTCCCCTGTACTTGAGCGAGCTCTTAACGCATTAAAGTCCTTCACGTCAATTGCAAAATCAAAATTCTGGTCAGATGATAATACCTAGAATATCAAAATTAACTGCAGGCGGTAGATCATTTTTCCTATTTAGCACCTAAACTCTGGAACAGTCTTCCTAACATTGTCCGGGAAGCAGACACACTCTGTCAGATTAAATCTAGATTAAAGACCCATCTCTTTATCCCAGCCTACACATAGCACATTATCAATTTCTATAATTCAAATCCTTTAGAAAGAGTATTAGGCTGCATAAATTAGTTCAACCGGAACCAGGAACACTTTACAAAACTGATTTTGTGTTTTCAAAAAAACTTTGAGTTATGTCAGGACAATCATCCACAGCCTCAAATAAGAGGACTCGGTATAAAATTGCTGATTAGAGAACATGGAAGTTGAAAGAAAACATTCAGTGGTGGAAAACTACTAAAACAACTTTTACTAGGATTACAAATGCAAATCTGAACAAATGATAAAGAATACATGATTGCTCAACAGCAAGCATCATTTCATACATGGTCCAAAACATTTAAATAGATATATCAAGTACT
This sequence comes from Gila orcuttii, assembly GCA_026230005.1. Classification (NCBI taxonomy): domain Eukaryota; kingdom Metazoa; phylum Chordata; class Actinopteri; order Cypriniformes; family Leuciscidae; genus Gila; species Gila orcuttii. Next base: position 3,093,984 of record JAPDVR010000014.1, on the reverse strand, counting down.
AGAAAATGTATATCATTCTGTATTTTAGTTGATATTACTCTTGACAAAGCTCTGATTGCTGAAAGCCTTTAGATTAAGTAAGCTTGGTGAACAGCTTTGGAGAATTTGATGCTTCCCCATTCAAAGAGATACAAGCACTTGTAGGTGTTTCAAAGGCGCCGACTGAAATGACTTGACTTATAAGGGCTTTGGGTAAGCGTAGAGAAGGCAATTTATTTGCAATCTTGCTGTGCTCAAAGAGTTCCTTACCATATCTTGTAAGGTTTAAAACATTTAAATAGACATAGCCAACAGTAGAATATGTGTATGTAGTATTTTAGTTGATATTACTCTTGACAAAGCTTTGATTTCTGAGAGACGCACTAGTGTTGATTTGCGCTCATTTCATTCTTAAAGTTTACACTCATTTACTTCACAGACTCATGATTGCATATTGATTTTAGATGTTTATGTATAATATCCTGCCATCCACAGTCTCACCTGCACTCACCTGAAAAGCTGTCACTTGGACAGTACCCTTCAAAAGGGTTCTAATATGTACTATTTAGGTACTAAATGTACACTTTAGGTACCAATATGTACCTTTGAGGGATTAATATGCACTCTTTAGGTATAAATGTGCACCTTTTGAAAAGGTACCGCCACAGTGACAGCTTTTGTACCTTTTTTTTCTGAGAGTGTGTTATCCAGCAAACACCAGGAGGGACTGTGTCTGCCGAATATTTTTCCTATTATTCAGTAGAATTCGCTATTTGTTTTGAAGTCATTATCCGTGGCTTTCTGAATAAGGTATTCGGCTTCGGGCACATCCCTAGAGGTGAGTATATACACAGTCCTGTGTATTATCTCTGTGATATGCAGCACAGGAGTTTAATTTGGAGCTGGCATGGAGGATGGCAAGAAGACAGGCCATGACATGAACTTTAGTTAAATAGCCTTCTGAATGAACCCATTGTTAGGGAAAAGTGGCTGAAGTGTATTTGTAACAATAGTACTGATGATTTCAGTCTGATCTGAACAGTTTGAGAGGCACATTTCAGCGCCAAAGGAAGAATGGAGGAGTTAAAACTATATTGAACCCAACAACAAACCCATAATCCATTGGTATCATGTTTTCATTTATTAATGAACTCTACTCTGTGGTCTCGGTCTTTGTCTTTTGTTGATATTGATCATTTTATTGGTAACAGTCTACAGTATTCTGAGTATTTGGTAATTAAATCTTTTCCTGCCAGCGTGTGTTTTTTTTTTAGTTGCCAGCCAGTGTCAGCATTTTGTATTATTTTTTCTCAAAATGTTCATGGCCCCCAGAATATTTTATTGTATGAATATCTGAACATACAATTTCAAAACAAAGAACATACCATCTGCTTTTAAACAACAACCAAACATTTTATTCTAGCTTCACACATTCATTTTTTTTTTTTTATCAGCACCTGAATGCTGGTAAGTTTAAAGCCCCCCTGTGGTGAAAATCAAGCTTTTAATGTTGTTTATATGTTTATGTGGTGTTTTTAATATGATTTAAGACAAACCATGTGTAAATTCATAAATCGACAGCATTGCTGAGTATTTTCTCTTAAAACTGCAGTGAACCAAAGACAGTCTCAAAAACACGGTTTGAAATCGCTGGTGTTTCTGACGTCACAAACTACCTTGTAACCAATCAGATCAACGTGTGATCGTTGACGAGTGGATCTCTGAGCTGAGTGAGTGAGTGGAGGCGGGGCTCATTTGCATATTCATAGAACCGCGAATGAGGCAAGGGTGTCGAGTTACATTCAAGATATTTTAAGGCATGAAGAATTTTTTTAAGGAAAAACTTGTCAATGGCAGGGAACCGTTGTGTGATGATAAATAATGGAACATCTCATCAATGTCAAGAAAATGGTTAAATTATTTGACAAAGACAACATAGTCTTTTACAAAGTAAAAAAAAAAAAAGCCCTTTAGAAATCAGTTCAAAATATTACCCATAATGGAAATTTTTTTTGATTTCCGACCTGATTGGTACGCATTATTACTTATTTGGCAAAATCCAAGATCTTAAATTACAGTAGCACAAACTGGCATGTTTATATCTAAGGGTCATGTGAAAATGGTCATGTGACAGTTAACTATGATTTTTGTTTTATTGTTATGAAAACTTATATCATTAAAAATGTATGATATGACATGATTTTGTATGACTGCTGTCACAATGTTAAGCTGTAGGAGTTCTATTAAATTTGAGAAGAAGTCTTTTAAATTTACTGATTCCTTTGATAGTCTCTAATTAATAGCTCATATATGATTTAGCACAATTTCAAACCATGTAGATTGCTGATTGCTTTGAACTAGATACCAGTATAATAATCAGATATCATAATAACTTTAATGCAATCATCGATAAAATATATATTTCTTTACTCATCTTATATTTGACAATGTGAATTATAAACAGAAGAGATCAAGTATGGAAAACCACACAAAGAGTAAAGAAATTATTTATGCCATGTGCTAATTGTAGCACAGAAAGGATGAATAAGAGTTCTCTTTCTAATTTCAGCTGGTGGCATAATAGTGTTGTGAAACTTGCCCCAAATAATTTAAAACAGAAAGAAATTGAAAAAGTAAGGAACAGCACATGGGTCCAATAGCTGCAAGTGTTGGAGTGCTCCTGAATTATGCTATTTGTTTTTCAATTCTAAAGGCCTTTGAGGCCCGCTTTCAACATATTTCACAAGGTCCCTAAAGACAGAGAGAAAAAAGAAAGGGGTGAGAGAAAGTGTGCTGGTGCAGGAGAGATGGAGTAGTTTGGGGGCATCATGTATTCCTAATGGAGCAGGCTTCATAGGGAATTCACTTCCCACAATTCTCAAAGACACCTTTCTCTCTTTTCTCCGGCTCCATGTGCCACGGCCAACACACACACGCATATGCAGAAACAGAAACAGCAGCGCGTGGGCTGGACCTCTGGAACTAAGAGTCTGTGCCTTCGGGTTAATCCAGTGTGATGTTTACATGGTTTCTGGGCCAGAGAGTTTTGGAACAACATTTATTTGACACATTTAAACAATGAATACTGTAGTCAAGTCACATTTATTTATAAAGCGCTTTTTACAATACAGATCGTTTCAAAGCAGCTTTACAGAGATAACAGGAAAATAATGCAAAAAAGTTGGTCCCACTTTATATTAACCCTCTGGGGTCTGAGGTGTTTTTGGGCCCTGGAGGTGTTCTGACATGCTCTGACATTTGTGCTTATTTCTGTTGCTAATGACATTTTCATGGCTAAAGTCTGATTACACTGTATTCAGCACAAACTCTGCTACAGTAATATGTCAGCAGCATGTATGTAAAAGTTTGTAGTTTTAAGATAATGACGTTTATGCGTGGTTTGTGAAAAAAAAATTGTCACTGAGATAAGGTCAAGAAACCAATACTTATTATTTCTTCACAATACTTTAGACAATTGTATCACGTAGCCTAGAATATTTTCTCCAAAACTATGTGAAAATCATCCTGCATACTCATTCAGATAAAACAATGAACTGATTTAAATTTTGCAAGACATGTTTTGTGTGAGAAAGCTGTATGCGAGGAGGCGTGAATCTCTCATTAATATGAATGCATTTTACACCTGAGAAAGACAAAGACCCTCCCCTAATGGCCCTATTAGGGGCTATCAGGTCCTATCATTATGAGGAGCCTTGCACAAAGAATGAGGAGAGCCTAACCCTTAAAAAATAATGGCTTTTTGATTGTTTGGATTTATTTACAACACAACATAATCCAAAGATACACAACAAATGACAAAAAAAAACATTATTGAACACACTTACAGAGACTTGAACAGTCACACACCTTTGTGCCATTCCTGAAACCTAGTACCTGTCATTTCCAAGGTGTTTGATTTTTCATTTTACCATGTTCATGTACAGAGTCTCATGTGAATGTTGAAGTCAGCAGGACTCATCCGTGGGGCATCTGGTCCCTGTAAAAAAACAAACAAAAAAAACAACTGTGAACATGCTGATATCAAGAGAAACTATATGGCTGCACGACTTTGGACATACACTGTAGATTTTTCTGGTTAAAATTGCGATTTAATTATATATATATACACACAGTGCCTAGAATAAGAGAACACACCCATGCTAAAGTTGACTAAAAAGAGGAATAAAAAAACATTGATGCCTTAATTTAAAAAATTAGGAAAACTCCAACCTTTAAGGACACCAATTTTCTTTGTGAATGAATAATGTATCACAAATAAATAAATGTTCTTCCTTAAAATACAGGGTGCATAAGTCAGGACACCCCTATGTTAAATTCCCATATAGGCAGGCAGATTTTTTTCAGACCCCAAAGGGTTAAGTGGCTTTAAGTATGATGTACTTTGTACAAAAATATGTACAAAGTACTTACTGTGTTGATGTTGTATTGCAAAACACTTGTGCTGCTATTGAGGTGTGATACGGGTAAGGATAGTGTCAGGTGTGTGTGATACGGGTAAGGTTAGGGTCAGGTGTGTGTGATACGGGTGAGGTTAGGGTCAGGTGTGTGTGATACGGCTGAGATTAGGGTCAGGTGTGTGTGATACGGGTAAGGTTAGGGTCAGGTGTGTGTGATACGGGTAAGGTTAGGGTCAGGTGTGTGTGATACGGGTAAGGATAGGGTCAGGTGTGTGTGATACGGGTAAGGTTAGGTTCAGGTGTGTGTGATACGGGTGAGGTTAGGGTCAGGTGTGTGTGATACGGGTGAGATTAGGGTCAGGTGTGTGTGATACGGGTAAGGTTAGGGTCAGGTGTGTGTGATACTGGTAAGGTTAGGGTCAGGTGTGTGTGATACGGGTAAGGTTAGGGTCAGGTGTGTGTGGTATGGGTAAGGTTAGGGTCAGGTGTGTGTGATACGGGTGAGGTTAGGGTCAGGTGTGTGTGATACGGGTGAGATTAGGGTCAGGTGCGTGTGATACGGGTAAGGTTAGGGTCAGGTGTGTGTGATACTGGTAAGGTTAGGGTCAGGTGTGTGTGATACGGGTAAGGTTAGGGTCAGGTGTGTGTGATACGGGTAAGGTTAGGGTCAGGTGCGTGTGATACGGTAAGGTTAGGGTCAGGTGCGTGTGATATGGGTAAGGTTAGGGTCACGTGTGTGTGATACGGGTAAGGTTAGGGTCTGGTGTGTTTGATACGGGTAAGGTTAGGGTCAGGTGTGTGTGATACGGGTAAGGTTAGGGTAAGGTTAGGGTCAGGTGTGTGTGATACGGGTAAGGTTAGGGTCAGGTGTGTGTGATACGGGTAAGGTTAGGGTCAGGTGCGTGTGATACGGTAATGTTAGGGTCAGGTGTGTGTGTGGTGGTTTGGGTCAGTTTTTAAGGTTGGGTTAAAGTGTAAGGGAAGGGTCAACAGTGTAATTACAAATGTAATTACATACATTATTTATATCTGTAATTACACACAGGTATTTTCAAAATATAAGTACAATGTAAAAACATGTATGTACACAATAAGTCCATATTGTCCAAATTATTAATTTCAATGTAAGTACATAGTACTTAAAGCCACTAAATATAAAGTGGGACCAAAAAGTTTGTTTTCAGAAGAAAATAGCGTCACAGTTCAGCTTAATTAAATTCAGTGATGTTTCATTTTTGTTTTAAAAAAAGTTCTTAATTTAGATAATTTATATATAGCCGCTCTAGAGTAAACCGTGATGTCATCGTCCAGCTCAGTTCAGTTCCTGTATAATAGAGTCAATGCTGGCAGATCAATATTATTGTTGAATATTAAATTAAATGTTAAATTTAATGTCCCCAACTAAGCAAGCCAAGCCAATGGCAACAAAGGTGGGAAACCAAACCTCCATCAGTGGCAGAATGGAGAAAAAAACCTTGGGAGAACCCAGGCTCAGTCGGTGGGGCAGTTCTCCTCTGGCCAATGAACTGTACTAATAGATAGTATGCAATAAATAGTGTTATAATATATAGGAACATACTATTTATTAACTCTTTCCTCACCACTGACAAAAAATTCCATCATTTGTGAGACAACGCTTTCCCGCCATTGATGGAATTTTCCGTGTTTTCACTGTTATACGGTAGGGGGCGCTATAAAGCATCTTCTGAAAGAGCACTGAATCTCCTGATCTAAACACAAGTGAAGAAGACGCAAAGACAAGCGATAGCATGTGTAAGCAGATGCATATGTAAAATAACGAGATCATCAACATTAAAGGGTTAGTTCACCCAAAAATGAAAATTAAGTCATTAATTACTCACCCCCATGCTGTACCAACCCCGTAAGACCTTCGTTCATCTTCGGAACACAAATGAAGATATTTTTGATTAAATCTGAGAGGTGGATCACTGCTACATAGGCTGCCTAAGGGAATGAAACTTGACGGCCCAGAAAGTCATTGAAGAAAATGTTTAAATATTCCATGTGACTACAGTGGCTCAACTATAAGTTTATCAAGCGACGATACTACTTTTTGTGCGGGGAAAAAAACATAAATAACGACTTTATTCGACTATTCCTTTTCTTCCTTGTGGGCCTGAGACGAGAGTTCAAGAGATTTCCACGACGCATGCGCGAGAACTGAGAAGAGAACGTTCTTCTTCTAATACTTCTTGTTCAGTTCTCGCGCATGCGTCGTGGAAATCTCTCGAATAACGTCGTTATTTATTTAGTCTCGTCGCTTGATAAACTTATAGTTGAGCCACTGTAGGCACATGGAATATTTAAACATTTTCTTTAATGACTTTTTGGGCCGTCAAGTTTCATTTCCTTAGGCAGCCTATGCAGCAGTGATCCACCTCTCAGATTTAATCAAAAATATCTTCATTTGTGTTCCGAAGATGAACGAAGGTCTTACGGGGTTGGTACAGCATGGGGGTGAGTAATTAATGACTTAATTTTCATTTTTGGGTGAACTATCCCTTTAAACAGCATATCAATCAAAACTGCCTAATGTCACTGAATGAAATGTCGACCAGGACGAGTTTTAGCACTGAAGTTTTGAGGCGTTGATGGACTCGATCTCCTTCATCTGTGTTTTGATCATAGTTCTGAATCACATCTGGATGAAGTCTTTGACAAAAAGGGGATTTTCTCCACTTTTTTTCCCCAAAATGTTGTTTTTTTATTAAACTTACCCACATTCAAGTGTTCTTTCTTTTGATATAGCCTACTGTATGTTCAAATATTCATACAACAAAATATTCTGGGGGCCATGAAACCTTTGTAAAAATGATCAAAAATGATGGCGGTGGCTGGCACCTTTGTAAAAAATGCTGGCGGAGGAAGAGTTAAAATAAAAAGTCAAATAAAGGTATCATCAAGTTTAAGCTTTTGTAAGCATTTTTTAAAATTGTTAACAGCTGCAAAACACACAAAAAAGCTGATTTGTATTTGTTACCACTAACTATTGTTTATAATCTATTGCTATTATTAATAGTCACTATATTTTCAGATCACCAGTCCTTAAATCCTCGATAAACAGCGCAGGTGCCATGATGATGACGGCTGAAATTGAACTACAGGAGTTAAAACCACATCACTCACAGATCATTTCATGTTCTAAGCCTGAGAAAAACACCACACATTCTCCTGACTGTCTCCATGGAAAGACTAGCGATCGGCTGTGTCCGTCAGCGCATGCTGGAAGTTCAGGAATTATGTAATTATGTAATTATGTAATTAAGTGACTGTGTCAGTTTCCCTCTCTTGTTTGAACAGTGAACTTAACATGTACACAATCAGTCAGTCTCGTCTTATGATTCATTCATTTACTTATAACATACACTGTAAAACAAAAACCGTAAAAATAAAGTAAAATATCGTAATTTAAATGAAATGCAAAAAACTTTTACAGAAATTTTCCTTAAATTTTTTAAAGAAAAACACTGTTATTTTACAACTATTTCCTGAATTATTACGATCAAACACCTTCATTGTAAAAAAATCCCATAAAAAAACAGTCAAATGACTGTCAGCAACGGCTGCCATACAAAAACCATAAAATTAATGTAAAATATCTTAATTTAAATAAGTGTAAAATACTTTTACAGAAATCTTCATTAATCTTTTTTAACAGAAACACACAGTTAAAACACAGTTACTACACATTTATTTTCTGATTTATTTACTGAAAAACACGCAGTTAATTACATGCTGGATTTGCTTTGACTATATACGTCACTACATCAGCAACTACAAAGTTACTGTCAGTTAAATAAAGAAAAATGCAGCATTTCATCAGTGTTTATGTGCTCATCCTGGACTGAAGCTCAGACTCTACTCTTCAACACAATGGTGACGCACGAAACACACCATACAGAAACACTTTGAACCCCAACAGAACTTTAAACACTAACAGATCTCTCAGGATCTCAGCATCTTCACTTATTACAATCCAGACTTTATTTCTTTCATATTAACATTATTATTGAGAATTAACAGAGGTTTAGAAGTTGAAGCTTTATTGAAAATAATAAAGTTTGATGTCACCATGATGGAGATCAGTGTTTGCTTTAGTTGGGCTCTTGAACTTTTAGCATTGAACTTTAATGTTTCTCTGGCTGCATTAACTGTGTCTCTGATGCATATTTGTTATATCAAGACTCTAAGAGAAACTCAGATCAGATAATGTTGATCACTTTGTAGTGATAATAGTCATCATGTAGAGTCCTGCTCCATTGACACCATCTGAAGTATAATATCTGATTATGTCATTAAATATTAGTTATTCATTTTGCATGACAAAGCTTCTATAAAACATTCTCCAGTGCTGTGATACTCAGATTTTATGAAGTCATTATACAGAAAATATTTGACAGGATCATATAGACTCACTCAGACATCAAGAATCAGCGTATGAATCACAACAATGGTGACAATGAAAAAAAAACTTTTTTGGTTGTCACCATTGTTGAGACTCATATGTTGATTCTTGATGTCTCTATACAACAAAAAAAAAATGACAAAACTTTTTTTGTGTAGTGCATACATATATATATTTTTGTTTTGTTTTATTATTATTATTTATATATATATATATTTATAAATAAATAAATATTTTTTTTATTAATATATTAAATGCAGATTGTTATAATACTGATACCACAATATTCCAAGGGTCATGTGAAAAATTATGACATTAATTAAAGACTTTGTATAAAGCTAAATTCCACCTACATACTCTATAATCTAAGCTATCATATTCAGAGATTTGACTGTCATATCAGAGAATCAGATCATCACATGATGACTATAACATCATCAATTAATGATCGAGATCATCTGATATTTTCTCCAGCATTTATTGCTATGACAAACGTGTATCAAATACACAGTTAAAGCAGCCAAAGAAAAGCAAAAGTTAAATCTCAAGGGTCATGACCCCAACTAAAGCAGACACTGATCCCAATCATGGTGACATCAAATTTATTTTAAAGTTTTTTACACTTTATTTAAATGAGCATATTTTACTTTAATTTTATGGTTTTTGTTTGGCAGCCGCAGCTGCCAGTCATTTGACCCTTTTTTTACGATTTTTTTACAATGAAGGTATTTGATCATAATAATGCAGGAAATACCTGTGAAATAGTATGACATTAAAATGTATTTATTTTTTATTTATAAGCTTAAAGCAAAAAGTGCTTGTGTCTTTCAAAGCATTTAATACAGTCAAGAGACTTCTTTTATTACACACGTACAGTATGTACTGTATCTGCAGTCATTCACAGCACAGTTAGATGGATGAGGTGTGCTGGTGCTCTTGTTATTCTAGCAGAAAAATCGGGAAGAATGTGGGAATATTATCCGTCTTAGGCTAGACTGAGTTAACAATGTGTGTCTTGAATGTTCTTCACTCGCGGAAAACTGATATTTAGAGATAATTGTTGATAGATTTTTGAGATCTTTTGCTGAATTGTTGAATTGGTGCAGAAGGTGGCGGAGGAGCCAGTGGAGATAGATGTAATAAGGTATTGATTTTCAGATTTGAAGATGGGGAGGGAGGTTATAACATGATAAAATAAAAACAATTTGACGAAGAGCTGGAAAAAAAATACACACTAGCACAAAGACAGATATATGTTTGATTTCTCACTATATTTTTTGTATTATTGTATTGCATGTCTTTCCTTGACCCTTCTAAGGTTACATGTTTATGTGCTCAGAATTGCTGAAAATCTCAGTTACACTTCAAACTTGAATTTATAGTTGGCAATTTTCACTTCTTTTCCTTTGTTGAGAAATAATTTCAGACTTCATAATCAAACCTCATTGCTCACTGATCTTCAGTGAAGACATCTGTCAGAGTTTACGCAGACTTCTGCCAGAAACCTCAGAGAAACACAAATGCTTTTCTTGGCATCTGTCTCCAACAAAGGTATTCTGGAGATTTCATGATGTCTCGCAGCTCTGAAACAGTGAACTGTGTAATGTATGCACTACTACTGGCAGTAAATCACGTTTAAAAAAAAGCTACAGTCAAACCAAAAATTATTCAGACACCAGATATAATTTTTCATATTGTTTTACTAGTGTGAGCAGGGCACTATAGTTCATTTATGTAAGTGAGGAGAGCAAAATAAAGTAAACTGTTACTGTGTTTACTGTGACTACTGTAAAATTTGGGATCAAAAATGATTCAGGCACTTGTTTTGACCATGTTTTGCTGAAGTGTTTTTTCTTTAATTGCTAATGCACCTTTTTACACCACAGACTGATGAACATGAAGCATTGCTTGGTAAATGGTTGAGCTAAACTGGTATTATCTAATTGTGTAGTTAAATTTAACAGCTGACAGATATTCAACATCATTCATATGTGAGAGTCTAACAGAAAGACGGACAAAACCAGTGAAATAGTTTCTTGTCATATTTTATTACCATTTTCTAAACTATAGGGAATAAACTGTGATAATGTGAGAAATGTTGAAGGGGTCTGAATAAATTTTGGTTTGCCTGTATGTCCTAATTTACCTGGCTTAATCTAAACCCTGTCTGTGAAACCGGGCCATAAAGTTTAAGTCAATGCATGAATCCCGGTCAGGCTACGATGAGACGTTTAAATGCAAAGATGTGCTGCACATTCATGCTAACACACATACCTATTTATCAAACTTTGCAGTTTTTATACTACATGCATTCAAGGACAGCATCAGGCTTATGTATTATGTTTTAGAGAATATGCCCATAGATAATCTGGAAGTGTTGATATAGATGAGTGAGTCAGGATTCTGCAGCAAGAACACAATATGCTATCTTTACTATTCATGTATTTTCTCCTGAGTATTATCATCAGCATCTTTCCATCTATAACCCATAACTTGTCTGATTTAGCATTGCTATTACAGCAACTACCACAGCCTGTAATGTTTATCCCCAAATCAGAGGAAATAAAAGTAATAAACCTGTCACTGTGCAGCTATGGCAAAAGCAATAACCTCTCGAATACAGGGAAACAGGTGCTAGACCATCTGCGTACACTTTGATAGCCACCCTTAATTAGAGAGATTTTAATGTAAAATGTTGTGAATGTTGTGCTGACAAGTTTAGATGTAACAGAAGATAGTAAAAAAAGTTATTGATTGTTTTCTATTTTACATAACTAATCATTCGAAGTCAGCTTAAACCCTCACGTTTTATGTTTCACATTTCATACTTATTGGGTGTCCCACAGGGTTCAGTGTTTGGTCCTATTCACTTCTCCATTTATAGCTGACCACTCAAAATTTTGGATTTCTTAGTACTTCAAAAGCTTTGGAAAACATCCTCAATAATGTTCATCTTAAACTATTTAAATATAAGAAAGTCATACAATTGTTTTCATAACTAGCGACACTGTGCTACGTCCTCACAGCATGATAATATCATGTATGTTAATGTGAGCTTCAATGTCTATCATTTGTCTTAACCTTCAACCAACAACCTAAACATTAAAAAGGAAGGTTCATTTCAAAGGAATCAAAACAACAGAAGAAAAATCACAAAACAAATGTTTTAGTGTTGCATTGCTAATAAAGGCCACACTATCTGTCTGACATCATTAGCCGCGTTTCCATTACCCTTCAAATTGCGTAAATTGAAATTGCGAATTGAAAAAACGCCCAATGGAAACATGTATATTTCGCAAAAACTCCCATATATCGCAAAAAAGTTTTTAGGCTCGCATGAGGTGGTTTTCAGGCAATTCAACATTTTTTTACGTAGATGGTGCAGTGTGTTTGGACAGAAGACGAGACAGAGTTCTTTATAAAACTCATAAAGGACAAAAGAATTACGGGAATACTGGACTCTAAACCTCAAAGAAATCCCACAATCAAGATCTTGAAGCAGAAATGAGGGAGAAACACCCAGAAACTCCTCATATGAGCCGCTCTCAGTATAACGCTCTTTCCTTGCCATTAATGCTGGATAAAACGCCCATGTCTCCTTCCATTAAATATAATGTCTAGTGCGGTGGCTGAGATATACGTAAACCTACAAACATCCGTTGGCGTGATTGTTGGAATGACTTATCGCAAATCGCAAGAGGAAAAAATTTAGTTTTTAGTCGCATAACATCAGTTAATGGAAACGCCGTCATTTCACAATAGTTTTTAATTGACATTTAGGAAATATCACAAACATTTTGCGCAAATCTGTAATGGAAACGCTGCTAGCTGATTCTCATTCCTCTATCTCTGAAACCTCAGAGAAAAGCTTTGCATTATCAAGCTGGAAGACTATAAATCATCTCAAGCCTGTCCCTTTAAATATATTCCACATCTCAGCTGAAGCTCACATCCAGCTGTATTAAAATCTCATAGACATCCATCTCTTCTGTGTGGGCATCCGAAACAGTGTTGTTTCTGAAGTCCTTATTACACTTTAGTTCAGGCCTGTACACTAGCTGCAAGTGAATGCCAAAATGAAATTTTGTCCCACAGCACAAACAATGCTCTGACCCACGTTACCTTCAATCCTAGATCAAGCCACACACACTAGTCCTGCTGATAGAGGCTTATGTACTGAAACTCCCTTATGTTTCCAGACTCACACTCGACATCTGTCCATCCTCAACCCTCATTGACAGAACATGTTCCCCAGACACAGATCACAAATTCTGGCTCATCAGCCATCGCTATATAAAGTCTTAATCACTTCTCCTGAAGTGTGTAATTTCTGTGGTACTACTCTGATGATTTTTGAACAGGGTTCCCCATACACTTCTCTGTGTCTTTTGTTCAGAAGCAATAAGTCTTTTTAAAATGTAGTGTAAATTATTTAGACTGAAATTGTATCAGTCTATTTTGTAAAGTCTGGCTAACAGACCCAGACAATCTGACTGTGGCTTTTCTTTTTCCACCATGTACAGTTTGTTTAAATTAAGATCGGTTGCGGCCATTTGAAACTTGAATGTGCAAGGATTCAAAACAGTCCTTTATAATGTTTGATATTGAAAACTGTATTTTTTTTTTTTTTTTATGGTCACAAAGTACATTTAAATTCAAATGTAGAACGTATTTCACCGTTTTTGTCTAATAACATCTTAATTATAAATAATAATAATCTGAATTAAAAACACTGAATTCAGTTTACACCTCAGTGGTCTTCTACTGGTCATACTACAACACTTAGTTTGATAAAAATGTGCTTTACACATTTTTTATTATGAAAAATATTAAAAAACTTCATTGTAACACACCAAATTCAGTTTACACATCACTGCTCTCCTGCTGGTTATACAACACTTAGTTGTAAAAAATAAGTAGGCCTATTCTTTAGACAAATTATGTGGGTACACAGCTAACATACTAGTTACAACCATTGCTTTTGCAGCGACACTGTGCTACGTCCTCACAGCATGATAATATCATGTATGTTAATGTGAGCTTCAATGTCTGTCATTTGTCTTAACCTTCAACCAACAACCTAAACATTAAAAAGGAAGGTTCAATTCAAAGGAATCATAACAACAGAAGAAAAATCACAAAACAAATGTTTAAGTGTTGCATTGCTAATAAAGGGCACACTGTCTGTCTGACATCATTAGCCGCGTTTCCATTACCCTTCAAATTGCGTAAATTGAACCAAACTCTTCCAGTCTCAGATACAACTAAAGTGTTTGAGGGTGGGGCAAAGAGACGCTGTTCAGCCAATAAAGATCATAAGCTGGCATTATGCAAATTTGTTACAAACCTACAAGCAGGAAGTGACTCGTTTCAGTTCAGAATCGCTTCTTTCTTTGGGAAATAAAAATAACTGCACTTTGATCTTTGAAACTCTGGAGACCTTTTACATTCACAAATTAAAGTGCCCCATAATGCTTTTTCCAATATTCCCTTTTATTACACACTACATGAAAGGGAATATTGGAAAAAGCATTATGGGGCACTTTAAAACACCAGGAAAGCATTGGACATTAGACTTTGTTTTGATCATTGTAGATGAAAAGAATGTTAGTGTCCCTCAGAAGAATAAAAGACACACAATTCAGAGAAGAGGAGGAGGTGATTAAAAGTGCTTCTCTTAACACACGGGTATCACATCTTCAGCTGTAATGACACCTACATTGTGTGTTTCTCAGGCTAACACACACAAACAGCCACCTACTATTAAAGTCTTAGTGATTATTCAACATCAAGATGAGTCTTTACACTCCTAGCTAACTCGCTTCAGTTTACAGCTGTGCTGTTGAAAACACTTCATTTTAAACCATTGTTAAAAGTACAGTGTCAGTAAAGATCAGCCAGTGTCTCCAGGAGTCAAACATATTCACGAGACCAAAGACAGATTGTTAAAGGACACAATCTCCAAACCAAAAGTAGAGTGAAGTATTTCACTTCATAATTTACTCACCCCCACGTCATCCAAGATGTTCATGTCTTTCTTTCTTCAGTTGAAAAGAAATTAAGGTTTTTGAGGAAAACATTCCAGGATTTTCTCCATATTTATTTATTTTTATTTATTTATCCTTTATTTTACCAGGTGATGTCCCATTGAGATATTCAAATCTCGTTTACAAGGGAGCCCTGGGGCAACAATTGCACAAATTTCACAGAATCACAATAACAAACACAACAAACAAAACAGATTTACAGTACATGTAAACCAATTTAAGAATGACATAAAAGGAGCATTGAAAACATGTGCATTGTTCAAATTTGGAACATTTAAGTAATTGTTTAAAATGTTCAAGTGGGATAAAAACAGAAAGCTTCAATACTGTTTGGCACAAATTCCAACACCAAGGAGCTGTCATGATCTCTGAATGGATAACAGGAAGCAATAGCAAGTGAAACTCTTTATTGGGTCAGACAGACAAGTAGCACAAGACAACGGGTGTGGATGGATGGCGCAGGGACTTGGATGGCCAGGACCAGAAACCGGATCAGGTGGTGAGATGAATAAATGGCGACGAATAATCCAGCACAAAGACGATGATGACGAAACTCCAACACGAAGACGATGACCACAGGAACACAAACAGGAAAGCAGAAAGACAGGACTGGAACACACACAGAGGAGACATCAAACAACGATCTGACAAAAGGGATGAGACAACGGTGAGTATATATAGAGTGATGAGATGGGCTGCAGCTGGTGAATGAAATGATGATCAGCTGGAGCGGATTAGGCAATGACAATCAATCACGCCCACTACACACGCACTCATACAACAACATAAACACGAGACGAGAAGGAACCAATGAATTCGTATACCGTGACAGGAGCAGCGTAACTAAAAGCAATCTTACCAAATTCAGTTGTTATACGTGGGATATTTAGAGCCAGAATGTTAACAGAGCGGAGATTGTAAATGGAGTGATTCCAGGTCAACAAACTAGTAAGATAACTGGGTAAATTACCATTAATGACTTTATAAATAAAAATATGCCAGTGAAACCATCTACGGAGACCTAAAGAGCTAAAACCAGTCGCCTCATAAAGACGACAGTGATGAGTGCGTGACTTGGCTTTAGTAATAAACCGTAATGCACCATGTAGACTGTGTCGAGTGCAGCATGCATATAAATAACATATATTGACTTCAATGGAGAGACAATGCAAAGACTAAGTCAAACGCCATTTACAAAATAAATAAATAAAAGGTAAAACAACGATGTCGGACGATTTTGAAGTTGGAGGAGAAAAAAAGGTGTAGTTTTTCACCCTATTCTACATTTTCTGGCTATGTTCGGTTACCGCCTGACTTTTCCAACGTGATTATGTAATGCGTGAAGACATGGATGTGCAAGACGAGCATTTGTGGTTAAAAAGTATATAATTTTTGGTTTGTCTAGATCAGACTCTTATTCCTCGGCTGGATCGTGTCGAGACTTTGAAGCTGCACTGAAACTCACATTTGGACCTTCGACCCGTTGGACTCCATTGAAGTCACTATATGGAGAAAATCCTGGAGTGTTTTCCTCAAAAACCTTCATTTCTTTTCCACTGAAGAAAGAAAGACATGAACATCTTGGATGATGTGGAGGAGAGTAAATTATCAGGACATTTTTATTCTGAAGTGAACTAATCCTTTAACGCACAACAAAAAAAGGTTTGTTGAGGTTTGAGGTTTGAAAACCATACGCTCACCCTTGCACACGAAAACCCTCCACAGTTCAAACATATATTACCTTCTCTCTAGACACAGGGACAACTCAGCTGTGAACAGATCATAAATCAACAGTCAACATAAATGTCTCGTACATCACATGACTTAATCTGAAGAAACACTAGAGTAAGGGCACTTTCGTTCACATGAACGCTCCCTGTCAAAGCACATCGGAATAATTTCGCTATTATCACCTTCGTGTCAGGATGGTGAAAGCAGCTGTTTGTATGTTAGCTCTTTTCAACGTTTGTTCATTTCACCCATTACCACCTTCATTTCTGTTACAATCAGATCTGTTCCTGATAGAATCCCTTAATGCTCTGTGCAGAACTTCGTCTGTATATGATGTGCTCAGACCTACACGATGAAAGAGCATGTTTTCGTGTTCCCAAACTTCACTTTCCGACCCCTCAGCGTCAGGTTGAAGCGACTCTCCTTGAGGTGGCTCTGACATCCAGCTTTTATTTCGTTGTACCTTTATCTTTCTCGTCTGCCTTTTAACGGGATGTAGCAATCCATTAACGCCTCTCTTCATCCACAAAGTGACCCAGTCGACCTAATTTCTTTTCCTCTAACTCTGTGCTGCTCTCTCTTTCCACTCTCTCCACCTTTTGTTTTTGCTCTTTTTTTTTTTTTTTTGGCCACTATGAGTCACCTTTTAAGGTTTTGACCCTGAATGGATATGGCTTAGTGCACAGCCCACCCTTCCTTTGTCACCGAGTCCCCAATCGGTCAGACACGCTGAAGCATGAATGAGGAAATGTCAGATAAAAATGGGTCGCAAAGAAAATTTCTGTATTACAGGTTTAAATAGCTACCATATTTATATCAATTAGGTCTAAGAAATGTAATAATGGGTCTTTGTACAACATTGAGAAACAGTATTGTGATTGTGTTGTGAAGCTGTGTTCACACTTGAAAGGTTTGGTTTGATTAAAACAAACTTGGGAGCGATTGCTCTTTAAGTGCGGTAATAATTGTAAACATTTTCAGGGGGTTCTTTCACTTTCAAACAATCTCTGGTGCAATTAGGCTCAAATATGAACACAACGTGGACCAAATACATCTAAAGCAGTGCTCACCAACCTTTTCAAGCCCAAGATCTCTGATTTTTTAAAGGCATCTACCTATTTATTTTTCATCGACGCTTCTGATTTTTATACAAGAAAATTGGCCAATTCTGATACAATCTGCCGTTTTTCTTTTTCTTCTTTGTTTAAGCAAATTTATTTGTTGTTAATTTGCTCTATAACAGTCCAAACTGGCCCTAAAAAAATGTGAAATAAGAGTCAAACATTGCTTTTTAATCACAATCCAAACACAAATGCTACACACATCACTGTAAAAAATAATCCTGTAAAAAAACTGTAAACTACAGGCAGCTGTGGTTGCCAGCATCATACTGTAAAAATATGGTATCAAAAAATACTGTTTTGTCCGCTACAGCTATATGTTGTTAAATTACAGTTATATACTGTAGCTGACAAAACGGTATTTAGCTGTTAATTTCAAAAACAGTTACACACCGTAATTTTACGGCATGATGCTGGCAGCTGCCAGTAGTTTACCGTTTTTTTACAGGATTATTTTTTTACAGTGCAGTTGTTTTTCAGTTGTAATTTAAAATACAGTAGATTGCATAATTTGTCACATAAGACACAACTGCATAAAACTAAATCAGATGGACTGAATGAATGAAAATGCAAATTCACTCTCTGACAGTAGGAAAAGAAGACAGCTTATGGAAAAGAAGTGTTTCTTTGGGTACAGCTGTAAAAAAGCAGCTGCGCTTATAAACACAACTTTATACAGAGAGAGGAGGAAAGAAAAGGCCATTGAAACTATTCCTTCAGAGATACATTCATATAAATCCCCACCCAATTCAATATTTACATTTTTCTTCCTATATTTCGAGCATCACAAACAGTGATCTTGCTGTGTCCGGTATTTTCTCTGCTGTGCGTCTTCGCTCTCCTCTTTGCTTCAGTGTGTCCCGTCTCCTGCCTGTGTTAACGTCCTGTTAACAGATCATATTTTCACACAAATTACATTTAGGGAAACGATTGCAATGCAGTTTGTGTGCAAGTCTGCAATAGAGATCAGACAAAATTAAACTAAAAACCATCCAGTTGCCGATCGTGTATTTAGTGTAATTAAATTTTGCATCTCTAGAAATACGGTCGCTCCACAACAATTATTTGTACTCTCACAAATGCTCCCAAATAAATTTTGAGGTCGCACAGATTCAATTTTGGAAGCATATGCGACCAAAATGGTTGCAATTTTGAGCCTTGACAATGTGTTTTTTTGTATATTTTACTGTTATGTTCAGGAGCTACTGGGACAGTGACAAAGACCACTGATCTAAAGGAACCGTACTGATGAGCCAAAACATTATGACCAGTCAGACGTAAAGCGAATATTGTGATCATCTCCTAACAAGACCACATATTAAGGTCTGGGGGGACCTTAGGGTAATATATACCCTGAACTCTCGGTTGATTAACCCAAAACTTGCTTACTCTGGGAATGTCGGTTCCAAAGTTAGTTCAATCAACCTCCTATTGGTAACCCAGAGTTAATGCGCGCGCATGGTGAGTACATAAAAACATTTTTAATGGATCGCCGATTTCAGGAGTTACCATGGAAACCCAGGGAGAAAAAAAGCGAGCGACATATTTCAGAGATTTTAATGCTTGATTATGAAGACTATAAGCTCATTATAACAACAACAACAAAAAAGCAATCAGCAAAAGAAAGAGAGTTGGCTTGGCAAAAAATAACAGACAGAGTAAATGCGTGAGTTTATAAAATTATAATTAGGCTATTTTCCCCTTTCATTGTAATGCAAAATTCTTTTGGGCATGTTGTAAAAATAGACAAGCATTTACATTTTGCCCTCCGTAAGTTTCTTAATATTACTAGTAATGTATATATTTGGCTAGTAATATAGACTATTGGCTTCTCGTTTTATCAGGTGTAATCCTTCTGGAGCCAGAAGAACTCTGAGCCAAGTCAAAATGAAAAATAAAAACATTCTTCAACAAGGTAATATTTTCTAAACTTACTAAACTGTTACTGAAGCCATGTAATTTAGTATTAAATGTAATTTAGTTTTCTATGTAGCCAATAGAGAGAAGGCTGAGGAGCTGCACTGTCCCGTAATAGAGGACAATTCCTCAGACTCAGCTACCAACACAAGTGGCTTAGTAAAGTGTACCATATTAAAACTTATGATTTATTGATGTTTTCACTGTTTTTATCAGTGTTTCTAATAAATAAAATCAACACTGTCACCATTTAAAAAGGCATTTGAATGCATTTTACAGTCATTGTTTCACTTGTGCATTATGCATCCTTATTTTATTTGACTGCATATGCTGTATACTGTAATCTTATTTCTAGTACTCTTAGATGTTCCTAATGTCTATCTTTTAGTATTTGTTTGAGAATATACACTGAGGGCCAGATGTACTAACGCTTTTGCGCCCACTTCAGGTGTATTTGTTTCTCAAAGTGCGCATAAAACCATGGCGAGGTGTGTACGAGCGGGACGCACCGAGATGAAAAGACAGACTGCCTGTCGGGAGAACTGAAAATGGCAAAATGCGCTTTTCGTGTCATGCATATGCATTCATGGGATGGTCAAGGGGAAAGTTGGAGTGTCACATAAAGAGATGGGAGGGGAAGCGTAAACTGCGCCTAATTATGTAAAAAGCCGGTGAAAGTGCGCCTCTATTTTGCGCTGAAAATTCTCCGCCTCTTAAAAGCAGGTGTAACTTAGGCTATGTTTACACGGAAACGATCTGAAGAGAAAGTGCAAAAGTGGCGTTGCGTTATCACTTTTTATTCTGCGTTTAGACGAGCGTTATGGGGGGAAATCTGCGTGCATATGGTGACGCAAAAGTGTGTGAAATTCGATGTAGTATGCACTCCAGGCGGCTAGGTGGAAATGTGGAGCACTGCCACACAACAACACCAAGTCCGCGCGCCCTAGCAGCGCGAAATCAAAACATGGCGAAGCGAACAGCAAAAAGACTCTTGTACGTTTACCAGCTGCTAGGGAAACTTAAAGGTCCGACGTATGGAAATAATCCGGCATGTTGGTTGTTATTTTCCTGTACTGGTGCATGCCTGTGACGTAAACGCATACGCGATGAGAGCCACCGTGAGCAGATTTGCGTTTTTACCCTTTAGACGGGAACGCGACGGTGGAGCGTTTTTAAGATTTCCACTCTGGAGGGTGGTTTTACTTTTTTGCATTTTTAAGTCCCAAAAACGCTGTCGCCGTGTAAACGAAAAGCACATCTGATAAAATACTTTTACGTGTAAACGGGGACTTAGGAAGCGTGTTTCCTGGCATATGCCCTGTTAAATGCAACTTTTTCTTTGGTACGGCATTTGAGGTCCTGCCACCTCTTTTTTACCTCTTCCGCCTGTCTGCGGGTCGAGGATATTGCATTGATTCTTTTTTGTGATTTCGGTCCAGATGGCATTCTCTTGTATGATGTTTAAATTTGCTGTTACCTCATGAACAAGCAGATCAACCTTGTTATCGCTAAATTTTTGTTTTCGCTGTTTTGCCTGACTTGATGGCTGATCCATGATGGAAAGAGAGGAGGAGGCCCATTCAATTGCGCGTTTAAATACGCGCAATTTACGGTATAGTGGATGGGGACAGGTGCTGATTACCTGATGAACTACAGGTTTGGTACATAACACGCACGCTGCGGTTTCACATCAAGCGCTTTCTGCGTCTTGGCCATGGCGCTATTAACGCTGCGTTCGCAAATGTACGTACATCTGGCCCTGAGTATCTTATTGGTTTAATTGTCTTGCAGTTGCTAAGGCCGCATTGTATTATTGGACCCTCCTGCAACACCACACTCTGTCACAGAATAAGTGATTATTGTCTTTAGGTCTTTAGGTTTCTGTTTGCTGGACCAAGCATCCTTACTTATTTGCATTGTAGGATGAAGATTAAGAGACCACCTCTGCTGTGACAGAAATCGAAAATGCGGGGAGGCCCATAGAGGTATGATGCTTATAATGCATTCCCCCTGTTTTACATAAGAGAATAAAACATGTAATTTTACAGAATATGGCTGGGGGTTTACATGCAGATGAGGGTCTATCTTCCTCCATGCAGAATCTTTGCAGTGTAAGAAGCTTTCTGCAGTTATCCTTCCTCATTTAAATATTTGGTCTGTGTTTGTATTACAGACTTTATCAACCATGTTGAATTATTTTGTCTTTCTAGATGCCTGCCAAAAATCTGTATAAGGTCCATCTTCAAATGCAAATTAGAAAAAGTGACATGGAGATGGACCTTATACAGCTTCAAACGGAGGAGAAAAGGCTCAACATAAAAAAGGCCAGACTTGAAATTGAATTGCTGGAGCTTAAGGAGGGAAACAGTGTGTGAACGTTAATCTGACATTTGCAAATTCTGGTTTCTTTTGGTGAATTTAAACAACGCATGAAAGTTTTGGAAATAAATTGTTGTTACTGTTTTAAAAATAACTAAATCTTTTAAACCTATGTTATGTATAAATTGTAATTTTAAGTAGTCTGATGTTGTTTTTTTATGTATCTGAGGTTCTTGTTAAATGTTCCTTGTTGTTGTGCGTGTGCTTGGTGTTCGTATTTGTAACTGTGCACTGTTAATATGCTGCCGTTTTGGCCAGGTCTCTCTTGAAAAAGAGGTTTTAAATCTCAATGATATCATCTGGTTAAATAAAGGTTAAATAAAAAATAAATTGTTGTTGAATGGCATATAAAGCAATAACCACAAATGTCTGTTTATTACAGGACATAAAGAAATAAAGAAACAAACCCAGCCTTCAGGATGCCTATGGTCATCTCCACCTTGACACGCGAGAACCAAAACCTGCATTTTCAGGGTCTCGCTCCACTTTCAAACAATCTCTGGTGCAATTAAGCTCAAATATGTCACGGTAGACACATTCTCTGTTCCTTCTCGTCTCGTGTTTATGTTGTGGTATGAATGCACGTGTGTAGTGGGCGTGAGTGTATGACATCACCTGATCTGCTTCAGCTGATCCTCATCCACTTCACCAGCTGCAATCAATCTCACCACTCTATTTATACTTACCGCTGTTCTATCATCCTTGTCAGATCGTTGTTTGATGTCCTCCGTGTGGTGTTCCAGTTATCCAGTTCCTGCCTTGTGTTCCTGTTCTTCGTCTTCGTCTTCGTCGCTGGGTTTTCGTCTGTCGTCTCACCATCACCGCACCTCTTCACTTCACCACGGATCCTGACCACCGAAGTCCCTGTGTCACCTTTTCTCCATCTGCCTGTACTGCCTTCACATTTACCATTAAACTGTTTCACTTGCCATTTGCTTCCCGTCGTTTATATCATCATGACAGAACGATCTGACCAGGAAAGGGAAGCAGCGAGTGCGTCACAAAGGTCGATGGAGGAATTTATTCACCATAGCATCAGAAGAATGGACTCTCAGCAGAGAGAGATCGGAGACACGGGTCGCGCAGTACAGGCTTTGGTGACGCAGGTGTCCGAGCTCACCCAGCAGATCCAACGCCTACAGGGTCCCACTGCGCCGCCCACACCGGTCGTTCCTCCCACACTACCAGAGAGACCCTCCCAGTCAGAGCCTCGTCTTCCGGTCCCCGAGCACTATTCTGGTGAGCCAGCCTTCTGCAGAGCATTTTTGACCCGATGCACCATGCATTTCGCCTTGCAGCCTCGTACGTTTGACACTGAGATGGCTAAAGTGGCATTCGTCCTCACCCTGCTGACTGGGAAGGCGGCGCTTTGGGGAACGGCGGTGTGGGAGAATCAACACCCATGCTGCGCCTCGTTCCAGACCCTCTCCGCCGAGATGAAGAAGGTGTTCGACCGGGCTGTCTCGGGAAGGGAGGCAGCCAGAAGACTAGCTGAACTACAGCAAGGAGAGAGATCAGTCTCCGATTATTCAATAGAGTTTCGGAGCTTGGCGGCAGAGTGCGGCTGGAACGAGGAGGCGCAGTGGGATATGTTCCTGCATGGGCTGGCTGACCACGTCCAGAAGGAAATCTACACCCTGGATCTACCCACCACTCTGAACGGTCTGGTCGACTTAGCTCTGCGGGTGGACGCTCGGCTGTCTAGGGTCGAGCGCCAAGTCCCGTCCACCCGTACCTTTGCAGGGACCGACATTCCACGATCCAGCGGCAGGGACGTGGTCAGCCCCGCCTACGATCCCGAGCCCATGCAGGTGGGTCGAGCTCGGCTTTCCCGGGAGGAGAGGGAGAGGCGGAGATCCCAGGGCCTTTGCCTGTATTGTGGAGGACCGGGACATTACGCATACAACTGCCCGGGAAAAGGCCAAGCCCGATTGAGGCTACTATCGGGTGGGATCTCCGCTAGGAAGACCTCATCATCGATTACATCTACCTCCATACTCCTTCCGGTAAGACTAAGGTGGTCAGTCCAACAACACGACTGCCACGCACTTCTGGACTCTGGGGCTGAAGGTAATTTTATGGACCACACTTTCGCACTGAAATCTCAGATTTCCCTCAGACCTCTCACTCACAGAATTGCAGTTCATGCACTTAACGGTCAAGAACTCCCCACCATTTCCCTTTGCACTGAAGACATTACCCTCACCACTTCCGGCAACCACTCTGAGACTATTTCATTTTATGTCATGGATTCACCCCTTGCACCCGTCGTCCTCGGACATCCCTGGCTCATCCATCACAACCCCCGAGTGGACTGGCACCATGGATCAGTACTGGAGTGGAGCAAGGAATGTCATAAGTCTTGTCTCGTGTCTGCCTGTCTGTCTGTGCCTGTTTCTGTGTTTAAGGAGGAAGCAGGGGATTTGTCTAACATGCCCGCGGAGTACCTGGACCTGAAGGAGGTGTTCAGTAAGTCTCGTGCTGCTTCTCTTCCTCCGCATCGTCCCTATGACTGTGCGATAGATTTACTGCCAGGTAAGTCTCCGCCTAAAGGCAAGTTATATTCACTTTCTATTCCAGAAAGGGAGGCTATGGAGAAATATATTTCTGATTCTCTAGCAACTAAGTTCATTCGCCCTTCCTCTTCTCCAGCGGGGGCGGGATTCTTTTTTGTGGGGAAGAAGGACGGTTCTCTGCGACCTTGTATTGATTACCGAGGGCTGAATAACATCACGGTAAAGAATACTTATCCTTTGCCGTTGATGTCTTCAGCCTTCGAGAGGTTGCAGGGAGCGTCCATCTTCACAAAATTGGATTTACGTAACGCTTATCATTTGGTTCGCATCAGGGAGGGGGATGAATGGAAAACTGCGTTTAACACCCCCAGGGGGCACTTTGAATACTTGGTCATGCCGTTCGGGCTGTCCAACTCCCCGGCAGTTTTCCAGGCACTGGTCAATGACGTGTTGCGACATATGATCGATCAGTTCATATATGTCTACCTGGATGACATATTGATTTTTTCTTCTTCTCTCCAGGAACACGTGCAACACGTCAGACGAGTGCTTCAGAGGTTGCTAGAGAATGGGCTTTTTGTCAAGGCGGAGAAATGCGATTTTCATGCACAGTCGGTCCCTTTTTTAGGGTACATCGTCTCGTCTGAGGGAGTGCGGATGGACCCTGAGAAGATCAAGGCTGTGGTAGATTGGCCAAGCCCAGATTCCCGCAAGGCCCTGCAGAGGTTCCTGGGATTCGCCAATTTCTACCGGCGTTTTATTCGCAATTTCAGCCAACTAGTCGCGCCTCTGACTGCCTTGACCTCTCCCAGAACGACGTTCAGGTGGTCAGACACAGCCGAAGCTGTGTTCT
This sequence comes from Gila orcuttii, assembly GCA_026230005.1. Classification (NCBI taxonomy): domain Eukaryota; kingdom Metazoa; phylum Chordata; class Actinopteri; order Cypriniformes; family Leuciscidae; genus Gila; species Gila orcuttii. Next base: position 3,068,597 of record JAPDVR010000014.1, on the reverse strand, counting down.
CCAAACTGAAAGGCCGCTTTGTTTCAGCCCCTATCCTTGTTACCCCTGATTCTTCACATCAGTTCGTGGTGGAGGTCGATGCATCAGAGGTGGGAGTAGGCGCAGTGTTGTCCCAACGCTCTTCCACAGATGACAGGATGCATCCCTGCGTTTTTATCTCATCGTTTATCTCCAGTCGAACGCAATTACGACATTGGTAACAGAGAGTTGTTGGCTGTTAAGTTAGCGTTGGAGGAATGGCGCCACTGGTTAGAAGGGTCGGGGGTACCTTTTATTGTCTGAACTGATCACAAGAACCTAGAATACATTAGAACCGCCAAGAGATTGAACTCCAGGCAGGCTCGGTGGGCATTATTTTTCGGTCGTTTCAATTTTTCTCTTTCATACCGTCCGGGTTCCAAGAACATCAAACCCGATTCATTATCCCGCATATTTGATTTTTACGAATGCCCGTCTACTCCCGAGTACATTTTGCCTGAAACGCTATTCGTTTCCACACTCACATGGGAGGTCGAATCGAAGGTCAAGAAGGCCTTAGAAGGGGTAACGCCTCCGCCCGGGTGCCCACCGAATCGCTTGTTTGTGCCGGAGGGATTACGGTCCGACGTTATCCAGTGGGGTCATAACTCCAACGTGGCTTGCCATCCAGGAGTCAATCGCACTAGTTTTTTAGTCAAGCAACGATTCTGGTGGCCACTTATGGCTCGCGACATTCACGATTTTGTTTTGGCTTGCTCGGTTTGTGCCACTGGTAAGACTTCCAATCGACCTCCAGACGGGTTACTTCAGCCACTGTCGGTTCCTTCGAGACCCTGGTCCCACATCGCACTAGATTTTATCACCGCCCTCCCGCCCTCTCAGGGTAACACAGTCGTTTTGACTGTAGTGGACCGGTTCTCGAAGGCAGCCCATTTTGTTCCCTTACCCAAATTACCCTCAGCTAAGGAGGCAGCGGTTACAGTCGTAGATCACGTTTTTCGTTTACATGGCCTTCCGATTGACGTGGTCTCCGACAGGGGACCCCAGTTCGTGTCCAAATTTTGGCGAGAGTTTTGCAAATTACTGGGGGCGACTGTGAGTTTGTCCTCAGGGTTTCATCCCCAGAGCAATGGTCAGACCGAGAGAGCCAACCAGGATTTGGAGAGAATGTTGCGATGTTTGGTTTCCAAGAATCCTTCCTCTTGGAGTCAACGACTCTCCATGGTGGAGTACGCCCACAACACGTTGCCAGTGTCGGCTACGGGCCTATCTCCGTTTGAGTGTAGCGTAGGTTACCAGCCACCAATTTTTCCCAGTCTGGAATCCGAGGTCACGGTCCCCTCCGCTCACGCCTTTGTTCAGAGGTGTCACCGCACCTGGACTAGAGCCCGTGAGACTCTACTCCAGGTGGGGGCGCGCACTAAGGCTAAGGCCGATCGCCACAGGTCAAAGCCTCCCGTATACGTCGTGGGTCAAAAAGTGTGGCTTTCAACCAAGAACATTCCTCTTCGCTCCGTATCTAATAAACTTGCTCCCAAATTTATTGGCCCGTTTACTGTCACCAAGATCATTAGCCCGGTGACAGTCCGCCTCAAATTACCTCCTGCGTACAGGAGGATCCATTCCGCCTTCCATGTATCTAAGATTAAGCCCGTGTTTCATTCTCACATTAATCCGCCTGTCCCGGTTCCTCCCCCACCGCGACTCATAGATGGGGAGACCACATATTCGGTTAATCGCATACTGGACTCTAGGCGGAGAGGACGCGGATTTCAGTACTTGGTGGACTGGGAGGGTTACGGTCCGGAGGAGAGAAGTTGGGTGCCTGCTAGGGACATACTGGATCACTCCCTCATCGATGATTACAATCAACAGGGTAAGGAGTCTGGGAACGCCAGGAGGCGTTCTTAGGAGGAGGGGTACTGTCACGGTAGACACATTCTCTGTTCCTTCTCGTTTCGTGTTTATGTTGTGGTATGAATGCACGTGTGTAGTGGGCGTGAGTGTATGACATCACCTGATCTGCTTCAGCTGATCCTCATCCACTTCACCAGCTGCAATCAATCTCACCACTCTATTTATACTTACCGCTGTTCTATCATCCTTGTCAGATCGTTGTTTGATGTCCTCCGTGTGGTGTTCCAGTTATCCAGTTCCTGCCTTGTGTTCCTGTTCTTCGTCTTCGTCTTCGTCGCTGGGTTTTCGTCTGTCGTCTCACCATCACCGCACCTCTTCACTTCACCACGGATCCTGACCACCGAAGTCCCTGTGTCACCTTTTCTCCATCTGCCTGTACTGCCTTCACATTTACCATTAAACTGTTTCACTTGCCATTTGCTTCCCGTCGTTTATATCATCATGACAAAATATGAACACAACGTGGACCAAATACATCTAAAGCAGTGGTCACCAACCTTTTCAAGCCCTCCACCTTGACCTTGACCCTTGACCTGTGATAAACAAACCTTAAAAATGTTAGCTGGGGCATTAGTGCAAGCACATTTTGATTATGCGGCAACTTTCTGGTATAGTGGCTCTACGAAACGAGTTAAAAGTAAATTACAGACTGCTCAGAACAAGTTGTGTAGAATTATTCTGAGGCTTCATTCACAAATGCATTTGAATAATAATCACTTTAGGGAAATAGGGTTTTTAAAAGTGGACAAAAGGGTAATTTTTCTTAAGTTGATGATGGTGTACAAAATACTACAGAGAAATGTTCCAAAATACATGTATGACTACTATGTTTTCGTAAGAGATGTTCATAGTTTTTCTACAAGGGCTAGGATGAATAATATACTTGTGTCGGTTTAATTATTTTTTGTATTCTAGCGCTGTTGTTTGGAATAAATTGCCTGATTGCTTAAAAATAATTCAAGATGAAGGTCCTTTTAGAAGAGAAGTTAAGAAATGGCTTTTTTAACTATGTTTTATGTGATGTTGATCTCTATGTTGATGTGTGTTGTTTTGATTTCATTCCCATTATAAACTGCTCGTCCATTTTTGAATACAGAGGACCACAATTGAGATAAGCCTGTGGCTTTTTTGTGTATTTTATCCTCAACAGTTTTTTAAAATCTGTATGAATTGGTCTTTTGGGCTTGATTGTACTTGTTTTAATTTTTATTGTCAAATAAATCAAATCAAATCAAAAAGTCCAGGCTCAGGATCAGGATAGGGTGTCATCATATAGGGCAGACATGGGTAACCACACAAAGTAACCACTGAAGTGTCCTAAAATGGTAGTTAAAGTGTATAATTACAGAAATAAAATAATAATAATAAAAAACATTGTGTAAGGCAAAACATACCCTGTTGAAATTTGTGGCACAATGATGACTCCCTAAACATTCTGGCATCATGTACAGACCCTGGCCATTTGCCTTCAACATTAGAGATTCTGTCCGATTTTAGGGGGAAATCGGGTCCATCGGAGACGTCCAATAGATTTCCGAAAGAACACCACACACACACACACACACACACACACACACACACACACACACACACACACACACACACACACACACACACACACACACACACACACACACACAGTGTAATCACCATAGGACAATCTCAGAGTTAAACTGGGAGTTGTGAAAAATATGATACACCGGTGTTTTGTCAGATGCGAAGTTTATCTATGTATCATCTTTTTACCGTTTTAATTCATTTTATAACTGTATCATATATCTCTTTTAATTTATTTTATAACTGTTTTAATTTTCCTTGCTTTTATTTTGTGATTATTTTAATTCCTTTCTCTAAAGCACTTTGAATTGCTATAGTGTATGAAATGTGCTATACAAATTAATTTGCCTTGCCTTGCCTAGTAATGAGGTCAGTTGCACCACATATTGCCTAGTTAGTGGGGACCAGCAATGAGGGGGATTTTATGGTTTAAAGATTTAGCACCCAAAAATCTATTGTTACCTGCACATTGATGCTATGGATTGACTTCCTATTAACATTGTCTCCTTCATTGACTGAAGGAACTTTTTTATTTTTTATTTCTTTATTGAACATGTTAAAAGACAACAACAAAAACTAAATAAGAACAAACAATCAACAAAAAAGATCATCAACAGATGATCCAAATAACAGTCATGTTCAAAGGGGGTAGGAAAAAGTTAGTATAACTTTTCTTGTCCTAATTGGAATTTAATAGGAATGTGGAACTTTAATAGGAATGTGGAACTTTAATAGGAATGTGGAACTTTAATAGGAATGTGGAACTTTAATAGGAATGTGGAACTTTAATAGGAATGTGGAACTTTAATAAGAATGTGGTACTTTAATAGGAATGTGGAACTTTAATAGGAATGTGGAACTTTAATAGGAATGTGGTACTTTAATAGGAATGTGGAACTTTAATAGGAATGTGGAACTTTAATAGGAATGTGGGTTCCATCAATGCACCCAATCACATTTGGGAACCCTGAAATTGAAAGTTATACAGTTAGAAAGATTTTAGAAAGATTTTGGCTGTACAGTGTTGATATATGGATAGATTAAGTGCCATGTAACTAAAATATCACGTCTCTAGAGAATATCATAGAGAGGACAAACCTGCCACTCTGTGTAATTCCTCTTTAATGACTGTCAGTGGTTTATGGCCAGAACTGCACAAAAGTGTGTAGGAACCGTTTGAGTGCAAGACATACTGTACGAACAGCCCTACACACAAAAAACTACCCGTCGGGCAATGCACAAAATGTGCTCTGTGTTAAGCGCTGATCCGCGATGTGTCACGTTTGATATGTATGTTTTCAAAAGATCAGTTAAATAAATTAACAAATCTTGTGAAAAACGGTAACGCTCCTGCAAACATTAATTTGGATGCGAAAGCACATCAATGCGTGGTCTTATTACCCTCTCACGGCGGAAAATATTTTGTATTATCTGTGCTTCCACATCCACTATATCGTCTTCAAAAGGGCATGCCGTCACCTCTCTGAAACAAACTAACCCAGGAACTATGTCAGGTTATGTTCAGAGAGTGAGTTGATATGGCTACTAACATACCTTGAAAGTTACCTCCGTTTTTGGAATCGAAAGCTGAGGTTATCCGCTTACTTCTGTCTCTCTGTTTATCCCGAGGTTTACCGCAGTCCGCCGGATCCAGGCCGTATCCGGATCTGATGAAGGACCTGAGCCTGGACACGACGACAACGCAGTCCTGAAGTGTCACTAGTCTCTCCCTTGAAGGCCTCCTTCCCTTTACCGCTGTACTGATAAAACATTGTTGGGATAATCCCAATTCACGTGGCTATGCGAAAGCGATAAAAAAAAATTCTCAGAGCCACCAGACACTGTTTTATGCAAATGAGCGGCCGGATCGCATTAAAGAATTTTCTGTTAGAATGGTATCGTGTTAGCGGCCCCTAACTTAATAACTAATGATCTTTGCGACGGAAGTGAATCAATCAAAACTAACTTTAGCTGGACAATAACTTTATTCTAGAGCTGCCAAAACAATCTGTTACTTTAATCTCCTATTATCACTGTAAAGCTGCTTTGAAACAGTCCATATTGTTAAAAGCGCTATATAAATGAAGGGGACGTGTGTCGATCCTGGTCAGCGGTGGTGAGGATTTACCAACTGTGTCCGAGGAGGAACAAGCCACTCACTGGCCGAGGCTCATCGATGCATGAGAGCAACGAAGGCTATCCCGTCTGGTGCGAGCCGACAGAAGGTCTACTGTGGGACAACGTTTGAATGATGATTATGAGAGGAATGTGTCACAACACACTGAGGATCAGAGAGCCTATGATAACCCTGTCCACCGTCGAAAGAGCCCAGAACAGGCACATGAGTGTCAGAACTGGACCTTGGAGGAGTGGAAGAAAGTCGCCGGGTCCGATGAGTCCCGTTTGCTTTTACATCACGTGGATGGACATGTACAGGGATCGAGAAATGAAGCCTCTTGAATCTTTGAAGCTTTTCTCTGATTGTTGCACACTGAGTGTGATGTTCTGGACAATATTCTGCTGGGAAAACCAGCCATTCATATCGACGTCGATTTGATACTTGCCACCAACCTAAACATTGTTTCAGGCCAGATACAGCCCTTCATTACAATGCTGTTCTTTCATTACAAAGTGGATCTTTCAGTAGGATAATGAACCCTGTCACACTGCACACATTGTTCAGGAATGCTTAGAGGATAGGGTGACCACCATCAAACAAACCAAATGTGGGACGATTATAAGTTTGTGTGGGACATTACCAACACTAAAACATATCCTGAAACTGTTATATAATGTTTATCTAACTTAATAAAAACATTTGTATTCTGCCTTTCAGCTGATAAAAAGTCTTTGTTCTTTAATCCCTTCCAGAAAACACCATTACATCACAATGTAACATAACATGTCTTTATTTTACATGACATTTAAACTCAACATCACTGAGCCCAAAGGCATCATGCAGATCACTATTTCTGAAACAGTTCTGACCAAGTCCAACTAAAATCCAACAAAATAAATAATGAACAAATAAAATATAAACCAACATGTATTTAGATCATTGGCAGTCTTATATATTAAGAATAGCCTATATTAAACCAAAAACTTTCATATTTTTAGAAAGGATGTGAATTAAAACAACCACAGCAGCAACAAGTTGATCAATTCTGTTAAATTTCAATTTTAATTTACCGAATTATTTGTTTTCTGACAGAAACACATGTAACGAATCACCGCTCCACATTTTGATTGACAGCGTCACATCCCACTAGTGACCGTGGTTACTCCTGTGCTTTCAACCATTGATAGGATTTTAAAAACAGATTTAGGATTGTACAGTACATCTGACGAAGCGCTGTTAAATATAGGTGAAAAACTACGCCGCAAAAAGAATAAATAAAATGCTTTCTTAAAAAGGCAAAAGAACGCATGCACGTTTTCTTAATATGATATTCAAAAACCAACAGACTGATGAAAATAGGGGACATTTTCTCAATATGCGACGTGCGGGACAAGGGGTGAAAATGCTGTGTGATACAACGCAAAGTGGGGCGGGTGTCACCCTATTTGAGGAATACGATGAAGAGTTCAAGGTGTTGCCCTTTTGGAGGCCCAAATCTCAATTTTAATTGAGCATCTGTGGGATATGCTGGACCAACAAGTTCGATCCACGCTGGCTCCACCTCGCGACCCACAGGACTTGAAGGATCTGCTCCAGAGACCACAGGACACATTCAGCTCTTAGCATATTAGCATATCGGGCAGGTACTCATAATGTTATGGCTTATCGGATATTATTTTGCTTGATTATGAATTTGCACAGATGAAAACAATTGCTGAATCACTGAAATAGTCACATTTTCATCAATCTTCACGCCGCCTTCACACTCGCAGTTGAGATCAGCTCCGATACGGCTCCGAAACGACCGGAAGTCATTCATTTCCTATGGAGATTCGCAGACCGCATGCGAACGGGTCCGAAACGGGTCCGAACGAGTGCGGTGCGAAGAAAATCGTGTCAGTTGGTCATCCGGATGCGTTCAAAATATTTTACTCTTGCGAAAGGCTACGGACGGTTCCTATCCGACAATTCCAGTGGAAATTAGCGTTGCTATGGTACTGATAAACAAACCTGAATTCTTAACTTTTAATAAAATAAATAATGATTTTATAACGATAAGTTGTCATTTAAATTTTTTTTTCATGATTTTCTAACGTTATTAGGGCAGTTAATACAATTAAAATGTAGGCTATAATTAAATTTATGTAATAATATAATTGTATAATTCTTGTATGTATAATTTTATGTATGTCTCTATAACCCTCATCAGAGAGATCATACAGAATTGTACATTCTGACACTGACAGAATCAACCTTTCTAATCTCTCCACCATTTTTGTTCTACTCGCTTCCGACGCTTTTGAACGGTGTAGTACGACGTCCGCTGTGAAGGCGGCGTCAGGCTGTGAATGTTAAAAAAAACTGTGCAAATGGCTGAAAAAAAGAGTTTGATAAACGATAATGTGACACCCTCAGGGCTCTTGTAGAGTCCTGGCCTCGTGGGTCGGCACTGTTTCAGCAACACATGGAGGACTAACAGCATATTAGGCAGGTGCTGATAATGATTTGGCTTATCAGATATTCTTTTGTTTGCTTATGAATTTGCACAGATTGCTGAACCACTGAAATAGTCACATTTTCACAGCGAAAGAATCAATCTTCAGGCTTTGAATGTGAAGAAAAACTGTGAATATTAATTTATTTTAAGAGTGCTGAAAAAAGTTTGATTAACTAAAATGTGTAAATTAGGAAAATGATACAACACATTATTCAATCAAATCAAATGCATTAATTGGGAGAAGGGTTGAAACAAATACTCATGTTTGAATGTCCCAGTGCAATTAGATGAAGTCACATCACAAAAACCACAAAAGTGATAAACTATGGTAACACTTTAGTTTAGGCTCCAATTCTCACTATAAACTAGTTGTAAATTAGCATGCATATCACTAGGATATTGGCTGTTTATTAAAGCACATATTAATGCCTTATTCTGCATGATAATTTTCTATATCCCTTTATCCTACCGAATACCTAAACTTAACAACTACCTTATTAACTATTAATAAGCTGTAATTAAGCATTCACCATTATGTCCACTTCATTTACACAAACCTTGAGAGAACATGCCTTATTGTTTCTCCACCAGTTTCACCGGCAGGACATGCTTTGTTGCAGATATGCTAACGGCGCTCTAACAGTCAGGTGCACAAAGAATTAGCATGCCGTTCACTGATTTTTAATGTCAATTAAACCAGGAGTGTGACAAGTCCTCCATAAAATAACCGCTCCATGACGGGAGCTGCTCTCCACAGTTGCTCTGTGGCCCTTGAATGAGTTATGCTAATAGACACCAGCACTGCCCAAAATGCCATTTTGATTTGCATATGGCATATTTTCTCTCTTCATTGATTTTGGGATGGAAGGCATGACTGGATTGACAGTTTATTTGATTAAAGTGATGCTGCATGACATCCTCGACGGCACAATGGGTTTACTACATTTTTGCATTCTCATTTTCACTTAGCACAAATCCAATAACTATTGCACTATACTTCAAATGGTTTCAAAAGTGCTTTGCAATCAGGTTTAATGAATTCAAATTTGTGATGGATATTGTAGAATAACCTGATGATATCTCTGTGTGACATCAGTAAGAGCCGAGTGAAATGGGTCAAAATTTGTCCATGATTATTTTACATGTAACTACATCACCTTATAATAGAGAGTAACACTTTATTTTAAGGTGTCATTGTTACTGTGTAATTATATATTTAAGTACTGAGTAATATTAAGCAACTACATCAAAAACACAAGTACTTACTATAGGGTTAGGGTAGGATTATTGTTTGTTTGAGGGTTAGTTGCATGTAATTATGCATAATATTTTGTTATTACTATGGTAATTACATGTAACATGTAACAACAACACTGTAAAATAAAGTGTTACCAAATAGTGTTCCGTATTTTGCTTGATCCAAGTGAAAATACTCAATGTTTTATTTGTTAAATTGGATTCTCTTTGTCTGTACAGCTGATCCTGATCATGATGTTGGTCAGTTATTGAAGTTCCAGATGCACTGCTGATCTCTTGATCTTTGAAACACATGCATTTGGAGCACATTTGTGTGTGCAAAAGCCCTCAGAAAATAACAGGGCTGTGTACTTCAGAAAAAAAATAGATATTCATTACTACAACTCCTTCCTCCTCATTCCAGGGATGGCCGCCACCGCAAGGACACATCAAAGATAGCGTTAGCCCTCCTCCCACACGAGGGGAACAAATATATCTGAGAATGAGACACACTCGGTCGCACATAACGCTTTGATGCGCCTGGCTTTCACACCTGTGAAGTGGGAAATGGCGCTCCGTAGCCGACTGAGGGTGAGATTAGGAAGTCATTTTGATTAATGTTAAATCACACACTGTGGAGTGGGAGTAAAACCATCCCAGCCCAAGAAGTGAGAACATCTTTACACAGTCCCTTACTGCTACTGGAAGCAAAGCACACTGGGAGAGAGTAAGCGCATCTACTGGCGAAATCAATTTGTAAAAGCTGCTTGGATGCTTTTGAATCCAGTCTTTGATGAGAATATTCCCTATCTCCCTATCCTAATGACACAGTCCTGGTCAGAACGAAGAGATGACAAAGAGCTTCAAAGACTGAAACGGACATAAGCAACATTTGAGCGGGTCAAATCAAGATAAAATCTGTTGTATAACAAAAAAGAAAAAAAAAAGAATGGTTGAAGCAATTACAGTGATGAATTTGATGACTTTATTAGGTAAAATGTAAAAAATACTAAAACTAGTTCAGAAATTCAACTCAAAGTGTTTGCTTTTCAACCACATCAGACGCAGCCAATCGGCATTTAATCTCCAAACCATGGGCAACGTTTATGACAGGGACTTTTTTTTCATGCAATTTTGTCCCGGGGTTGGATTATGAACTGGACACAGTAGAGCCAGTTTGTAGGGGCTCTTTGTCACTTGTTATTGCAGGTGGAGGAGGGGCCTCTGAAAAACATGCACCCTATTCCAGGGAAATAAAAAAAGATGCACATTGTTTGTGTGTATAATAAATAAGTGTGTCCTTATTTGGTTGTCATGGCGATTCATTGATTTTTTTATTTGATTCACCTGTTCCTTGTTTGCCCTTGAGTTGCTCTCTCTCTATATATATATAGCCGTCAGTTTTTGTTTTTATGAAACGTCTAATGTTGCTTCAGTGTGTAGTTATTTTACATTCTCCAGCCTGTTTGTTTGTTTGTTTGTTTGTTTGTTTTTTGTTTGTTTGTTTGTTTGTTTTCTTTGAAAACAAGTGTTTGAGTTAAAAAGTGTCTTCTGCAATTACATCCTGGCTCAACTACTCTCTTGCTACAACCCGCTGTGACGCAGACAATTTTCATTTTTCAAAAATGCTTAAAAAGTAGAATGCTGATATATATCATATTTATTTATTTGATTATTTTAATTTTAATTTTAACCATATTATTGGTTGACAGTTGCATGTTTTTTTGGTTTTTTTTTTGTCACCAAAAATTAAAATGCCACCTCCAACATGAATGAGATCAAATGTTCACTGGGTTTTGGTATACTCACTTTGATTAAATATTACGAACACAAACATTTTAAATAGGCTCAGTCTATAGGCCAGTGTAACGGAGCTGACGTGGATAATTGCACTTAGTGTAAATAGACACTCCAATTTTTTTATTTATTTTTTTTGCATCCAAGAATTCTGACAATATACATATTGCTGTGATTTTCTTTTGGTTCAGTTTTGTTCAAAATTGCGATCGATGGATGCCATACAGTATGTTTTCATTATTTCAATGCATTTTTAGCTTGCATCTCGAGACATAACGTGATTGAGGGTTGTAGCGCAGTGGCCCGTGCCCTTGCAGAGCTCGCTGGCAGCCTGACACCTGGCACAGCTGTGGGAACAGATTAGCCGGGCATATGCTGCCTTCTGCATTCTGGAAAACACATCTTGGGACTGGCAATAAAAGTGGCAAGTAATTTACCTTCCCCGAGTCCCTGTCCTATTTACCCAGAGAGTTAGGCCGTGCCAAACCCAGTCCAGGATACGATTAATGGAAAATCTTTATGAACAGTAAAGTGTAATCTTGTGTTAATGGATAAACAGGTTCGGTTATGACCACTGCAAACATTAAAGATGCTTGTCCTTGCCTGTTGTGCTGCGGTCAATGGCTTTGGTTCTAGTAGAATATTCTTATTGCGTGATAAAGGAAAGTCTAATCGTACATCTGCAGTTCGATGCAATAAATAGTTCATTTATATTTCATCTGCTTCAGCATCAGACCTCACGCAGGGAATGATGCATCCGGTCGCGAGACTCATTATTGCCGTGACTTTTAGCAGGTCTAAAGGTGACAATGATTCTGCATCGCAGTCGTCGCTGCTGCTCGCGACAGTCATTTATCATGCGTGTGATGTCAACCCGTATGGATTTCTTATTCAGCTAGAGAAAGGAAAGATGCTGTTGGTGTACAAACTGATCCTGAAGATGTTGTCTGGGTGTTTTGTGCAGGGCGTCTCTCTTTGCACAAAGGCTAAGAAAACACTCTCCCCAAGCACAGATTATCACTGCATGTGCTTCACAGTAATAAACAGCACAATAACGATCAGTGATGGAAACTTCATTAAATATGAGACAAATTCAAATTCTGCTGTGAAGCACCTCGACAGAAGATTATAGTTGTTGAACTGAATTAGGCTGAAAAATAACACTGTGTAAAATTCATCAATTATGACAATTCAATGACTGTGTCGATATTGCAAAATCTGTCTATTAACATTTGTCCTCATTGAAATGACTGGAATAACGTAAACATGTTGATTAGAAGAGGGTGTTCACACAGTAGACACAGGATATTTTAGCCTGTACATGTAATGTCACATTCGGTTTTGGTTTCTGTTTGGTTTTGATAGACTCTTAGTTTGTATATCCTTGTTTCTTTGGCTGTCATGGTTGATGTCATTTAGTTGCCATAGTTACTCATTGTTTAAATGATTACTTCCACCTGCTCCTTGTTTAGTTCTTGTTATCTTAGATATTTAGGTATTAGGTATTTAAAGCCTCAGTTTGTTCTGTTCCTGGTCTTGTGTTGTTTATGCTGCCAAGCTTTTTCTCTGTTTATTCTTTGTTGTTTCTCGAGTTGATTTAATTATGTTAAAAGTGTTGCAATTAAATCCTTTTCTCGTCTTTATTGCCTGTGGCAGTAATGTTTTGGGACATTGAATTGCATCTAATTTGTGACGAAATTAAAATGTAGCAGTTTACATTTTTATATTAAATGCAATTAGTTCCCCTGTGGTGAAAATCCAGCTTTTAATGTTGTTTATGTGTCTATGTGGTGTTTTTAATATGCTTTAAGACAAACCATGTGTAAATTCATAAGTCGACAGCATTGCTGAGTATTTTCTCCTTAAAACTGCAGTGAACCAAAGACAGTCTCAAAAACACGGTTTGAAATCGCTGGTGTTTCTGACGTGACAAACGACCTTGTAACCAATCAGATCAACGTGTGATCGTCAACGAGTGGATCTCTGAGTGAGTGAGTGAGTGGAGGCGGGGCTCATTTGCATATTCATATAACCACATATACATAATGAGGCAAGGTGTCGAGTTATACATAAGATATTTTAAGGCATGCATTTTTTAAAGGAAAAAACACTTAAATATGTAATTTTGGTGATCAAAGACGAGTTTTAAGGGATAAAATGATTGACTACAGGGGGACTTTAAGACCCACTTAAGTAGGACTTAAGTACATCATTATATGTAATTTAATTTCCATTGTCTGTGAAATATGGTTAAAGTGTACTACTGAATTAAAAGCATTTGTGGTAAATTAAAAATATATGTTAATGTCATTTCTATTGAAACTTGTATGTCATGTGTTTCAATAAATGTGCATTGACACCTTTTATAATAATGGAGTTGCAATTTAATGCATTTAACAAAGAACTTATTTTTCACTAGGGCCTACATTGTTGACATTTAATTTGATGCATAGCAGATGCGTACAGAAAACAATGTGCACAGTCTGCATACTATCTACAGAATTAGTGAGAGCAGTGGTAGTGTGCTATTCTGAACATTGGCACTGTGTCTGTGGGAAACAAATTGGGTGACAAATAGACTTCACCTCAGGAGGAAAATAGCAACACATTTTGGTTAAAGTTTATGGACAAATCTCTCTGAAGATGAGAACAGCATATAACCTAATATTGGCAACACTGATAACTTGATTCCCAGAAGATGCCAAGTCCTGAAGGGTCAAACTGAGTATGATTTTCTCAAAGTTTAAACTAATATGCTAAAAATGGCTTGAATCAACCTGACTGGATGTGTACCAAACCAGATTGTGTGTGGACGTCTGCATAAGGTCAGAGGTCATTTCAGACCAAATCAGCACTGCAGCATTGATAGTTTTGTCAATTTAGTGAAAAGTATCCTCATAAAGTCCCTTAAAAGCAAACACTAAAGTGTTTTTTCAAACATCACATGGATTATAGCAGACAGATGCAAATAAATGCAAATAAAGCTGGTGGTTTATTTAAATTGAAAATATTATGACCAAAGGTTAACAACATTCAAAGCTGACTGCGGTGTGAAATATTACTTTTCTAGATGAGCCCAGAATCCTCATGTTGAATCACTTATGATATATGTTATGACAAATCATTTTTATGTTAATCAGTTCGTAATTATACAATAGTGCTTTTTTTTTTCATGCCTGCATATGTAATCACTCTCTGTGGTTCTGCAATATGATTCACTGAAATAATTTTCTTTATGTGGGTAACGTGTGGAAATGGCACATTAGACTTGTGAAATTCAACCCAGGCTCGTTATAAAAATCGACCTAAAATTATTATTATTATTTTTTTTTTTTTGCAAAACTCTAAAAACGTACATACAGTTACTGCAGTTTCCAGCTGAAATGAACACTATTGGCCTTGCTAGAACAGAAATTTGCATAGCACTGGAACAGCCATAAAATATATAAACGTCAAATAATATAGATTTTAATATAAATTCTTGCATTCTGTTAGCCTAGCCTAGTGGTGATGAAAAAGAGAAAGTTTGAAAAAGAAAGTTTAGTTTTCGATCTAAACATAACGTCTTGACTGTTGCGCCTCATCTGCTTTTTCAGTTTCAGCGCATTTTAAAACCTTGTATCAAATTAAAAGTTCAACTTTTAAAAACACGCCTCGACACCCTGCGCTCTTTTTCCCTTTTCTTCCCTTCTTTAAAAGCACACTGCGGTTTTGAAGTCCTCATTATCTGTTTCGGCCAGTAGGTGGGGCTGTCAGTCGGCAGGTTTCAATAAACCGTTATTGATTCAAAGAGCTGATGAGAAAATAATAAAGATGATCAGCTAAATTGACATGCTTAATAATGGTGCACGCTAAAACTATACATTTATAAGGTAAAATATAGGATATTGGAGTTATTAATGCACGTTATTTACAGCACGTCCCTTTTCCGACATTCTAACGCCGGTTCAACATCTTTCAATCGACGAAAACAAGCTCCTACACGCCAACAGGGGTAACACACTGATCCTGACGGAGTGTGTGTTGGTGTGCATTGGCCTTAACAGGTCATCAGATGAATATCTTTCTAAAGTGACTGTTAAAAGGCCATTAAACGAGCTCGAGCCTCAGCTACATTAGCACTGATTAAAACATCATTAAGCTAACAACATGCCATTCTGCTCCAATTAAAGCGCCTGTGTTTCATGGCTATCCTCTGTCTTTGATGAGTGTATGTAATAGTATGATCATATTACTGCACACTTTGGTCTTATGAACGTCATAAAACACTCCAGACGATGAATCCTCTGAAGATACTCCCACTGGCCACTCTTTAATAATGTGCACTAATGCATGTAACGGTAATTTGAACACAGCACAGACTTTGATATTGAAAGGAGATAGTTAAAGGGATAGTTCGCTCAAAAATGTAAATTATTTACTTAAGATTTTAAACTTTTATAACTTTCCTTCTTTGGTGGGATGGATAAGGAGCTATTTTAAACAAAATGCTAGTTGTAATTCTCCATCCAACTACAATGACTGTGGTTCTGGCTTGAGCCAATCGCCTGAGCTGTAAAATATCATGTGACAAATGACTCACGGGCCGCAGGAAATGATGTCATGATGACAACACTGATTGGTTGAGAACTCCACAAGAACAATCACAGTCCCAAACCCTTCACTAGTGACTATCCATATCATATTCTCAGAATACACGGCTAGCTTTAAAACATTCCTCATACAAAGTAACAAATGGCATCATTATTTGCCCCATTCTAACATTGGACTTTTACAAAAAAAATTAAACATATATATATATATATATATATATATATATATATATATATATATATATATATATATATATATATATACACTGCCGTTCAAAAGTTTGGGATTGGTACGATTTTTAATGTATTTAAAAGAAGTCACTTATGCTCACCAATGCTGTATTTATTTCATTAAAACTACAACAAAAAACAATATTGTGAAATATTATTACAATTTAAAATAACTGTTTTCGATTTTAATATAGGCTATTTTAAAATGTAATTTATTCCTGTGATCAAAGCTGAATTTTCAGCATCATTACTCCAGTCTTCAATGTCACATGATCCTTCAGAAATCACTATAATATGATGATTTGATGCTCAAGAAACATTTATGATTATTATCAATGTTGAAAACTGTTTTTGTTTTTTTTAGGATTCTTTGATGAACAGAAAGTTAAAAAACAGCATTTATTTGAAATAGAATCTTTTGTAACATTATAAATGTCTTTACTGTCACTTTTGATCAATTTAATGCGTCCTTGATGAATAAAAGTATTGATTTTATTTCCCCCAAAAAATAAAATAAAACATTTTACTGACCCCAAATTTTTGAACGGTGTTTAATGTTACAAAAGATTCTATTTCAGATAAATGCTGTTCTTTTGAACTTTCTATTCATCAAAGAATCCTGAAATAAAAATGTACACGACTGTTTTCAAAATTGATAATAATCATAAATGTTTCTTGAGCATCAAATCATCATATTATACTGATTTCTGAAGGATCATGTGACACTGAAGACTGGAGTAATGATCACAGGAATAAATTACATTTTACTACATATTCACGTAGAAAACAGCTGATTTACATTGGAATAATATTTGTTCTGTTTTTACTGTATTTTTGATCAAATAAATGCAGCTTTTATGAGCCGAAGAGAGTTATTTTAAAAACATTGAAAATATTACCGATCCCAAACTTTTGAACGGCAGTGTATATATGTTAGGCTACTTTAGGCCACTATGGACGAGTGTTTGAACTGTACCTGACATGGATAGCATTAGAACAAAAATACTTCTTGTAATTATGATTGAACTGTGTAAAATGTGAACTATTTATAGAAACTATTGATCATAATTTATTTTTCAGACAGTTAAAAGAAATAGTTCCCTTTCGAAGGGAACTCAACAATACGTCAACGACGTTATGGGGAACGCCTCAGGCGTGACAGGTGTCTGAAATCACTATCAAATCACGTCAATCATATTGACCGGCGACAGCCCGTGAATCATTAGCGTGAATGATTAACGTGCGACCTGGAAGTATAAAGGGGCGCCTTGCACACATGACAAATCATCTCATTGTCTTCAGGGACTGTTTGTTTGAAACGCTATTCAAGTTACGAGGTAAGAGAAAGATGAAACGCACAGCTAAGGCAGATTGTTTTCGTAAGTGTGCCGACCCGTGTCCGAGGTTTCTGACACCGGCCGACACACACTAGCTGTGCGTTTTTTGCTTGGGTGAAGAGCACGCACGGGAGGTTCTCGAGGGAACCCTCTGTGCGAACTGCGAGCGTTTTTCTCTTAAAACGCTCCGCTCTCGTCTGGCCCTCTTCTCGAGTGAAGAGGGTCCGGCGTCTGGACCTCGTGGTGCGGGTCCCGCTCGTGCTGAGGCTGATCGGCGACTTACATCATGGGGCTCCCAGATGGAGCTTGTCGATCGTCTCGAGAGGGCTGTTAACCTCTCAGATGATTCGACGGCTGACGAGGGCGAACTGCAGGTCGATGGGGAAGGTTACTCACCGATTGTACCTGCAGTTGATGCTCTTCAGGACGCGCAGGAGATGGCTGAGGAGGTTTATGATCAGGTAGATCCTGAACCTCCTCAGCCATCCTGCCCCGTGTATGCAGAGCTGGTGGATGTGATGGAGCGCGCTGCCAACAGGCTGCAGCTGCCTTGGCAGCGCGCTAGAGGAGAGGTCGCTCGCGGTAGGCTCGACGATCGGTTTCTCCCCGGCCATACACCACCAGCTCAGGTGAGACTTCCATTTCTTCCTGATCTTCATACGGAGATCGAGAGGGCATGGAAGAGCCCATACTCTGCCCGCATTCACCTACATCAGCGGGCCAGTTTCGCTGATGTGGAGGGGATCGGAGAGTATGGGTACGTGTCAATGCCGCCCATTGACGAGACGTTCGCGAACTATCTCGTGTCTGGGCGGGCAGCGACACTGAAAGCTCCAACCCTGCCATCCAAACCGCTGAAAACAATGGCTCGTTTGAATGGCAGAGCATACACGGCAGCAGGTCAGGCCGGTGCTGCACTGCATACCATGGCAGTGTTACAGGCGTACCAGGCCGACTTGCTGAGGGATCTCGACCAGGGGGCAAGGTTGTCCCCTGAGGCGGTCGCTGAGCTGCGCCGCACCACAGATCTGGCTCTCCGGGCTACCAAGCAAACCGCTGCCGCGATCGGACGGTCGATGGCGGCGATGATGGCCACGGAGAGGCATCTGTGGTTAAATCTAGCCGACATCGGGGAGAAAGAAAAAGCTTTTCTCCTCGATTCGCCGGTTTCGCCTTCCGCACTCTTCGGCACCTCCGTAGAGGCGGTGGTGGAGAAGTTCAGGGAGGCGAAGGCGCGCTCAGCAGCAATTTAAAACTTGTATACCGCTGAGATCCGCGTCCGTACCCCGGCAGGCGGGAGGGCCTGGCCCGTCACGGTCTGAGGATCGTAGGCAGGGCCAACGAGCCAGTGTCGCCTCTCGTGCGCCCCCTCCCGCAAGGAGCAGGTCGCAGAGAAGGCGTGACTCCCGCAACAGGAGAGATCTGAGGGAGGTTATCCAGCGCAAACGCACACAGCGTCGGTGATGGATAGCCTCCCCGGAGGGTCATGACATCTGCCCTCTCCTCTCTCCTGACCCCCAGGTGTTCAGTACATCAGGCCTGGGGATGGGCCTATGATGAGAACTATGTTCTGACAGCCCACCTAGGCTTGGTTTGTGGAAACGCCCCTTTCAGGCTCGTGAAGTGGCGGATCCCAGGTTCTTAAAAGAACTATCTGGCTTTACTTCGCACGCCGCAGGTGAGCTGTCCGGTCTTTGAGGGGTATTTTTTGTGATTAAAAAATAAAATGTCTCTCTTTACAGACCGCGTTCCCTGTATAGAGTTATGGGGTCATGTCAAAGTACTAAGGTAAGAGAACTTTTTTGGATTATTAGGGCCCTGAAGTTCCCTGTTAGGTGGCGGTAACTGAGTTTGGCCTTCGGGCTGCTAGGCCACCTTAGGGTAGAGTAGTTGGTCTCTCTCTTTTAGAAGTTTTTACTTAGAGTGTTGACTGACGCTAGTGCTTCAGTTAGATCTTATGTCCGGCCCACGGGGCCGTTTTGACTTCTCTGAGCGATTTTACAGCCCTTTTGTACGGAATAATACATACTATATTCTTTAGTGGCTGTGGCTCCTCTGAGCCCTCAGATAGATCTGTGCTTGCAGGCTGGCCCTCACCAGGGCCGCCTCTGTAGCTGGCCTAGGCTGTACCTGGGATATTGAGGCGCTCTGCTTGGTTTAGCATTTCTTCCTCTGACTCTTCACTTTGTGAATGTATGTTTCTAACATCCCTGTATAACAGCCTCCTCCCACGGGAGTCGTTAGGCCAAGGCCCGCCCCCTTCTCTGCATTCTGGGGCGACTAGAGTAATGCAGCTTGGTGCAGAGGTGGTTTATAAGGACGTGGTAGGCCTCAAACTTGCCTCCATGTGTTTATGTCTTTATTGAGCAAGGTTAGGCCGTCTTTTCACTTCACGGAGAAGACTGGATTTGTCTGCCCGACCCTGCCGTGCAGAACTGGCATACGGATTAGGCCGCCAGTATAGGCTTTAGTTACCTCGCTGAGCTACTGCTCAAGCGCTGGGTCGTAGGTGGTGGCTTTCAAGTCAAGCCCCACTCCCCTAGGTTGGGCACAGATACATTTCTGTCACCCCTAGAGCCGCTGGCAGGCCCGCACCCTGGTAACCTCAGGGTGAGGTGTGAGTATTCCCCTGTGATTCAGGGTAGGTCTGAGCGCTTCACTCCCAGTTCTGTTTTATCCTACCTCGCACCACTATGGCTCGGGTCGAGTATGAAGTAAGCTTCACTTCTTCTTTGGTCGAAGTACGCTCCCCTGAAGCCAGAGCATTGCCCTGAGCTGACGCCCATGCATAGATGGTAGGCCCCTGACTGATTGGGGCCTCCGTTGAGGCAGAGTGGTGTATGTTGTACTCCCCTTGTTTTTAAGGGTGCTAGCTTTCTTGCGGAGTACACTGCCATGGGCAATGTGATTAGGCACCAGGATGCTGTAGGCGCTGTGTAAACAGCTTTTCTGCCAACGAAGGCTGCGCCATTAGGTAGTAGGCCTCAGCAGGCCTCCTTGATTGGACAGCCCCCTAGAGGGCACTGTAGGCCAGCTCACTTTACGTGGTTGGCCTTGGTGGTTCGGGCAGTTGACTCACTAATGGGTAGTAGGCCTTTAAACAGGCCTCCTCGGAGGTGAGTCCCAACATTGTGGGACAGCTTGTGTAGTATGGTTCCCAACAGTGTACTTTATGGCAGAATATGATTTGCTATTAGCTAGTAGGCCCGACCAGGCCTCCCTGATAGGCAAGTCCCCAGCTGGCTGGCCTAGCAGGCCACCTTATACTATCACCCAGACTCAGGGCTCAAAGCTACCAGTGGTTAGGCCACTCAGGCCTCCCTGAAGGTGAATTCCCACTTAAGATGGTTATCAGGTAGTAGGCCTCACCCGGCCGCCCTGAAGGCGAATTCCCACTTATGTTGGCTATCAGGTAGTAGGCCTCTCTGGGCCTCCCTGAATGTGAGCTCCCAAATATTGTGGCTGTCAGATGGTAGGCCGCTCTGGGCCTCCCTGAATGTGAGCTCCCAAATATTTTGGCTGTCAGGTAGTAGGCCTCACCAGGCCTCCCTGAAGGTGAGTTCCCACATGCTGTGATTATCAGGTAGTAGGCTCCTCCAGGCCTCCTTGAATGAGAACGGTCAGGTAGTAGGCCTCACCAGGCCTCCCTGAAGGTGAGTTCCCACATGCTGTGATTATCAGGTAGTAGGCTCCTCTAGGCCTCCTTGAATGAGTACGGTCAGGTAGTAGGCCTCACCAGGCCTCCCTGAAGGTGAGCTCCCCACATACTGTGGTTGTAAGGTAGCAGGCCTCACCGGGCCTCCCTGAAGTTGAGTTCCCACGTACTGTGGCACCCCACTTACTGTGGTTATTAGGTAGTAGGCTTCACGGGCCTCCCTGAAGGTGAATTCCCACTTACGTTGGCTATCAGGTAGTAGGCCTCTCCGGGCCTCCCTGTAACGTTCCCTAGTGGTGCTGGGTTTATGAAGCTAGTGGTCTCTTGCTATCAGTTTCAGCTAGCCTTAATAGGCAGCTGCTGAAGGCGAGCTTGCGCCCTGGCTCGCTAAAGTGTTCATTCTCTGCTATTGGTTCCCTCTCGGAACTTTTTCTGCCTACAGCCTGGTTCGCCTACCAGGCAGACCTGTGCTCCCCTCACCGAGGGTCTCTATGAGCATGCGGCTTCCTGAGTCTGGTCAGATGGTCGTAGGCCTCTCGTGAGGCCTCCCAGTTAGATCAGCCCTTAGGTCTTCACAGGCCTTCTCAGTGTTTTGAAACACAGACACTGGGTTGATCCGTGGATCGAGTAGAGAAACTCCCCTCGCTAGCAAGGGTTGGAAAGCACTTTGCTGAGTCATACTCTCCGGGATATCCCGTCTCTGAGATCCGGGCCGAGTGGTTCGCTGCCAGCTTCGCAGTCCCTCGGGTTGGATGCCTTACCTAAGGCTTTGTTGTCCAGAAGCTCTGTCTTCAGACAGACAGGATTTGGCCAGACTAAGTGTCTATTTTCTGACGCCAGATCAGGCCGTCCTGGTGGCATTTCGGGGTGAGTACGTTCCCCTGAATAGTGACTGGCTGGGGTTCCTTCAGGTTCCCTAGCCACATTCCCTAGAAGGGACCCCTTCTAATTGGAAGCTGTGGTTCCAGGCCCGGAGCCGGCCCAGGTAGACCTTTCATTTAACCATGTTTATGAAGGTTTTTCTGTGAGGCTGTAGCTTGAGCTATGACCGTAGGGAATGCTGTCACTGACAGCCCAGTGTGACCTGAGGGTGAGTGGTTCTAGCGTTTCATTTGAATTTGCTGGTTCTGACAGTTGTCACTGCCACTTGGCATGCACTCCCCTTAGCATGGCGGAGTTGGTATATCGTTCCCCATAACGTCGTTGACGTATTGTTGAGTTCCCTTCGAAAGGGAACGTCTCAGGTTACGACTGTAACCTATGTTCCCTGAGAACAGGGAACGAGACAATACGTCTCCCTGCCATGCCTCGGGGCTTGCCTACCGTACAGTCCCTTCAGACGATAAGGTGATTTGTCATGTGTGCAAGGCGCCCCTTTATACTTCCAGGTCGCACGTTAATCATTCACGCTAATGATTCACGGGCTGTCGCCGGTCAATATGATTGACGTGATTTGATAGTGATTTCAGACACCTGTCACGCCTGAGGCGTTCCCCATAACGTCGTTGACGTATTGTCTCGTTCCCTGTTCTCAGGGAACATAGGTTACAGTCGTAACCTGAGACGTTTTTTTTTGTGGTAATGTAAAAGCAAACATTATTCCAACTGTACTTTCTACTATGCAATGAGCACTAGTGTAGTAATATCAGCGTTTGACTAACAAACACCACTAACATGGCAACATAACATTAATTAACTAACATTAATTGTAGAGTAGTGATTTGTAAGATGTTTTTTTTAGTGATACTGGATTCTTGCTTTGTGTATTTCTGGCACCACATTTAACCAAATGCTCAAGAATTGTAGTGTATTGTGTGCTGCACCACGATCCAGGCCTCTCTTTTACCTCACTATCGATCTCACGTGTCAATACACAAGTGAAAGTAATTGGGTCTTTTGTGGATGGGTGAAAGTTTAATTATGTTGACTGTCTGGATCAATTTTGGGTCGTGTAGACTGAGGTGACAAACCTTTCCAGACGTCGCTTGACGAAGCATTAGGAAATGGCGTTAAGATTTGAGACGGTGGGGAAACTGTTATTGTTATTATTATGATTTTCATGTTGAGGTTTGCTGAGTAATTCAATGAAAAAATTCTTTGGTAAAAGAGACAAGTGAAATCGAGCGCTTGCCTCTGGGTGAGCAGACGTGTTTTATAATGAGAGAGCAGTTTTATTTCTCCAGAGGGAACAGCCATTAAATTGAAACACTGTTCAACTGACACTGAAAGCCATTCACGTCTCATCGCCCATAAATAGACTACTTTGCACAATTTTATCTCTTGTGTATTCCTCTTTTCTGACCTGATCTGAAGTGTGAGCCCATATTACCAGTGTTGGTAGATGTGTGCAGTGTTAGAAAATGTCAACATAATGTTCATATTTGACTAACTGTCATATAGCTTTATGTTTTAGGTAACTGTTGAACATCTCCCGTTAACACAGTCATTTGTGAGCATTAATGTTACAGCAATAATAGCACATAATAGATTTGAATTGATGTGAAAAAGAAGCATCACCACTAGGGCTGGGTATCGATACAGATGTCCAGATTCAATTCTGATTTGCAAAAGATCAATTCGATTCAATTCTCAATTCGATTCAATTCGATTCATTTTGATTCAATTCAATTCAATTCAATTCAATTCGATTCAATTCTCAATTTGATTCAATTCTCAATTCGATTCAATTCTCAATTCGATTCAATTTTCAATTCTCACTGGTCCCACCACCAAAAAAAAAGTAATAAATAAGTAAATTGGCTATTGATTTTGACCCATGTAACCCTGTACTGTAATAAATGAGGGCTGGGTATCAATACATTCCGATTTGCAAAAGCTCAATTCGATTCAATTCTCAATTCGATTCAATTCCCAATTAGATTCAATTAATAATTTTCACTATTCCCACCAAAAAAAAAAAAAAGAAGCTATTATTTTAGTGTTTTATGACCCATGTTTCTATTGTAAGAAATAAGGTTATGACACTAACATTTTAGGAACCAGTGAAATTTCACAATTCTCGATTGATTCCAATTTCGATACCACAGCTAAAACTAACTAATATCATTTTTAAAGATTATTAAAGAGAAGAAAATAGTCATGAATAAAATAAGAATAAATAATCAAACAATTAATAGCACAAAAAATAAATAAATAAATACAATATAACAAAGATACAAATGAAATAAACAGTGCTTTTTAGGTTTTTCAGATAAGTCTAACAGAAGATTTCGGGGTAGCCTACAGAATGTAATCAAAGTAATCAAATGTAAAATAACACTGTATAGTCTTTATACATAAAATATAGGTTTAAAGTTACAAGTTATTCAGTCAAGGGCAGTGAGAGATTTTTCTCTTTGTCTTCTGTTGTTTGATTAACATGAATGACACAGACGGCTGCAGGAATATTAGGCTGCTGTCACTTTAAGAGCGAATGCACTGATCCAATATACTGATACACATTTTCTTTCTCTACCGTTTACGTTTGCGTAAGTCATAACCGACTATGTTTACTAGGATACTCGCCAAGATGAGCATTTTAACATCATTTTGTGTAAATTTGTCCATTGAAGCGCAAGCAGACGTGAAAGAGAGCTCAGTTTAGTATTTGCACGCGGTCTGAGTTTGTGAATTTCTGTGCTCACTCCGGATGTGTGCATGCTCAAAGCTTCTCACAGCTCACGAGTACGAAAGGAGTTCACAATCACGTCTTCTTGCGCTTGAATGTTTAAATTGGAAAGGCTTAATAAACGCATGCAAATGATAGAGGATCGTGACCATGCAGCACTGGCCCGATCGGTAAATAAGAGGATGACATCTATTGGAGAAGACTCATAACAAGATGCATGTTGATCAGATATTATTAAATAAGGAAAAAAGATAAATTCATAGCTTTTGAGATAACTATTTATTTATTTATTTATTGACCAGCCCTAATCACCACTGACTGGTGGAACAGTTCTGGAGTGTGAGCTTGACCTTTAACCTCCATGTCCTGGTCAAAAAGCCTCCTCAGAAGTGTGTGTTTCAGAAGAGGAGCAGATCCACTGCACATTCAGCTCTGAAACACATTATGGATGATCAAGGATGTCTGCAATACATGGAGAGAGCTGTTTCATTTCAGAGCCCTAAAATTCATGAAAAAATAAAACACTTTATACAATAAAAGACACTTTTCATTAATAGAATAAAATATTTGAGATTTATCAGTTGCCTCCCAAAACAACAAAAAATATTTCATCAAAATACAAGGTTACATTTGGGGAGCATCAAAATACAGAGTTAGCAGATATTAAGCAGACAGTCTAATGAGAGTGAGTTGACATGTAGTTGCAAAGTTACTTATAGTTAGTAGATTGTCTAAAGTGGACCATCGAAATAAAGTGTAACCAAACACAATGAAGGAAGAACATTTTTGGCAGCATAATGTCCAGCCAAACCTTCATCCTCTGGATAAAACCGGGTCCTGTGTTAAAATGGTGTGTGAACGCAGTTCCATGGTGACTTTCAAGCTCAATAAAAAGACGTTGATGCCACGAGGAGCTTCTGGAGATGATCCGGTGAGTTCCAGCGAGGAGACGTTCATCTGTCTCCTGAAATCTCTCATTCATCGCCCGCCGCTCTCAGAGGACAGCCTCACCTGAGGATGATGTCATTCAAAGGTGACAGCATGGAGAATTACCTGGGAAAATATTATATCTATATGGATGAGTTCCTGTGTGACTGACAGAGTCATTTAGAGGGAGTCGTCGGCACACACTGTGTGTTTACATTTGCACACTTCTATTGATATGATCCAATCAGGATTTTGAAAATAAGAAATTTTACTACAACATGCTGAGCAAAGTCACCAGAATATAATGTGGGGAAAAAATCTGTAGAAAAATGGCTGAAAATTACTTTCAGTTAAAGTTTACCCTAAAACACAATGCAATGCATATTTCAAAACACATGTAAAAAAAAAAAAATCAATACAGAAATACAGTGTATTCACTTTAACATTAGTGAAATTAATTAAATTGTACCGAAAATAGAATCTCAAACCTCCAGCCAGATTTGAACATTAAACAGACTATACTGTCAGTAGCAGCGTTTCCATTACAGATGTGTGCAAAACTTCTGCAATATTTTCTAAATGTCAATTAAAAACTATTATGAAATTACGCCTTTCCATTAACTGATGTTATACGACTAAAGCCCTATTCGTACTGGATTAGTATTATCTGGGGACCTTGTGTGAATTAGAAATCCCCCTCCCCCTCGCACGGGAGAAGCAAAGCCTGTGATTTTACGCGAATTTACTGACTTACCTCCTGGATATGATGTCAATAGGCTATTACATGTCATCCATCTCCATTTAACCATTATTTTTGTTTTTGCTCTTCTGATGGTTTTCAGCTTTCTCTTTCTGCAAATTGTAAAGTTGTATGGTGTATAGTGATATGACCCAGCACCCAAATACTATCAAAACACTCCAACATAGCCTCCATTCTTCTCGAAAGATGGACAAAAAACCTTGAAAAAATTATATACGACCCGCCAAATCACAGAGATGCCGATTCGCACGGGACGAATATTATCACAGAAAATATGGTAGGTAATTTGAGGGGGAATTTTATTACTTATCCCGTGCGAATAGGGCTTAAAACGTAATTTTTCCCTCATTCTAACAATAACGGCAATGGATGTTTGTAGGTTTCCGTATATCTCAGCCACCGCACTAGACATTATATTTAATGGAAGGAGACATAAGCATTTTATCCAGCATTAATGGCAAGGAAAGAGCGTTATACTGAGAGCGGCTCATATGAGGAGTTTCTGGGTGTTTCTCCCTCATTTCTGCTTCAAGATCTTGATTGTGTAATTTCTTAGTGGTTTAGAGTCCAGTATTCCCGTAATTCTTTTGTCCTTTATGAGTTTAATAAAGAACTCTGTCTCTTCTTCTGTCCAAACACACCGTCAGGTGACTGTAAATGCGCAAAAACTGTTAACATTGCAGTTTTGCAAAACTTTCCTTCTTCGAATTGCCTGAAAAACCACCTCATGCGCAGAGCCGGATTAACGCAAAGGCAAACTAGGCACGTGCCTAGGGCCCGATTGGTGGGATGGGGCCCAGACAGAAGGACAAAAATAAAAAAATAAAAAAATGTACAAATGTTCTATCTACAATTTATTTCAATATTTATTAATTAACTAAAAATAGTGACGATGTTTATCTTAACCATAGACTGTTGCATTACGTCACATTAACGCCAGCCCATCAGGTGCTGCGAAGCAAAAGTCTAAATAGGCACGCAAAGAGGCACAGCTCGTAATGCAGGTGTGTGCGTTTTCGTCATCTATTTTGGAGTGATTGCAATGTATTCTAAATATAAACTTGTACTGTAGATCAGCGTCATTTCTGGAAAAAATCATTCACCGCTTTATTACGAGTTTAAAAGAGCGCGAGCGTGTTTAACGTGCCCAGACGCGACGCTTTGAATTTGCGCGTACAATGAATAACATCGCGTCGGGAGCTGACTAAAAACGCTACAAAAGTAAAAGACAGGACGTTTGTATTCAAAGTTAAAAAGCCAACACACTACAACATTTTAAATGTTTCAAATAAAGGATCTCATGGGTCTATCTTCTAAATTCTGCTGATGATTAGATTATACCCTGTCTGACATCAGCCTACTTACGCCAATAATATCAGTTTAGATTTTTTTTTTCTAATCAGTAGCGATCGTGTCTTTCTCTTCCACTTGATTTGTGTATAGCATATTTAAGCTAGCAATGCAATGCATATTATCATATTACTTATATTAATAATATGACATTATCTGCAGTCAATATTGATTTATTTGGGAGGGGAAAATCCTGCCCATACCGCAGCTATGAAAAAAAGATGATAAAACCAAATATCACTGAAAGTGAAGTGGTATTCTGGAACTGTGAATAAATTGAATAAAACAGCAAAATAACAATAACAATAACATCTTCATTAAACAAAAAAGAGATTACCTTAGATGAAGTTTGATTAATATGTACATACAGTAGCCTACTGGTAAAAAGTCTGGACCAATTACTATTTTTAATGTTTTTGAAATAAGTTTTTTATTATGCTCTACAAGCCTGCATTTATTTGATCAAAAATACAAACAAAAAAACAGGAATATTCAGCAAGGATGTGTTAAATATATAAAAAGTGATAGTGAAGACTTTTTTAAAACAACTTTTTAATAATAATAAAAAAAAAATCCTGAAAAAAAGTACCACAGGTTATAAAATAAATATTAAGCACCATTTCTAACATTTGATAATAAATCAGAATATTATAAAGTTTTCTGAAGGATCACATGACACTAAATTCAGCTTTGCATCACAGAAATATATTTTAAAGTATAGTAAAATAGGAAAACCATTATTTTAAATTTTAATAATATTTCAATAGGCCTATATATTATTTTTCTTCATTTTTGATCAAATAAATCCAGGCTTGATGAGCATAAGAGACTTCTTTTTAAAAAACATTAAAAATAGTAATGTGTCCAAACTTATGTACTGTGTAAGTAAAAACATTTAAAATTAAACGTTGTATAAATTAAAAGGTTAGGAATCATATTTGTTTCAAGAGTTTTTTGTTGGGGGTGGGAGGCCTCCAACATGAATATTGCCTAGGGCCTCCAAATGTCTAGAACCGGCCCTGCTCATGCGAATGAAAAAACTTTTTTGGCATATATGGGATTTATTGTGAAATTGCACGTTTCCATTGGGCGTATTTTCAATTCACAATTTCAATTTGCGCAATTTGAAGGGTAATGGGACAGCAGTTAGAACAGCGCACAAACAAACTCTGCTGAAAGAGATCATGGTTATAATGCTTGATGAATGTTTAGAAGAATCCTTAAATGCAAACAGAGTGTGTCCTTATTCACGCTGGAAGAAAACACAGTCCAGGTCCCAGAGCAGTTCCTCAGAAATGGAGCACACACAGCTATCTAATCGAGGAGTGTGTTGTGTGATGCTCAAGGACAGCATCACCTCCACCCATATTGAAGAATTTAATTGAGAGCACCATTTAAGAAAGTCAGAGAGCTCCGGCAATGTCAACACACGGCTATGTCAAACGCAGCACACAATCCCAGGTGTCTCCTCCTCATCAGGAACAGCATGATATGTTTGTTTCCAACTTTTGTCCCAAGCACAGTTTTGATGCAAATGTCTCCGAGCGCGAGGTGAGAGGACTTGTCAAAGTCACAGGACAAAGTGGGGTTATCATAAAAAACAAACACGCAGACCACAAGGGCAATTACTGCCACTACCACTTTCCCCTCAAGACACACACAGCCTCAACACTAGATGAAGCCAACCATCTCAAAGTCACCTTTCCATAGTGAAAAGAAAACAAAGTCAATGGTGAAAGCACAAACTACTCTAGAAAAGATTTTGAAGCTACGAGGTGCAATAATTCAAAATAGAAATAATTGTGTGTGATCAGCTGCATATTGCTTTTGCTATCAAATATGTGACCAATTGATGTAATCATTGGGGGAAAAAAAATCATTATGATAATGTAATTTGTATTCATTTTTATTTCTATGTGCATAGTGCTGTTATTTTAACCCTCTGGTGCTCTTCATGTTTTACTCTAAGGGCGTTTTCACACCTGAAAGTCCGCACCAAGGTCCGAACCAAAGTTCACGTTTTGATACATTTTATACTTTCAGAAAGTTTTGGTTTGGTTTCACACTGCAATTATGCGAGCGCACTAAAGAACTTTACGTGACATACTTGCGCCCTGTCGTCATCATCTATGTGGGCTGCATCTCGACATTGATTGGTTTGTAAATAGATGTGCGTCTGACCTCAGCGTGTTGTCAATTCGGCGGGTAACTTTGACAACATGAATGAACAGACGCATATCATTGCAACCGTATTGTTATTTTTTCGTCGTGCGAACATTTTATCGTCACCGGCAGGAAAGGAGGAGAAGACTGCAAGCAATCATGCGATTATTATTATTATGTCATCAGACCATACTTCAATTAAAAACCTCGTCTCCTCCTCTCCCCATGTGCGTACGGCTCATTTTTCCTGCCACCTTCTGTTTTTTCGGCTATGCGGGAACCACCGGAACTTCCTGTAAAAGGTCTGAAAGTCCGAACCATACAGAAATGCTTTCACACTAGAAACTAACCAAACCTTTGTTCAGTTTGATCCGGACCGAGACTACCTCTTTTCGTCAGACCAAATTTCGTCTGTTTGGTCCGGACTGTGGTCCGGGGTAGGTTTCACACCTGTAATTTTGATTCAAACCAAACTGAAAAGTCCGAAAGCTCGGACCAAACAAGGTAGGTGTGAAAGGGCCCTAAAACTGCAAGAAAATATCATATAAAAAAATGAAAATAGTATTTTTTTGTTTCCTGTGTCCTTTAGTTATACTAAAAACTAATAACAAAGCAAAAGTAATAACATCTCATGGGGTCAGTTACGTGTCAAGATTTATTACATATGATGGCCAACACACACCGAATCTTGAGACACGCGACAAAACATGCTCTACAACGCTTCCATTTACATGTTCAGAAATTATCCATAGAATGGTTCTTTTTATTTTACCTAAATTATCACATTATCAGTCAGTACTGAAACCACCTCCATATTTCATATAGATTAATTTCCTTCTGTCCTTTTCCTCTTTTTATGAAATTACATATAATATTTTTCTATGAAAACATTTACAAAATATGGCAAAATAAAAGTTAATCTGCTCTGAGTACATCACAATTTTTTTTGTAAATAGACATTAAAAATTTAAGAAAAGCATATATGCATGCATACAGAATTGTTGTATATATGTTGTTTTAATTAACTTGCACATATATTAGTTATAATATACTGTATATGGTCACTACTTATACCATCGAAAAGAAATCATCATCTAGATATGTATCTATACAAATGTTATATCATCAGATATATCCAGAGGATATATATATATATGTGTTCATGAATTCACTGTCTCTCTCTCATCTTGCGTGCCGTTGCGTGTGTGTGGGTGTGGCCGCTGATTATCACTGATTAGCGGCGCCAGCTGGTTCCACTTGTTTGTCCCTTTATATGTCAGTAACTGCTGTCTCATGTTGTCAGATCGTTGTTCGGTTTTCCTGGCGTGTTCCCTTTTCCTGTTCCCGTGTCTGTCTTCTGGATTGTGGATTCCCCGTGTCTCTTGTCGTGTCGGTTTGTCTGGACTCTCAGCACCTTCACTGGATCACAGAGCACCGTCTTGGGATTACCGTTGGATCACAGAGCACCACCATTGGATCACAGAGCACCACCACCAGTTGTCCAACGAGGTCCCTGCGTCACTTGTCCATCCAGCGCTGGTGTCCGCTCGACCATCATCTGTGTTGTGTGTCGTCCGTGTGGTGTAACTGTTTGACCAAGTTTGAGATAATAAATAGCGTTTTTGCAATTGCATCATGTCTCTGTCGTTCCGTAACAGAACGATATGACCTTATCATGGATGCAGCAGGCGCTATGAGCTGGGGCGATTTCGCTTCTATGAGCATCGCGAGAATGGATCAACAGCAAGAGAGTATCGCCAACACAGGTCGGGCGGTCCAAGCGCTTGTGACGCAGGTGTCCGAGCTCACCCAACAACTTCAACAACTGAGAGCTCCCACTGCGCCACCCACACCGCCCGTTCAACCCGTTCCACCGGAGCCGCACCATCAGCGAGAGCCACGTCTTCCAACACCAGAAGGGTATGCAGGTGAACCAGAGTTTTGTAGGGCATTTCTGACTCGTTGCTCTATGCATTTTGCATTACAGCCCCAGACGTTCAGTCAGGAACAAACAAAAGTGGCATTCGTCATCACTCTGCTTTCTGGCAAAGCAGCTCTTTGGGGAACGGCGGTGTGGGAGAATCAAGACCCATGCTGCGCCTCATTCCAGGCACTCTCCGAGGAGATGAGAAGGGTTTTCGATCGTGCGGTAGCGGGTAGGGAGGCGGCCAGACTACTTGCTGATCTCTGTCAAGGTAATGGCTCAGTGTCGGAATATTCGATCCAGTTCCGCACCCTGGCTGAGTGCCGATGGAACGAGGAGGCGCAGTGGGATAGATTCCTGCATGGGTTGGCTGACCGTGTCCAGCGGGAAATCTATATGCTGGACCTTCCGTCTAATCTGAATGGACTCATCGAACTGGCACTGAGTTGACGCTCGCCTGAGCAGAATGTGTCGGTTCCAGCAGAACTATCCATTTCGCGGCGCGGAGGATTCGCGCACCGACCACATGGACACGGTCAGCCCCGTCTCCGATCCCGAGCCCATGCAGGTGGGTAGAGTTCGGCTTTCCCGGGAGGAGAGAGAACGGCGGGGATCCCGAGGACTGTGTCTTTACTGCAGGAAGGCGGGTCCCTTCATCCACTCGTGCCCGGTAAAAGATCAAGCCCGGTAGTAACAATGAGGCTACTATCGGGTGGAGTCTCCGCCGAGAAGACCTCATCACCATCATCATCATCATCATCATCTACCTTCCTCCCGGTAAGACTAAGGTGGGCAACCCATACGCACGACACTAAGGCTTTACTGGATTCGGGGGCAGAAGGTAATTTTATGGACTCTGGACTTGCTCACCGTCTTCACATTCCTGTTTCCACTCTCACGCACAAGATCGCCGTCAATGCTCTTAATGGACAACAACTTCCCAACATTTCACATGCTACTGAACCTATCACTCTCACTACATCTGGGAGTCACACTGAGACAATAACATTCTTCCTCATGGACTCCCCACTCACACCTGTCGTACTTGGTCACCCTTGGCTTACACAACACAATCCCAGAGTCGATTGGGGTCACAATTCTGTATCTATGTGGAGTAATATGTGTCATGAGTCATGTCTAGTGCCTGCGTGTTCGTCTGTGCCGGTCTCTGTGTTCCAGGAGGATGTGGTGAATTTGTCCAACGTGCCCAAGGAGTACCAGGACCTGAGGGAAGTGTTCAGTAAGTCCCGTGCTGCTTCTCTTCCTCCGCACCGTCCCTATGACTGTGCCATAGACTTGGTGCCGGGTGAGTCTCCGCCTTAGGGCAAATTATATTCACTTTCTGTTCCAGAGAGGGAGGCCATGGAGAAATATATTTCTGATTCTCTAGCATTGATTCTCTGATTCTTTTTTGTGGGGAAGAAGGATGGATCTCTGCGACCGTGTATTGATTACCGGGGGTTGAACAACATCACGGTAAAGAATACTTATCCTTTGCCGTTGATGTCTTCAGCTTCGAGCGGTTACAGGTAGCATCTGTCTTCACGAAATTGGATTTACGTAACGCTTATCATTTGGTCCGCATAAGGAAGGGTGATGAATGGAAGACCGAGTTCAATGCCCTTAGAGGGCACTTTGAATACTTGGTCATGCCGTTTGAGCTGTCCAACTCCCCGGCGGTCTCAACTTCCCCCCCCCCCCCCCCAACCACCCCCAGCTGGTTCCACTTGCTTGTCCCTTTATATGTCAGTAACTGCTGTCTAATGTTGTAAGACCGTTGTTCGGTTTTCCTGGCATGATCCCTTTTCCTGTTCCTGTCTCTGTCTTCTGGATTGTGGATTCCCCGTGTCTCTTGTCGTGTCGGTTTGTCTGGACTCTCAGCACCTTCACTGGATCACAGAGCACCATCTTGGGATTACCGTTGGATCACAGAGCACCACCATTGGATCACAGAGCACCACCACCAGTTGTCCACCGAGGTCCCTGCGTCACTTCTCCATCCAGCGCTGGTGTCCGCTCGACCATCATCTGTGTTGTGTGTCGTCCATGTGGTGTAACTGTCTGACCAAGTTTGAGATAATAAATAGCGTTTTTGCATTTGCATCCTGTCTCTGTTGTTCCGTAATAATATGACAATAATGCATCGCTTTATAGGTAACATACATGGCATTATCACTTTTGATATCAGGCAATATATGTCATATACCATATTACATGCTTAGAAATTAAATTGTAATATTGCACATGAGGTAATATCTTGAGTTCGTATAGTCCAGTGTTTCTCAACCTCTCCTGCAGGGACCCCCTGACAGGACATGTTTTTGTTTTAACCCTGAAATGGCACACCTGATTCAATTAATTAAAGGCTCAAAGGCTTAATGTGTAGCTGACTAATTGAATCAGGTGTGCCATTTCAGGGTTAAAACAAAATCATGTCCTGTCAGGGGGTCCCTGCAGGAGAGGTTGAGAAACACTGGTATAGTCTATATTGCATAAGCAGCAGGTATGAGGAGAGAAACAGACGTGTTTGAAGAATGGCCACACGCACTCCTGGATCAGAGAGCAATGACAGATTTGTCCCAATAAAAAGGCTTGAGCACTCCAGGAAAGCATTGTGTTATCGCTTTCATTCCCTGCAGTCTTCTCACGCTTTCACGGCTCCGTTCTGCTGAGTGCTGGATGCAACACAGACAGTGTTTGAAGAACAAACAGATCCCTTCCTCCTCTTATCTCGAAATGTCTTTTTAAACAAATCACAGCTCCTCATAGGCTTTTAATGCAGCAGTAAACGCTTCAGTATAGCAGTCAAGCTGAAAAACAAGCAGCAGCAGATAACAGTCCCACAAAACCTCACAATATTACCTCATTTTTAAAACTATTGTGCCCTTTTCTTTATGCATGTTAGATATACTGAAGGTGCAGGGGCGTCATGCAAGCCAAAATTCTGGGGGGGCACAATCTGAGACGTTGAAATTGTTTTCTGACGGGTGATATGGATCATGTTAGGAGGGGTCAGGGGGTTTCTCCCCCTGAAAATGTTTCAATTCTGGCTTCTAAACATACCATTTCAATGCAGTTTGGGAGGGACAGAAATACCTTAATGGAGCTAGCAGCAACCGTCCTCTATCTGAGGACTAAGTTAAAGTATCTATTTTGTAAGTTTATGTAAAAGACAGGTTGATGAAAGAACTGTAAGCTCAAATTCAAAAGCTTTTGAAGTCTACTTCATTAAAGCATGTTTACACACACACTTACTGTACACTTAGGCCTACTACACATGATTTTAAAAACAGTTTTTATGTTATGATTTTAAATTGGTATGTGACCTAAGAACAATCTTACATTAAAGGTACATAAAGGTGCTGAGGTCTGACTTTGTGGTGCTATGAAATGAAGTTATTTTAATATTAATATGTGATGAAGGACTTTGAAAGAAGTTTGCCAGATTTCAGTGCTGAATAAGGTTAACACTACCCTGTTTATTTGAAAATGGTTAATATTTGACAGAAATGTAAAAAAGTAATCAAATCAAATGTAAGATGTATCATTACTTTAGTAAAATCATTGAAATACTGTAGTTACACTGTCTCTAAGCCTACATGACGGTCATAGCGATCTGTATAACAACTATGCTGTAGCTTTCGAACGGGTAGCCTATCTTTTTTCACTGCATTTGAATTAGCTGCCTGATCCGTGAAGAACCGTGAATAACAGTCTATGGGAGAAACATCAAGTCGATGCCTTGATAACGTTAGGTTGGATTTTGCAGTTAGCCTACAACAAATTGAACACCCTCGTTTCTATGAAACTGAAAACAATTGAACCAGCTGGAGACTTTGACACAAGACAAAACAGAACAGATGTTTCAAAACCGATCAGATAACGTTACTATGGCTTATTGGCTTTGTATGGCAGGCAGTAACGTGAGCCAACTAGTTTACGGTTAGACTAGGCTAGCTATCGATAACGTTACACTGACACAACTAAAGTTAATGCTCTGAATTCGCAGCTAATATCAAATCCATAACTTTTTTATCAAGTTAAAATTTCCAGGTCAACCACAAATAATCCCACTACCTTTTAATATCATTCGATAACTAATTCAATGCCGATTTGTTGCTTTGCCCACTTACCACTTCAAGACCATCTGTAAAACATTGCCAGCTCAACGTGCGAGACGAGTGAGTTGCTTGAACATACACAGCAAAGATTCTAGACTACGCGCTGTCACAGTCCTCGTCTGCACCTGTCTGTCCTTGTCTGCACTACACTCCCCAGAATCCTCCTTGTCTCCACACCTGATCTCACTCCCTCAATCACCCACCTGTTCATCGTCTTCATCATCTGTGTCACCTGTCTTCACCTCGTTAGTGTTCATTTGTACTTGTATTTAGTTCCCTCTGTTCAGTCAGTCTTGGTCCGTTCTCGTCAATGTTACGTTGTGGTTTGACTGATCTGCCTGTCTCTCTGTTGAGTTTGTTATTAAAGTGTTTATATTGGAATCTTCAGCCTTCTCGTCTCCTTCAACCCACACGAACCCTAACACGCGCGTAGAGCTCTAGATTTGATATACACAGACACCATATTTGGAAATATGGGCGGGCTGATGCTGACCGATTTATTACACATCCAGAAGAATACATTTGAGTTGTTATAGGCTCTGGTAATTATGGAGCATAATAGGAATAAAGTTGTGACAAAAAAATTATCAGGGAGGAAAAATCTGAGGGGGCGCGTGCCCCCTCACTTTGAATGGGCATGACGCCACTGTGAAGGTGTGTTATTTTGTTTGATGTTACAACACTTTCTTTGGCCAGTAAACAACACGCTTGATCCCAGAAAACACAAACCACACCACCATTTTCACTGAGAATATTTTAGCATTTCTGCATTTCTGTAAGATGTTACGTTGTGGTTTGACTGATCTGCCTGTCTCTCTGTTGAGTTTGTTATTAAAGTGTTTATATTGGAATCTTCAGCCTTCTCGTCTCCTTCAACCCACACGAACCCTAACAGAAGAACGGACCACCCTAAAATGGACGATAGGGTCAGTATTGTCGTCCAGGCCGAGGAGAGCCAAAATCTCCCAGCTTTTGCCCATGGACGTTCGTTTGAGGGAAACCGTCTGGCCAGATTTCGCGGGACCCGTGGAGGCCGCAGTAGAGGCGGTGGTCGAGTGGAGTCCCGACACCACTCTCCACTCTGGCTCCTCTTCGATCCTGGGTGGGTGACATCCAGTCCAGCCAAGCCTTCACCGCTGGTTCCGTCCAGCACAAAACCCTCTTCACCGCTGGTTCCGTCCAGCACCAAGCCCTCTTCTCCGCTGGTTCCGTCCAGCACCAAGCCCTCTTCACCGCTGGTCCCGTCCAGCACCAAGCCCTCTTCTCCGCTGGTTCCGTCCAGCACCAAGCCCTCTTCGCCGCTGGTTCCGTCCAGCACCAAGCCCTCTTCACTGCTGGTTCCGTCCAGCACCAAGCCCTCTTCGCCGATGGTTCCGTCCAGCACCAAGCCCTCTTCACCGCTGGTCCCGTCCAGCACCAAGCCCTCTTTGCCCCTGGTTCCGTCCAGCACCAAGCCCTCTTCACCACTGGTTCCGTCCAGTCCAGAGTCTTCACCGCTGGTCCTCGTCCAGAATCCGAGGGAGTGGGATTTAATAGACTTTTGCACTGAGCCCTCACCGCTGGTTCCGTCCAGCACAGAGCCCTCACCACTGATGCCGTCCAGTCCAGAGTCTTCACTGCTGGTCCTCTTCCAGAATCCGATGGAGTTGGATTTAATAGACTTTTTCACAGACCCTTCACCGCTGGTCCCGTCCAGCACAGAGCCTTCACCGCTGGTCCCGTCCAGCACAGAGCCTTCACCGCTGGTCCCGTCCAGCACAGAGCCTTCACCGCTGGTCCCGTCCAGCACAGAGCCTTCACCGCTGGTCCCGTCCAGCACAGAGCCTTCTTCACCTCTGGTCCCGTGCAGCCCAGAGCCGCCTTCACCTCTGATGCCGTGCAGCCCAGAGCCCTCGCCGCTGACGCCGTCCAGCCCAGAGACTTTTTCCCCGCTGGTGCCGTCCAGCCCAGACACTTATTCACCGCTGGTTAAAGCCAGTCCAGAGTCTTCTTCACCGTTGGTTCCGGCCAGCCCAGAGACCCTTTCACCGCTGGTTCCGTCCAGTCCAGAGACTCCTTCCCCGCTGGCGCCGTCCAGCCCAGTCACTCTCCCCATTAATTTTTGGGGGGGGGGGGGCCATAGACCCTTGCCGTGGACGCCCAAGGGCCCACGGCCACCAGAAGGGTCGTCAACGCCATGGCCGCCCGAAGGGTCTTCTCCGCCATGGCCACCCGAAGGGTCTTCTCCGCCATGGCCGCCCGAAGGGTCGTCTCCGCCATGGCCGCCCGAAGGGTCTTCTCCGCCATGGCCACCCGAAGGGTCTTCTCCGCCATGGCCACCCGAAGGGTCTTCTCCGCCATGGCCGCCCGAAGGGTCGTCTCCGCCATGGCCGCCCGAAGGGTCTTCTCCGCCATGGCCACCCGAATGGTCTTCTCCGCCATGGCCGCCCGAAGGGTCGTCTCCGCCATGGCCGCCCGAGGGTCCAACAGCTCCGCCCTGGACGCCCGAGGGTTCGTCTGCTCCGCCCTGGCCTCGCCCACGTCCTGCTCCGCCATGGCCGCCTGGTCCATCCTGGAGTCCGTCCTCCTGCACCCGGTCCGCCTTCCCGTCACGGACTCCAGGATGCCCACCCCGTGTTCTGTCTTGTACGGCGCGGGTCGCGCCTAGCGGGAGGGGGGAGTAATGTCACAGTCCTCGTCTGCACCTGTCTGTCCTTGTCTGCACTACACTCCCCAGAATCCTCCTTGTCTCCACACCTGATCTCACTCCCTCAATCACCCACCTGTTCATCGTCTTCATCATCTGTGTCACCTGTCTTCACCTCGTTAGTGTTCATTTGTACTTGTATTTAGTTCCCTCTGTTCAGTCAGTCTTGGTCCGTTCTCGTCAATGTTACGTTGTGGTTTGACTGATCTGCCTGTCTCTCTGTTGAGTTTGTTATTAAAGTGTTTATATTGGAATCTTCAGCCTTCTCGTCTCCTTCAACCCACACGAACCCTAACACGCGCGTAGAGCTCTAGATTTGATATACACAGACACCATATTTGGAAATATGGGCGGGCTGATGCTGACCGATTTATTACACATCCAGAAGAATACATTTGAGTTGTTATAGGCTCTGGTAATTATGGAGCATAATAGGAATAAAGTTGTGACAAAAAAATTATCAGGGAGGAAAAATCTGAGGGGGCGCGTGCCCCCTCACTTTGAATGGGCATGACGCCACTGTGAAGGTGTGTTATTTTGTTTGATGTTACAACACTTTCTTTGGCCAGTAAACAACACGCTTGATCCCAGAAAACACAAACCACACCACCATTTTCACTGAGAATATTTTAGCATTTCTGCATTTCTGTAAGATGTTTCAAATCAGAACTAGCAATGAATCCTTCTCAAATTAATCAATCTTTCGAGTAGTTTTCGGTGAATTGACCAAAAATAATTGATTTGTGATTTGGTTCAATTAATTTAAACCGTTCTCTTACTAAATCATTTTGAGCAGTTACTCAGTCAGTATCAGGATACTTAATGAAACTGAGAACAAACAGGTTTTGGCACTTGCTATGTGAACACACAAAAAAATCATGGACATGATTTGAAAAGGTTAAATGGTCCTGTAAAAAATAGTCACACTTGTGTTCCTCGCGGTCAAAAATTTGTGCATTAGAAATGAATGGGAGACTAATTGTATCTGGTGAAAACTTTTGGTAATGCAGTAAAACAAAATCTGACTGAAAGCTCATTTTTTAAGATAAAAATAATAATCTGCCCAGTTTTGTCTTTGAAAAGAGATAAAACTTAAGTCCTAATTCAAAGATTTATGAGTTTAAGTTGGAAATTTAATTTTCAGATCTATGCTCAAAAAGTGTATTTAAATACAGCGTAAATATAACTTAGTATATAAAAAACCCTAAAAATACAAAATATTATAGTACATTCATTTCATTGACAAAAAAAAATATGGTCATTTTTGACTGACACGCGAAGAGCACCAGAAGCTTAAGAACAACAAATACGTTCTATTGGAGTTACACACAGAGTTTTGCAGTAGCAATGTCATTGTGAAGGTCCACCCTCCTCTCTTTATGCTGATACGTGCAGCTTCATCAGGCTGAGATAAACCCACTGCAGATCTTCTGCTCTCCTGCTGTGATCAAACAGGCTGATGGAGGGTTTAGAGAGATGCTCTTAATCCAGCATCAGTTTAACTCACCTGAGCTTCATCCATCACAGACACAATGCTCTGCCTCCAGTGCTGATGGATGGCTCGAGAGGTCACTGACAGGTCATCGTGAGGGGGTCATCGATCAGTGGCAGGACATGTCCCGGCATTAGGACACACATGGCAGATGAGCCTCAATCACCGGGAATAAAATTGACTATCTAGTCCCGGGGATTTTTGTCTGCTTGTCATTCGGGCTTGTCTGCTTGTCTACATTTACATTTTTAAGCAGCTTCCTCAACACCA
Organism: Gila orcuttii; assembly: GCA_026230005.1. Classification (NCBI taxonomy): domain Eukaryota; kingdom Metazoa; phylum Chordata; class Actinopteri; order Cypriniformes; family Leuciscidae; genus Gila; species Gila orcuttii. The sequence continues at coordinate 3,028,359 of JAPDVR010000014.1, read as the reverse complement.
TTCATTTTGCTTCATAAGTTAAAATACTCCTCTGGTTTATCAAACCGACTCATTTCATAATGAGGCGTGTGGTTTACATGATTTTTTGGTCCCACTTTATATTAAGTGGCTTTAAGTACTATGTACTTACATTGAAATTAATAATTTGATACAATGGACTTATTGTGTACATACATTTATTTACATTGTACTTATATTTTGAAAATACCTGCATGTAATTACAGCTGTAATAAATGTATGTAATTACATTTGTAATTACACTGTTGACCCTTCCCTTACACCTTAACCCAACCTTAAACCGACCCATACCACACACACCTGACCCAAACCTCACCCGTATCACACACACCTGACCCTAACCTTACCCGTATCACACACACCTGACCCTAACCTTACCCGTATCACACACACCTGATCCTAACCTTACCCATACCACACACACCTGACCCTAACCTTACCCGTATCACACACACCTGACTCTAACCTTACCCGTATCACACACACCTGATCCTAACCTTACCCGTTTCACACACACCTAACCCTAACCTTACCAGTATCACACACACCTGACCCTAACCTTACCAGTATCACACACACCTGACCCTAACCTTACCCGTATCACACACACCTGACCCTAACCTTACCCATACCACACACACCTGACCCTAACCTTACCCATACCACACACACCTGACCCTAACCTTACACATACCACACACACCTGACCCTAACCTTACACATACCACACACACCTCAGCAAATTAATAGAAAACAACCGAAATAATCCAAGGTTTTTATTTAATACCGTGGCTAGACTAACAAATAAACAGACGTCTTCTGAACAAAATACCTCGTTACAGTTTAGTAGTAATGATTTCATGAACTTCTTCACCGAGAAAATTGAAAGCATCAGAATCAAAATCGTAAACGTTCGATCTTTGCTCGCGCCTTATAATTCGGCCGCAATTATCACCCCGCAAGAACAATTACAATGCTTTACAACCATAGAACAAAAAGAGTTAAATAAACTTATCACTTCATCTAAAACAACAACATGTTTATTAGATCCTATACCAACTGAACTACTGAAAGAAGTGTTACCTGTAGTGGAAGAGCCTCTTCTCAATATTATTAACTCATCTTTATCTTTAGGTCATGTTCCAAGAACGTTCAAGCTGGCAGTTATAAAACCTCTTATTAAGAAACCACAATTAGATCCAAATAACCTAGCAAATTACAGACCCATTTCGAATCTTCCGTTTATGTCAAAAATATTAGAAAAAGTTGTGTCCGCTCAACTCGGCTCTTTCTTGCAAAAAAAAACGACATCTATGAAAAGTTTCAGTCTGGATTCAGGCCACATCATAGCACTGAAACTGCGCTTGTTAGAATCACAAATGATTTACTTTTAGCTTCGGACCAAGGCTGTATCTCAGTACTAGTTTTACTTGATCTTAGTGCTGCGTTCGATACTATAGATCACACAATACTCTTAGATCGACTACAAAATTACACTGGTGTTCAAGGACAAGCATTAAGCTGGTTCAGGTCATACTTATCTGACCGCTACCATTTCGTCTACTTAAATGGAGAAAAATCGATTATAACTTCGGCAAACTATGGAGTGCCGCAGGGATCTGTGTTAGGCCCTTTATTATTCTCAATATATATGCTGCCACTTGGTAATATTCTAAGGAAACATGGAATTAGTTTCCATTGTTATGCTGATGACACTCAAATATATATTTCCTCACGGCCAGATGAATACGCTAAATTATCCAAATTGACAGATTGTGTTAAAGATATAAAAGATTGGATGACGCATAATTTTCTTTTATTAAATCCAGACAAGACAGAGGTAATACTTATCGGTTCTAAAAACCATCCACAAAACCTTTCACAGCACGACTTTAACATGGTAGGATGCCCTTTTACTCTATCCGCTACAGTAAAAGATCTGGGTGTTACATTAGACTGCAACCTGTCTTTTGAAAAGCATATTTCATATGTTACAAAAACAGCCTTTTTCCACCTTAGAAACATTGCTAAGCTACGTAATATGCTATCAGTCTCTGATGCAGAAAAGTTAGTTCATGCATTCATGACCTCGAGACTAGATTACTGTAATGCTTTATTAGCTGGTTGTCCTGCATCTTCAATAAACAAGCTACAGTTAGTCCAAAATGCAGCCGCTAGAGTTCTTACTAGATCAAGAAAATATGATCATATAACACCGATTTTATCATCACTTCATTGGTTACCTATAAAGTTCCGTATTAATTACAAGGTATTGCTTTTGACCTATAAAGCTCTAAATGGTTTAGCTCCAGTCTATTTAACGGATCTTCTATCGCCTTACAATCCATCGCGCTCTTTAAGATCACTAGATTCGAGGTTTCTGGTCATTCCTAGGATATCCAGATCCACCAAAGGAGGCAGAGCATTTTCACATTTAGCTCCGAAGCTCTGGAATAGCCTTCCTGATATTGTTCGTTCCTCAGACTCGCTCTCCCAGTTTAAAACTAGACTGAAGACGCATCTATTTAGCCAGGCATTCATATAAATTTTTTATCTTACAGTTACTGTAAATTCGGCCTCTAGTTCATAAACGCCAGAGGAGAACTGGCCCCCGACTGAGCCTGGGTTCTCCCAAGGTTTTTTTTTCTCCATTGGGTCATCTGATGGGGTGTTAGGACACCATTAGGTCACTGGATGGAGTTTTTCGGTTCCTTGCCACTGTTGCCTTAGGCTTGCTCAGTTGGGGATATTCAAATTAATTAACCAATCATACCATTGATCAGCTCTACCAAACTTGGATGTCTTTTTTCCAGTAATAAACAAACATTAAGTTGTTTTGATTGATACTGTGAAGCAGCTTTGATACAATCTGTATTGTGAAAAGCGCTATATAAATATATTTGACTTGACTTGACTTGACACCTGACCCTAACCTTACCCGTATCACACACACCTGACCCTAACCTTACCCGTATCACACACACCTGATCCTAACCTTACCCATACCACACACACCTGACCCTAACCTTACACATACCACACACACCTGACCCTAACCTTACCCGTACCACACACACCTGACCCTAACCTTACCCGTATCACACACACCTGACCCTAACCTTACCAGTATCACACACACCTGACCCTAACCTTACCAGTATCACACACACCTGACCCTAACCTTACCAGTATCACACACACCTGACCCTAACCTTACCTGTATCACACACACCTGATCCTAACCTTACCCATACCACACACACCTGACCCTAACCTTACCCGTATCACACACACCTGACCCTAACCTTACCCGTATCACACACACCTGATCCTAACCTTACCCGTTTCACACACACCTGACCCTAACCTTACCAGTATCACACACACCTGACCCTAACCTTACCAGTATCACACACCTGACCCTAACCTTACCCGTATCACACACACCTGACCCTAACCTTAACCATACCACACACACCTGACCCTAACCTTACCCATACCACACACACCTGACCCTAACCTTACACATACCACACACACCTGACCCTAACCTTACCCGTATCACACACACCTGACCCTAACCTTACCCGTATCACACACACCTGATCCTAACCTTACCCATACCACACACACCTGACCCTAACCTTACACATACCACACACACCTGACCCTAACCTTACCCGTACCACACACACCTCACCCTAACCTTACCCGTATCACACACACCTGACCCTAACCTTACCAGTATCACACACACCTGACCCTAACCTTACCAGTATCACACACCTGACCCTAACATTACCCGTATCACACACACCTGACCCTAACCTTAACCATACCACACACACCTGACCCTAACCTTACCCATACCACACACACACCTGACCCTAACCTTACACATACCACACACACCTGACCCTAACCTTACCCGTATCACACACACCTGACCCTAACCTTACCCGTATCACACACACCTGATCCTAACCTTACCCATACCACACACACCTGACCCTAACCTTACACATACCACACACACCTGACCCTAACCTTACCCGTATCACACACACCTGACCCTAACCTTACCCGTATCACACACACCTGACCCTAACCTTACCAGTATCACACACACCTGACCCTAACCTTACCAGTATCACACACACCTGACCCTAACCTTACCAGTATCACACACACCTGACCCTAACCTTACCCATACCACACACACCTGACCCTAACCTTACCCGTATCACACACACCTGACCCTAACCTTACCCATACCACACACACCTGACCCACACTTTTTTTTTTTTACATACAGAACCAACGTCCGTTATTCAACCTATCAAATCTGTAATACAAATATAACGGTTCATTAAGTAAGGTCTTTATACACCACTGAAAACTTCTTTTTCAAGGTAGTGAGGAAAACGCGCTCTGTAGCGCTGTGTGTTCGCTGTCGGCTACGCTAGAAACATGACCACACAATATGTCGACCTCCATAGAAGGGGGCGCCCGCGGTTATGGAGATATAAATGTCTCATTCTAAGGTAATAAAAACATAACGGTTCATTATGCAAGGTCTTTATACACCACTGAAAACATAGTTATGGATCTTATATTGCATTTCTGTCAATATATCCTCAGAAATATTACACATTGCACCTTTAACAGAAGCCACTGTATTTAATAATTTTGTAAACAATAAATGACTTGCATCTCAGAGCGCGCAGACGAAATGCAGTTAAACGCGTTATCTTGCATTCAGAGGCGATGCTGCAGTTTGAGAACACAGTCATGTAAGACCGGGACCTAAAACTATTTTTTGCCACACCTGCCAATGGCTGGTGACTTAAAGGAGGGGTAAGAGATATTTGGAAAACACTGTTTGAAAGTTAGTCGGACCGACACACGAACAAACAACAACAAACGTGTAGCCAATCAGCATTAGGCGTATGACGGTGGAGGAGAGAGAACAAGCAAGAGGGAGATTAGAAGAAAGACTGCAGAAATAGAGATGAGACACAATACAGAAGAGAAAAGCTCTGAAAGGGTTATGACCACGTTAATATTAGGACAGCTTTCCAGCGCTGGAGAGAGCTAAGTGGGAAGGCCTGAAAACACACGGATGTTGCTTTGATTCGGGTTCACACGTGAGTAACAATGGGTTTAAATGTCATTGTTTGTCTGGAGATGCAACTAACAACCTGTCACAGTGTCTGGTCGTGTTTCCCTGGGTTTACTAGAGGTCCTCGTTCTCACGGTGTCATTTACATTAGATTACATTTCCCAGCATTCTGTTCTGCCACTCATCTGATCATTGCACACAGCTGTTTCCCGTCACCTTGTTAGTTCTGTGTGTATATATACCCTGTCTGTTTTAGTGTTTGTCACGGAGTCCTTGTTTAGTGTCCCCACACTTTGGATCTTGTTTGGTGTTTCTTGGTCTGTGTATGTTCTTGTCTTTTGGATTGCTTACATGGTATTTGACTCCTGCCTGGACTGATCGTGAGTACGGATTACCCAATAAATACTTCTGCAATTGGATCTATTGTCTCTCTCATGTGTGTGTCGTGACAGAAGGACTCCGTCACAAATGTATAGATCCAGCAGTTCGGGATTCCGTAACCCTCCTCCTATGAATGGGGGAGGAAGGGGACCACGGAGAGGAGGTTCGCAAACCGTGGAGGAAGCGGCCCGGTTAAACATCTTTCAATGTTTTGCTTTATGGGCCCATCAGACTGAGGAAGCTGCGGCTGCAAAATCTCCAGTGACCACTTCAGTCAGAGATGGTGAGTCGTTCGAGGGGACTCGTCTGGCCAAGTTCTCCAGAACTCGGGGAGGTTGCAGGGGAGGAAGTGGTCGACAAATTCCACGACACCGTCCTCCGCCCTACCATGTTCCTGATCCGGAGCCGCTGGTCTGGTCCAGCACAAGACCCTCGTCGCGGGTTCCGCCCAGCACGAGTTCCTCAACGCTGGTCCCGTCCATCATAAAGCCCTCACCGCTGGTCCCGCCCAGCACAGGGCCATCATCGCCGGTTCCGTCCTGCACAAAGCCCCCACCTCTGGTTTCGTCCAGCCCAAGGTCCTCACCGCTGGTCCCGCCCAGTCCAAAGTCCTTGCCGCTGGTCCCATCCAGCACTGAGTCTACACCTCGCCATTAAGGACGGAGGAGGAGGAGAAGGACTTCTTACCTCCCCAATGCTCCGGTGGTCATTCCCGAACAGCCTGCTGTCGTTTTGGAGGCCGTCCCTGTGCAGCCCGCTGTCGTCCCGGTGGTTGTCCCTTAACAGCCTGCTGTCGTTTTGGAGGCCGTCCCTGTGCAGCCTGCGGTCGTTTCGGAGGACGTCCCAGTGCAGCCCGCTGTCGTCCCGGTGGTCGTCCCTTAACAGCCTGCTGTCGTTTTGGAGGCCGTCCTTGTGCAGCCTGTTGTCGTTTCGGAGGATGTCCCAGTGCAGCCCGCTGTCGTCCCAAAGATCATCCCAGATCTACCCATCATCTGCCCTGCCACGGTCAAGAAGCCAGAGACTGTTCACGTCCCGTCTGCCCAGCCAGAGCTTGTTCCTGAGCCAGTGTCTGTTCCTGAGCCGGAGCCAGTGTCTGTTCCTGAGTCTGTTCCAGTGTCCCCAGACAAGAGTGGCCGCCGCCGGGTCGGTGTCTGTTCCTGTTCCCAAGCCGGTATCTGCTGTTCCCGAGCCGCTGTCTGCTGTTCCCGAGCCGGTGTCTGCTGTTCCTGAGCCGGTGCCTGCTGTTCCTGAGCCGGTGCCGCCCGAAGGGTCTTCACCGCCGTGGCCGCCCGAAGGGTCTTCACCGGCGTGGCCGCCCGAAGGGTCTTCACCGCCGTGGCCACCCGATGGACTTGCGTCTTTGCCTTGGCCGCCTGATGGACAGTCTGTTTCGCCCTGGCCGCCAGCTAAGTCGTCACCTCATGTTCCTGTTTCCCTGCATGGTCCTGGCCCTCCCATCCCTCCCTCGGATCTTCCACGTTCCACCTTCCTCTTGGACTCTTGTGTTGTCTTGTTTTCTGTCATGGAGCGTCTGGTAGCCGCTCCGTAGAGGGGAGGTTCTGTCACAGTGTCTGGTCGTGTTTCCCTGGGTTCACTAGAGGTCCTCGTTCTCACGGTGTCATTTACATTAGACTACATTTCCCAGCATTCTGTTCTGCCACTCATCTGATCATTGCACACAGCTGTTTCCCGTCACCTTGTTAGTTCTGTGTGTATATATACCCTGTCTGTTTTAGTGTTTGTCACGGAGTCCTTGTTTAGTGTCCCCACACTTTGGATCTCGTTTGGTGTTTCTTGGTCTGTGTATGTTCTTGTCTTTTGGATTGCTTACATGGTATTTGACCCCTGCCTGGACTGATCGTGAGTACGGATTACCCAATAAATACTTCTGCAATTGGATCTATTGTCTCTCTCGTGTGTGTGTCGTGACACAACCAACTCTTGTTTGTAATTATATTGTGTAGTGTAGGTGTATTTTTTTTGTGCTTGTCATTTGTTCATCATCTGACGACTGACACCGTTTCATAGACTAGTGTTAATTTTAGGCCCTGTGTAATACCAGAGCCCGTCTACGGAGAGCCTGGCCACTCCCTATTAATTCCTATTGTACCGAATTTTGGTTGTAGTTCCACCAGAGTTCCACTAGGGGATTTCAGATTTCAAATCTGAAATCTCAGATTTGATTGTAGGTTTTGCAAGTTCAACATGGGTTATTATACTGAACCACTTTGACCTCAGACTTCCCTCTGGCATTTCAGAACAACCAAAACCACATTTCAAATGCTGTGCAAGAGATCGGTCCACTGGTTAGTCCAGTCCCATCGCAAAGTCACATGACTTTTTGGATGCGCATTGACGAATTTATTGGGTAAATGTGTTTCCATCATAGTTTATGCTCATGTTTTCTTACCGGATAAAAAGTTTATCTGACTCAATTGAGTGCATACGTTTTATTTATAATTTTTTTTAGAATTCATGTGCATTTTGGCGTTTCCATCCAGCGTTTTATATGCAATATCCGAAAATGCACATGAAAATAGGTGGTTGGAAACAAAGCTGATTATTTCCCACTGGGATCCTCTTCAAACTGCTCTATTTATTACTCCTTCTGAGGCAGAGTTAAGAAAAGATGATTGCTTACGGACAGCGAGCTGTGAGGAGCCAATTTACATCTGTGACCTTTAGGTTTCACAAGAAGATAACAGAGACATTCCTATAGATAACATGTGAGGACATCTCTCTGTGAATTTCATCAGCAATTAAGATGAGTTGTAAATTACAAGGACAGCTTCACGAGTGCTTCCGGGAGATGTTGCTATTTTACTCCGGTGAATATGTTTTCCTCCGGTAAAAACTCACCTGTGGAATAACATAATACAGGAACATAAAAACCAGTTCTGTCTCGCGTTTGTCTCATGGTTAGTCCAATTAGAAATAGACAAAAGATCATCATAGTGGATTATAAAAGCTGATTAACATTCAAGTCCTCGATAGAGCACAGTTACACGTTATTGCATCACTAGACAAAAGCGCAATATTGACTACTAAGTGAGAAACATAATGTCCAGCAATTTAGTTTATTTTTTGTCTGCATGACTTTGTCTTTTAAGGGTACCTATCGTTTCATTTAATAGGTGTCTCAATGTACACATACACCCTACAGAATTCCTCTCCAAAAGCAATAAAATTGCAATTTATAGGTGAATTGGAGACGTTACTGTCATAAGGAGAACTGTTCTGCAGTCAGTTCCTCATACAGATCACATTAATGGCCATATTTTGCTCATAATGTTTTTCTACTCTCCATTTACAGTTACTCAAAAACAAGACTGCATTTTTAGATATGATGTTATTTCATATAAAATGTCATTAAACCTAGGCATTGATTTTGTTCTTGCGGCATTATTGAGACACTCCAGTAAATCCCACAGGCTCACAATTATATTTAAAATGTTCAGCACAAGGCAAAACTGTGCTAGATGATATGAACAGAGCTTATGCCCAAAATATTCTATCGTCTCCTTACATGTTTCTCACTTTTCTATTTACTATATAACACATTTTTTTTCTTCTCAGTTCAGTAAGCATAGATAAGCTTGTTGAAATGCACAAATCACTGGTGTATGCTTGCTAAATGTCACAAAAAGCAGCCTTAAAAAATATTAACACAAAACACTGTGACCCATTCCCCAATGTCATTTAATAAACCGATGAGCTTAACAGAGGCTTAATAGCAAGGGCTGTATAATTACCACGAGGATATAGTTTGGAGCTCACAACTGCCTTACATAGTGGTGTAACCTAAACCCTCGACTGAATGAAGGGATGGTTTTTATTTCTTACCAGAGGATCTGTGAGTTTCAGTTTGGAGAAAGCCAAAGAACACCATCGCTGCCAACTGTTAAACATGGTGGGAATCAATGACACTAAGCTGTCATCTTTTGGGACTCATTAAGTTTAACGGTTACTCTGCATGTTGTATAACAGTGAAGTCATATGTCTAATGACTCAGAGAACATCTGCTGAAGAAGGTGGATTTTCTCATAGAGTTCTTCAGCTGTGGAATCACCCGTCTGCGTAAATTATTAAGGAAATATGCATCTTAAAGGATATGTTTTAGTGATGTATTATGTATTATGAAGTCGAGGCATGCTGGCAAACCAAAATAATACCAAATATAGTTAAAAGTTGGAACTCGATCATTAAAGAAACTACAGTAAATGTGCCTAAAATTACATTTATTAGAGTAGTTCACTTCAGAATTAAAATTTCCTGATAATTTACTCTTCTCCACGTCATCCAAGATGTTCACGTCTTTCTTTCTTCAGTGGAAAAGAAATTAAAGGTTTTTGAGGAAAACATTCCAGGATTTTCTCCATATAGTGACTTCAATGGAGTCCAACGGGTCAAAGGTCCAAATGTGAGTTTCAGTGCAGCTTCAAAGTCTCGACACGATCCAGCTTAGGAATAAGAGTCTGATCTAGACAAACCAGCGCACATTTATAACAAAATAAACATTTATATACTTTTAACCACTAATGCTGGTCTTGCACGAGCTGTGATGCGTCACACATTACGTGATCAGGTTGAAAGGTCAAGCGTGACGTAGGCGTAATAACCAACCCAGTGTTTACAAGCAAACATACAAAGACTAAGACAAACGGCATTTACAAAAAAATAAAAGGAAAACAACGATGTCGGACAATTTTGAAGAAAAAAAACATTTTTGAGAAAATGAGATGGAGTTTTTCGCTCTACTCTACATTTTCCGTGTGACGCGTGACCTTTCCAATGAGATTACGTAATGCGTGAAGTCGTGAATGTGCAAGACGAGCATTTGTGGTTTAAAAGAATATAAATGTTTGTTTTTTTTTATAAAATGTCCGCTGGTTTGTCTATGTAGTGGGACGTACAGAGTCTCGTTATTTTTAATTCAATGCTCGCGGGTAATGTATTGTCCAATCATATTCTGCAAGGCAGTGTTTAAAAGGAACCGAATGCACGTTTGTGGGTGTGTGGGTCACCGCCTGTGCGTCATTGCCGGGGACCGCCCATTCCGGTTTGTTTTCATCTCGTCTGCCTGAGCTATGGCAGATGGTTCGTTGCTGGGGGTTGTTGGCGGTGGCCATTCATATGCCCCTCCTGCCTTCCCGTGCCGTTGTTATGGCGACAGCTTCATCCGTGTGTGTGACTCTGATTTGTGACCCGCTATGAAGTAAAGGAATAATCTGTTCGCGAAGACGAGTGTGGTCAATGAGGCCTGCGGGGCAACACTAGTTGAAGCTGCTGCTTTGTCTACCTTGGTTTCGTTTGGACAACTCGCTCATGAGCGTGTGTGCGCTCGGTTCATGTGTTTGTGTATTTTGCTTTTGTACATTTTATTTTATTTTTCAGTGTTATTGCTTTATCTCGTTTGTTTGTCTACCCATGTATCAAACTCGCGTAGGCGCTCGTTTTAAGTGTATCGTAACATCTGCTTTCTAGCATCTTTTTATGTGATCGCCGGGTTGCTGGTGAAGCATGAAAGTGGAGTGAATATCCACCCAGTTTCGGTGCCCAAATTCTTAACCACAGCGTGGGTTGATGCATGAACCTTTAGTGTGTAAATAACTGTTTTTTTTATTTGTTTTCTTTCTTTTGTAACTTGATTTCAATGTCAATTGTTATCTTATTATTTGGACATTATACTGTTAATTGTGTTTTTGTTACAGGAGCCGAGGCTTTAGGGCAGGCCACTCATAGGCCCTCGTGTGCGGTGGTGGGATTCTGTCACGGAGTGCTGTGCTTGACCTTGTTGGTGTGCGTGTGTCGTGGTGAGATCGGTGCACAGGGTGGTACAGGAGCCTTGTGCTCATTAAGCTAGTTGTTTCTGCCATTGATAAGCCTCGGCTTCCTTCTCGTGTTTGGGGTATTTAATGTATGTGATAACCTGGTCTTTCAGTCGTTTAATGTGTTTTTTTTTTAGATTACTGCTTGATGATTGAAATAAAACCTTTTGTACTTTTGGTATCCACGTCTCAGACCCTCCTACGATAACCACGCTCCTGTGTCCTTTTTCGTAGGTGGTTAAATAGTAGTAATATTAATATTTCCTTGTTTAACAGGGTGGCGTAGTCAGCTACATGGGTAGAGGGAGTGATCGCCCCTCTCCTCGTCCCGCTACATCTAGATCAGACTCTTATTTTCTCGGCTGGATCATGTCGAGACTTTGAAGCTGCACTGAAACTCACATTTGGACCTTCGACCCAATGGACTCCCTTGAAGTCACTATATGGAGAAAATCCTGGAGTGTTTTCCTCAAAAACCTTCATTTCTTTTCCACTGAAGAAAGAAACACATGAATATCTTGGATAATGTGGAGGACAGTAAATTATCAGGACATTTTAATTCTGAAGTGAGCTACTCCTTTAAGGGCAGAAAGCCAAGAACACTGACTCAGTACTGTTGAATGATTTTAGATATGTCTGGTATTGTGAAGCAGATTTCAGATTCCTTGTTTCCCGTCTTTCATTAACCTGAGCCAGACACTGTTGGGTCTTTCTTAAGTACATGTATGGATTACTGCGTGTGTCTCTCGTGTCACAGTGTCTTCGTGACCGCAGTCATCAAACGCACCACTGCAGAAGGTCACCGGTCTCAGTCCTCCGGTTCCATGGGTTCTCAAAGTCATCACATTCAAATCTATTTCCCTGCATGTCCTGTAATAGAAAAGAGAAAGACAGTCAGAGGAGGGGGATCTACTGAGTAAACAGCATGAGACTGAGCTGTAATTGTCCTCTCAGTCTCCATAAACACATGATTCAGTGTTTCATCAGACAAGCACAGTGATTTGATTAGCATTTGCTCTAGGGCTGTGTTGACAATATGGATCAATCAATTTTAATCGATCTTCATTTTGACAAACTGATATCGATTCTTAAGTCCTATAATAGACCTTTGCTGTTTTCTGTTGATGTGTGGACAAAACTTCATTACTTGTAGAGCATCAGCCATCCAATAATGTGCCATCATTAAGCTTTGTACTTTGTTACTTTTGATATGAAACAAAGGGTAACACTTTATTTTGATGGTCCTCTTTAGACATTCTGTTGACTATAAGTAACTTTGATCCTACAGTAGTGACCAGAAGTGATGTCTGGAGGGGATATTTTGTTTTAATGACCCTGCAAGTTCAATTAATATGAGGTAAATATTTTCTATTTTGTAAATAATTTAAATATGAGGGAAGATCAAAACACTAAAGTTGCTTAAGGTGTTTATCTGACAATTCTTAGGCGCGGCTCCTTTAAGTCTTGTCAGCAAACATCCACTGTTGTGATTGGCTAACATCACCACACAGGAAACAGTATCAACACACACTCGCTATTGCACGTTTTGAAAATATTATCAATTTAAAACCATAATTTACAGACAAATCATTATGAAATAATTTACTATGGTTTGTGATGCAGCTGCTGTCAGATTCAGTACAGTCGCTGCTTATCTTTCTCCATTTCACTGTGCGTCGATTACGAAACAAAATGCTCCGAACAAACATATAATCCTCAGATTTGATCCGAGACGCCATTAAAATAAACCATCCACTTTTTCCTGACTCTGGGATCTTCTGAAGTCTCAACAGAAATGAAAAGATTTTTTAAATTGAGCGTTCCTTTACTCTTCCATTTGTCCTGTTGTCGACAGGCTCAAGCGTGTGGATATACTGTATACTGTATCAGTGTAGACAGCATCAGTCATTATAATCTGAACACACATCTGTATACTGTATCAGTGTAGACAGCGTCAGTCATTATAATCTGAACACACATCTGTATACTGTATCAGTGTAGACAGCATCAGTCATTATAATCTGAACACACATCTGTATACTGTATCAGTGTAGACAGCATCAGTCATTATAATCTGAACACACATCTGTATACTGTATCAGTGTATCAGCGTCAGTCATTATAATCTGAACACACATCTGTATACTGTATCAGTGTATCAGCGTCAGTCATTATAATCTGAACACACATCTGTATACTGTATCAGTGTAGACAGCATCAGTCATCATAATCTGAACACACATCTGTATACTGTATCAGTGTAGACAGCGTCAGTCATTATAATCTGAACACACATCTGTATACTGTATCAGTGTATCAGCGTCAGTCATTATAATCTGAACACACATCTGTATACTGTATCAGTGTAGACAGCGTCAATCATTATAATCTGAACACACATCTGTTTACTGTATCAGTGTATCAGCATCAGTCATTATAATCTGAACACACATCTGTATACTGTATCAGTGTAGACAGCGTCAGTCATTATAATCTGAACACACATCTGTATACTGTATCAGTGTATCAGCATCAGTCATCATAATCTGAACACACATCTGTATACTGTATCATGGTATCAGCGTCAGTCATTATAATCTGAACACACATCTGTATACTGTATCAGTGTAGACAGCGTCAATCATTATAATCTGAACACACATCTGTATACTGTATCAGTGTATCAGCATCAGTCATTATAATCTGAACACACATCTGTATACTGTATCAGTGTAGACAGCATCAGTCATTATAATCTGAACACACAGCTCTATACTGTATCAGTGTAGACAGCGTCAGTCATTATAATCTGAACACACATCTGTATACTGTATCAGTGTATCAGCGTCAGTCATCATAATCTGAACACACATCTGAATACTGTATCAGTGTATCAGCGTCAGTCATCATAATCTGAACACACATCTGTATACTGTATCATGGTATCAGCGTCAGTCATTATAATCTGAACACACATCTGTATACTGTATCAGTGTAGACAGCGTCAATCATTATAATCTGAACACACATCTGTATACTGTATCAGTGTATCAGCATCAGTCATTATAATCTGAACACACATCTGTATACTGTATCAGTGTAGACAGCATCAGTCATTATAATCTGAACACACAGCTCTGTACTGTATCAGTGTAGACAGCGTCAGTCATTATAATCTGAACACACATCTGTATACTGTATCAGTGTATCAGTCAGTCATTATAATCTGAACACACATCTGTATACTGTATCAGTGTAGACAACATCAGTCATTATAATCTGAACACACATCTGTATACTGTATCAGTGTAGACAGCGTCAATCATTATAATCTGAACACACATCTGTATACTGTATCAGTGTATCAGCATCAGTCATTATAATCTGAACACACATCTGTATACTGTATCAGTGTAGACAGCGTCAGTCATTATAATCTGAACACACATCTGTATACTGTATCAGTGTATCAGTCAGTCATTATAATCTGAACACACATCTGTATACTGTATCAGTGTAGACAACATCAGTCATTATAATCTGAACACACATCTGTATACTGTATCAGTGTAGACAACATCAGTCATTATAATCTGAACACACATCTGTATACTGTATCAGTGTAGACAGCGTCAGTCATTATAATCTGAACAAACATCTGTATACTGTATCAGTGTATCAGCATCAGTCATTATAATCTGAACACACAGCTGTATACTGTATCAGTGTAGACAACATCAGTCATTATAATCTGAACACACATCTGTATACTGTATCAGTGTAGACAACATCAGTCATTATAATCTGAACACACATCTGTATACTGTATCAGTGTAGACAGCGTCAGTCATTATAATCTGAACAAACATCTGTATACTGTATCAGTGTATCAGCATCAGTCATTATAATCTGAACACACAGCTGTATACTGTATCAGTGTAGACAGCGTCAGTCATTATAATCTGAACACACATCTGTATACTGTATCAGTGTAGACAGCGTCAATCATTATAATCTGAACACACATCTGTATACTGTATCAGTGTATCAGCATCAGTCACTATAATCTGAACACACATCTGTATACTGTATCAGTGTAGACAGCGTCAGTCATTATAATCTGAACACACATCTGTATACTGTATCAGTGTATCAGTCAGTCATTATAATCTGAACACACATCTGTATACTGTATCAGTGTATCAGTTAGTCATTATAATCTGAACACACATCTGTTTACTGTATCAGTGTAGACAGCGTCAGTCATAATCTGAACACACATCTGTATACTGTATCAGTGTATCAGTCAGTCATTATAATCTGAACACACATCTGTATACTGTATCAGTGTATCAGTCAGTCATTATAATCTGAACACACATCTGTATACTGTATCAGTGTATCAGCGTCAGTCATTATAATCTGAACACACATCTGTATACTTTATCAGTGTATCAGCATCAGCCATTATAATCTGAACACACATCTGTATACTGTATCAGTGTATCAGTCAGTCATTATAATCTGAACACACATCTGTATACTGTATCAGTGTATCAGTCAGTCATTATAATCTGAACACACACCTGTATACTGTATCAGTGTATCAGTCAGTCATTATAATCTGAACACACATCTGTATACTGTATCAGTGTAGACAGCGTCAGTCATAATCTGAACATACATCTGTATACTGTATCAGTGTAGACAGAATCAGTCATTATAATCTGAACACACATCTGTATACTGTATCAGTGTATCAGAGTCAGTCATTATAATCTGAACACACATCTGTATACTGTATCAGTGTAGACAGCGTCAGTCATTATAATCTGAACACACATCTGTATACTGTATCAGTGTATCAGTCAGTCATTATAATCTGAACACACATCTGTATACTGTATCAGTGTAGACAGCGTCAATCATTATAATCTGAACACACATCTGTATACTGTATCAGAGTATCAGCGTCAGTCATTATAATCTGAACACACATCTGTATACTGTATCAGTGTAGACAGCGTCAGTCATAATCTGAACACACATCTGTATACTGTATCAGTGTATCAGCATCAGTCATTATAATCTGAACACACATCTGTATACTGTGTCAGTGTAGACAGCGTCAGTCATAATCTGAACACACATCTGTATACTGTATCAGTGTAGACAGCGTCAGTCATTATAATCTGAACACACATCTGTTTACTGTATCAGTGTAGACAGCGTCAGTCATAATCTGAACACACATCTGTATACTGTATCAGAGTATCAGCGTCAGTCATTATAATCTGAACACACATCTGTATACTGTATCAGTGTATCAGCGTCAATCATTATAATCTGAACACACATCTGTATACTGTATCAGTGTATCAGTCAGTCATTATAATCTGAACACACATCTGTATACTGTATCAGTGTATCAGCGTCAGTCATTATAATCTGAACACACATCTGTATACTTTATCAGTGTATCAGCATCAATCAATATAATCTGAACACATATCTGTATACTTTATCAGTGTATCAGCATCAATCAATATAATCTGAACAAACATCTGTATACTGTATTAGTGTAGACAGCGTCAGTCATAATCTGAACACACATCTGTATACTGTATCAGTGTATCAGTCAGTCATTATAATCTGAACACACATCTGTATACTGTATCAGTGTATCAGCATCAGTCATTATAATCTGAACACACATCTGTATACTGTATCAGTGTATCAGCATCAGTCATTATAATCTGAACACACATCTGTATACTGTATCAGTGTAGACAGCGTCAGTCATTATAATCTGAACACACATCTGTTTACTGTATCAGTGTAGACAGTGTCAGTCATAATCTGAACACACATCTGTATACTGTATCAGTGTATCAGTCAGTCATTATAATCTGAACACACATCTGTATACTGTATCAGTGTATCAGCGTCAGTCATTATAATCTGAACACACATCTGTATACTTTATCAGTGTATCAGTCAGTCATTATAATCTGAACACACATCTGTATACTGTATCAGTGTATCAGTCAGTCATTATAATCTGAACACACATCTGTATACTGTGTCAGTGTATCAGTCAGTCATTATAATCTGAACACACATCTGTATACTGTATCAGTGTAGACAGAATCAGTCATTATAATTTGAACACACATCTTTGTACTGTATCAGTGTATCAGAGTCAGTCATTATAATCTGAATACACATCTGTATACTGTATCAGTGTAGACAGCGTCAATCATTATAATCTGAACACATCTGTATACTGTATCAGTGTAGACAGCGTCAGTCATTATAATCTGAACACACATCTGTATACTGTATCAGTGTAGACAGCGTCAATCATTATAATCTGAACACATCTGTATACTGTATCAGTGTAGACAGCGTCAGTCATTATAATCTGAACACACATCTGTATACTGTATCAGTGTATCAGCGTCAGTCATTATAATCTGAACACACATCTGTATACTGTATCAGTGTATCAGCGTCAGTCATTATAATCTGAACACACATCTGTATACTGTATCAGTGTAGACAGCGTCAATCATTATAATCTGAACACACATCTGTATACTGTATCAGTGTATCAGTCAGTCATTATAATCTGAACACACATCTGTATACTGTATCAGTGTAGACAGCGTCAGTCATAATCTGAACATACATCTGTATACTGTATCAGTGTAGACAGAATCAGTCATTATAATTTGAACACACATCTGTATACTGTATCAGTGTATCAGAGTCAGTCATTATAATCTGAACACACATCTGTATACTGTATCAGTGTAGACAGCGTCAATCATTATAATCTGAACACATCTGTATACTGTATCAGTGTAGACAGCGTCAGTCATTATAATCTGAACACACATCTGTATACTGTATCAGTGTATCAGTCAGTCATTATAATCTGAACACACATCTGTATACTGTATCAGTGTAGACAGCGTCAATCATTATAATCTGAACACATCTGTATACTGTATCAGTGTAGACAGCGTCAGTCATAATAATCTGAACACACATCTGTATACTGTATCAGTGTATCAGTCAGTCATTATAATCTGAACACACATCTGTTTACTGTATCAGTGTAGACAGCGTCAGTCATAATAATCTGAACACACATCTGTATACTGTATCAGTGTATCTGTCAGTCATTATAATCTGAACACACATCTGTATACTGTATCAGTGTATCAGTCAGTCATTATAATCTGAACACACATCTGTATACTTTATCAGTGTATCAGCATCAATCAATATAATCTGAACACACATCTGTATACTGTATTAGTGTAGACAGCGTCAGTCATAATCTGAATACACATCTGTATACTGTATCAGTGTAGACAGCGTCAGTCATTATAATCTGAACCCTCATCTGTATACTGTATCAGTGTAGACAGCGTCAGTCATTATAATCTGAACACACATCTGTATACTGTATCAGTGTAGACAGCGTCAGTCATTATAATCTGAACACACATCTGTATACTGTATCAGTGTAGACAGCGTCAGTCATAATCTGAACACACATCTGTATACTGTATCAGTGTAGACAGAATCAGTCATTATAATCTGAACACACATCTGTATACTGTATCAGTGTAGACAGCGTCAGTCATTATAATCTGAACACACATCTGTATACTGTATCAGTGTAGACAGTCAGTCATTATAATCTGAACACACATCTGTATACTGTATCAGTGTAGACAGAATCAGTCATTATAATCTGAACACACATCTGTATACTGTATCAGTGTAGACAACATCAGTCATTATAATCTGAACACACATCTGTATACTGTATCAGTGTATCAGTGTCAGTCATTATAATCTGAACACACATCTGTATACTGTATCAGTGTATCAGTGTCAGTCATTATAATCTGAACACACATCTGTATACTGTATCAGTGTATCAGCATCAGTCATTATAATCTAAACACACATCTGTATACTTTATCAGTGTATCAGCATCAGTCATTATAATCTGAACACACATCTGTATACTGTATCAGTGTATCAGACTCAGTCATTATAATCTGAACACACATCTGTATACTGTATCAGTGTAGACAGCGTCAGTCATTATAATCTGAACACACATCTGTATACTGTATCAGTGTATCAGCGTCAGTCATTATAATCTGAACACACATCTGTATACTGTATCAGTGTAGACAGCGTCAGTCATTATAATCTGAACACACATCTGTATACTGTATCAGTGTAGACAGCGTCAGTCATTATAATCTGAACACACATCTGTATACTGTATCAGTGTACACAGCATCAGTCATTATAATCTGAACACACATCTGTATACTGTATCAGTGTAGACGGCGTCAGTTATTATAATGGCTTCTGTTTGCTTTTGACATGACGCTCACATCCAGTGTAGGCAAATATCATCCGTTAAGCGACTGAACGCCAGTGGGCAGAGCCTATAGAGTTATGATGTATAACTATTAGTCGATGTCTCGCACTTGAGGCGGGAATATGAAAATGTATTTGCCCATGTGACATCACCGATCCCAGAATATCAAAACAAGCTGTTTTTGGAGCTTGATTAAATAAATGCTTTGTTTATAATGAGGACGTTTTAAGATCTGAAACTTGCAGGATGTTTCAATGGTACAAAGAACTCTTATAGACCATGTAGCCCCGCCCCTTTTCTGCACCGTGCTCGTTGACTTTTGTCTTCCGGTCTGTATATTTCACAGTGATCTTCCGTATTTATGAATGAACGGCTCGTTTTAAAATCTTCCCGGTCTACTGACATTTGTTTACGACATCTTCTTTACATGTTACAATGCTCATAATAACTTTCATTGACTTTACAATAAGTAAATCCACTTCACCAGCTAATAACTTCTGGATAGCGATGCCATAGAAATACACAGAGCGATCGCAAAAACGCAAGTTCAAAGACAATATTCTAAAGATGTCTGCGCGCTTGTTTCTCTGGCGTATAAGGTCTGTATGTCAAAAGATCAAGGCAAATGAGATTTCTCGAGTCACGACCCCTTTAAATGTTTGTCTCGGTGCTCAGGTGAACGACACACTTTCATTAACCCTAAACACAATCACACAGACAGAGGTCACGCTTCAATCTTCTGTGTGTGTGTGTGTGTGTGTGTGTGTGTGTGTGTGTGTGTGTGTGTGTGTGTGTGTGTGTGTGTGTGTGTGTGTGTGTGTGTGTGTGTGTGTGTGTGTGTGTGTGTGTGTGTGAGTGTATTTGATTCTAGTCTGGGATTTCAATCTGATTTGTTCCAGATTTCATCATTCAGACTTTTCGAATAAGTCTTTCTCACAGTTACATATTTAAACAGGGCTTGCTCATATCCACGGGTCCTGAGAGAACATGTTTAACACAGGCTGTTATAGAGGAGCTGTGCGTGTGGCCCTCCTCATCACAGTCAAACACCAGCAGAGCCACACAATCAGACACCTCAAAAAGGATGTCTTTGTCTTTTAATTTAGTTTCTTTCTATATTTCTCATGTATTTTATTGCTGTAATTGTCATGGTATATAATTTTTTTTTTAAATGTACGAATAAAGTAACTTTGAAAATAGGTGAGTAAATGATGAAATTTTGTAAATGAATCTACCAGTCTCCACTTCTAAAAGTGCACACACACACACACACACACACACACACACACACACACACACACGCGCACGCACGCACACACACACACACACACACACACACACACACACACACACACACACACACACACACACACACACACAGCAGTTTTCTGGAAGAATGTTGGTGTTCTTAAGCATGCACTTTTATTCTAGAGTTTCTCTGATATATAGATGTTTCACATTATTAATTGTGATTAACTTAAATTGTGAGCACATTTTAAATAAGCGTGTTTGTATTTGTTTGTCTGAGTTTAGACGTTTGGACCTTGAGCAACTGCAGAACTGTGTAATCCTGCTCAGTAAATGATCTCTCGTACGAGACCCAGCAGCTTCAGGAGTGAAAGGACACTGACACCTAGTGTTTCTCTGTGAAACTACGCTTTGTGGAACTTCATGATTGTCTGCTGAGCTTCAGTTGTTCTTTCTAATCATTTTCTCGTCTGTTTGTAAATGACAGGGTTCCTCATCCCTTTATTTAAACTCTGTGTGAATCGACTAATCAAGGTCTTTGGTTTACCAGATATTGAAGTTGACAAATGAATTCTGCAGGAAAGTGTCTCTTCAGGACCAGAAGTCCAGAATCCTGGTTTACGTGTAAAACTGTGATCTATTAATTACTATCATTAATAATTCTGGGAGGAATGTCAACTTTGCGAAATGCATCCCTCATGCAATCCCTCAGAAGAATCAGGTTTTTCTTTCATTTCTCTTGAGGTTCTCTTACTTCGTTATACGCCTGCAGTCTGTATGACTGACTAATGCTAATGAAGGCAAAACACACACACACACACACACACACATGCGCACACACAGACACAGACACACACACACACACACACACACACACACACACACACACACACACACACACACACACACACACACACACACACACACACACACACTCCTCTCATAAAGCAATATCACCATGAAGTGATATTATGTGATTGTGAACTGACTGATAAACAGTGTTGTAAAATGACACACAGTCGGGTTCTCCAGTTTCTGCCTGGAAGTTTCCAGTAATCCTGAACTCTTGATTAACAGGTTCAGGTGTGATTAATGAGGGTTTAGCAGAACTGCAGAACCCTAAAGCACATGTGATTCTTGTGATCAAAATTATCACTATTGGTGGAATACAAAAAAAAAATTAAAAACACACAGAGGCGGTTTTTGAGCCGGGAGGCTTAGAAATTTTAAATAGATGTATAAAATCAGAACATGTAGCACAATTAATGGGAAGTGCTTCCCTTTTATCATCCTTTAATACTCTTCTGTCTGGACGCACAGAGCGGCTCTTGTGATCTATAATGCATATTGTGAAAAGCAGTTTAGAATAATTTCCAGAAGTCTCAGCTATGGAGGCCTAAAGGAAGGAGATGAGATGAGAAAAAACACCCATTTAACGGCCTAAAATATTCTCTGTCAACTTGCAGAACTTTGAACTGAATATTCAGACGCTCTCGTCCTGAGCTCATCACACATCAATGATGGAGAATCATTAAATAAGTCATTGCTTGATTTACGTTGGGACCTGGAGAACAGAGAACCGATGGATGTTCATTATTTAGTTTGAAGAACCATCCTGAGCTCAGATGATCTGATTAAACACAGTTTCCTACAGTAGTTACTGACTCTGAACATTAGAAGTTCTCACGAGTTTGGAGAACAATCATCGTCCAGAATAACCTCGTCTTACACTGAACTTTGACCTTGGAAATACTTTTCTATTTTCAATAGAAGTTTTGGACACACTCTATATTAGGAGGCCTTTTGATACAATTTATATATTATGTATGGTAAGACTTTATTTAACAGTGTCATGTTACATGTACTTACCATAGTAATAACAGTAAAGTATGCATAAATACATGCAACTAACCCTCAACCAAATCCTAATCCTACCCTAACCCTATAGTAAGTACATGTAGTAAATTATTATTACACTAACAATGACACCTTAAAATAAAGTGTAACCTTATGTACATATAGTAATTACATTTAACATACTAGCATTTAATTAACTGTTCAGGTTATCCCTAACCGTAGCCCGACCATTACCTCTATAACCTCTATTTCAGACAGGATACCTTTGGCAAGTTACTTTGAGTTTATTAAACACAATTTATCTTTGGCGGTATGGTTCCTTATGGGGGTTCTTGCTTCATGATTAATGGCATAAGCATTAACCCAGCATAGAACCATCAGCTTGAGTGATGTGTTAACGTGTAGACGTGGCAGTAAGTCCCGGGACGTCTATACTGTCAGTTTGGCTCTGGGGATGAGAGTCTATAGTCCCGGGACATCTATACTGTAAGCTTGGCTCTGAGGATGAGAGTCTCTAGTCCGGGACGTCTAAACTGTAAGCTTGGCTCTGAGGATGAGAGTCTATAGTCCCGGGACGTCTATACTGTAAGCTTGGCTTGAGGATGAGAGTCTCTAGTCCCGGGACGTCTATACTGTGAGCTTGGCTCTGAGGATAAGAGTCTCTAGTCCGGGACGTCTATACTGTAAGCTTGGCTCTGAGGATGGGAGTCTATAGTCCGGGACGTCTATACTGTAAGCTTGGCTCTGAGGATGAGAGTCTCTAGTCCAGGACGTCTATACTGTAAGCTTGGTTCTGAGGATGGGAGTCTCTAGTCCAGGACGTCTATACTGTAAGCTTGGCTCTGAGGATGAGAGTCTCTAGTCCCGGGACGTCTATACTGTAAGCTTGGCTCTGAGGATCAGAGTTTCTAGTCCGGGACGTCTAAACTGTAAGCTTGGCTCTGAGGATGGGAGTCTCTAGTCCAGGACGTCTATACTGTAAGCTTGGCTCTGAGGATGAGAGTCTATAGTCCCGGGACATCTATACTGTAAGTTTGGCTCTGGGGATGAGAGTCTATAGTCCCGGGACGTCTATACTGTAAGCTTGGCTCTGAGGATGAGAGTCTCTAGTCCCGGGACGTCTATACTGTAAGCTTGGCTCTGAGGATGGGAGTCTATAGTCCGGGACGTCTATACTGTAAGCTTGGCTCTGAGGATGAGAGTCTCTAGACCCGGGACGTCTATACTGTAAGCTTGGCTCTGAGGATGGGAGTCTCTAGTCCAGGACGTCTATACTGTAAGCTTGGCTCTGAGGATGAGAGTCTCTAGTCCCGGGACGTCTATACTGTAAACTTGGCTCTGAGGATGAGAGTCTCTAGTCCGGGACGTCTATACTGTAAGCTTGGCTCTGAGGATGAGAGTCTCTAGTCCAGGACGTCTATACTGTAAGCTTGGCTCTGAGGATGAGAGTCTCTAGTCTGGGACGTCTATACTGTAAGCTTGGCTCTGAGGATGACAGTCTATAGTCCCAGGACGTCTATACTGTAAGTTTGGCTCAAGGGATGAAAGTCTATAGTCCCGGGACGTCTATACTGTAAGCTTGGCTCTGAGGATGAGAGTCTCTAGTCCCGGGACGTCTATACTGTAAGCTTGGCTCTGAGGATGGGAGTCTATAGTCCGGGACGTCTATACTGTAAGCTTGGCTCTGAGGATGAGAGTCTCTAGTCCAGGACGTCTATACTGTGAGCTTGGCTCTGAGGATGGGAGTCTCTAGTCCAGGACGTCTATACTGTGAGCTTGGCTCTGAGGATGAGAGTCTCTAGTCCCGGGACGTCTATACTGTAAGCTTGGCTCTGAGGATGAGAGTTTCTAGTCCGGGACGTCTATACTGTAAGCTTGGCTCTGAGGATGGGAGTCTCTAGTCCAGGACGTCTATACTGTAAGCCTGGCTCTGAGGATGAGAGTCTATAGTCCCGGGACGTCTATACTGTAAGTTTCGCTCTGGGGATGAGAGTCTATAGTCCCGGGACGTCTATACTGTAAACTTGGCTCTGAGGATGAGAGTCTCTAGTCCCGGGACGTCTATACTGTAAGCTTGGCTCTGAGGATGGGAGTCTATAGTCCGGGACGTCTATACTGTCAGTTTGGCTCTGGGGATGAGAGTCTATAGTCCCGGGACATCTATACTGTAAGCTTGGCTCTGAGGATGAGAGTCTCTAGTCCAGGACGTCTATACTGTAAGCTTGGCTCTGAGGATGAGAGTCTATAGTCCCGGAATGTCTATACTGTAAGCTTGGCTCTGGGGATGTGAGTCTCTAGTCCCGGGACGTCTATACTGTAAATTTGGCTCTGGGGATGTGAGTCTCTAGTCCGGGACGTCTATACTGTAAGCTTGGCTCTGAGGATGAGAGTCTCTAGTCCCGGGACGTCTATACTGTAAGCTTTGCTCTGGGGATGTGAGTCTTTAGTCCGGGACGTCTAAACTGTAAGTTTGGCTCTGAGGATGGGAGTCTCTAGTCCAGTACGTCTATACTGTAAGCTTGGCTCTGAGGATGGGAGTCTCTAGTCCAGGACGTCTATACTGTAAGCTTGGCTCTGAGGATGGGAGTCTCTAGTCCAGGACGTCTATACTGTAAGCTTGGCTCTGAGGATGAGAGTCTCTAGTCCGGGACGTCTATACTGTAAGCTTGGCTCTGAGGATGAGAGTCTCTAGTCCAGGACGTCTATACTGTAAGCTTGGCTCTGAGGATGAGAGTCTCTAGTCCGGGACGTCTATACTGTAAGCTTGGCTCTGAGGATGAGAGTCTCTAGTCCAGGACGTCTATACTGTAAGCTTGGCTCTGAGGATGAGAGTCTCTAGTCCAGTACGTCTATACTGTAAGCTTGGCTCTGAGGATGGGAGTCTCTAGTCCAGGACGTCTATACTGTAAGCTTGGCTCTGAGGATGAGAGTCTCTAGTCCCGGGACGTCTATACTGTAAGCTTGGCTCTGGGGATGTGAGTCTCTAGTCCGGGACGTCTATACTGTAAATTTGGCTCTGGGGATGTGAGTCTCTAGTCCGGGACGTCTATACTTTAAGCTTGGCTCTGAGGATGAGAGTCTCTAGTCCCGGGACGTCTATACTGTAAGCTTTGCTCTGGGGATGTGAGTCTTTATTCCGGGACGTCTATACTGTAAGATTGGCTCTGAGGATGGGAGTCTCTAGTCCAGTACGTCTATACTGTAAGCTTGGCTCTGAGGATGGGAGTCTCTAGTCCAGTACATCTATACTGTAAGCTTGGCTCTGAGGATGGGAGTCTCTAGTCCAGGACGTCTATACTGTAAGCTTGGCTCTGAGGATGGGAGTCTCTAGTGCCGGGACGTATATACTGTAAGCTTGGCTCTGAGGATGAGAGTCTATAGTCCCGGGACGTCTATACTGTAAGCTTGGCTCTGAGGATGGGAGTCTCTAGTCCCGGGACGTATATATACTGTAAGCTTGGCTCTGAGGATGGGAGTCTCTAGTCCAGTACGTCTATACTGTAAGCTTGGCTCTGAGGATGGGAGTCTCTAGTCCAGGACGTCTATACTGTAAGCTTGGCTCTGAGGATGGGAGTCTCTAGTCCAGGACGTCTATACTGTAAGCTTGGCTCTGAGGATGAGAGTCTCTAGTCCGGGACGTCTATACTGCAAGCTTGGCTCTGAGGATGAGAGTCTCTAGTCCAGGACGTCTATACTGTAAGCTTGGCTCTGAGGATGAGAGTCTCTAGTCCGGGACGTCTATACTGTAAGCTTGGCTCTGAGGATGAGAGTCTCTAGTCCAGTACGTCTATACTGTAAGCTTGGCTCTGAGGATGGGAGTCTCTAGTCCAGGACGTCTATACTGTAAGCTTGGCTCTGAGGATGAGAGTCTCTAGTCCCAGGACGTCTATACTGTAAGCTTGGCTCTGAGGATGAGAGTCTCTAGTCCGGGACGTCTATACTGTAAGCTTGGCTCTGAGGATGAGAGTCTCTAGTCCAGGACGTCTATACTGTAAGCTTGGCTCTGAGGATGAGAGTCTCTAGTCCGGGACGTCTATACTGTAAGCTTGGCTCTGAGGATGAGAGTCTATAGTCCCGGGACGTCTATACTGTAAGTTTGGCTCTGGGGATGAGAGTCTATAGTCCCGGGACGTCTATACTGTAAGCTTGGCTCTGAGGATGAGAGTCTCTAGTCCCGAGACGTCTATACTGTAAGCTTGGCTCTGAGGATGAGAGTCTCTAGTCCGGGACGTCTATACTGTAAGCTTGGCTCTGAGGATGAGAGTCTCTAGTCCAGGACGTCTATACTGTAAGCTTGGCTCTGAGGATGAGAGTCTCTAGTCCGGGACGTCTATACTGTAAGCTTGGCTCTGAGGATGAGAGTCTATAGTCCCGGGACGTCTATACTGTAAGCTTGGCTCTGAGGATGGGAGTCTCTAGTCCCGGGACGTATATATACTGTAAGCTTGGCTCTGAGGATGGGAGTCTCTAGTCCAGTACGTCTATACTGTAAGCTTGGCTCTGAGGATGGGAGTCTCTAGTCCAGGACGTCTATACTGTAAGCTTGGCTCTGAGGATGGGAGTCTCTAGTCCAGGACGTCTATACTGTAAGCTTGGCTCTGATGATGAGAGTCTCTAGTCCGGGACGTCTATACTGCAAGCTTGGCTCTGAGGATGAGAGTCTCTAGTCCAGGACGTCTATACTGTAAGCTTGGCTCTGAGGATGAGAGTCTCTAGTCCGGGACGTCTATACTGTAAGCTTGGCTCTGAGGATGAGAGTCTCTAGTCCAGTACGTCTATACTGTAAGCTTGGCTCTGAGGATGGGAGTCTCTAGTCCAGGACGTCTATACTGTAAGCTTGGCTCTGAGGATGAGAGTCTCTAGTCCCAGGACGTCTATACTGTAAGCTTGGCTCTGAGGATGAGAGTCTCTAGTCCGGGACGTCTATACTGTAAGCTTGGCTCTGAGGATGAGAGTCTCTAGTCCAGGACGTCTATACTGTAAGCTTGGCTCTGAGGATGAGAGTCTCTAGTCCGGGACGTCTATACTGTAAGCTTGGCTCTGAGGATGAGAGTCTATAGTCCCGGGACGTCTATACTGTAAGTTTGGCTCTGGGGATGAGAGTCTATAGTCCCGGGACGTCTATACTGTAAGCTTGGCTCTGAGGATGAGAGTCTCTAGTCCCGAGACGTCTATACTGTAAGCTTGGCTCTGAGGATGGGAGTCTATAGTCCGGGACGCTATACTGTAAGCTTGGCTCTGAGGATGAGAGTCTCTAGTCCAGGACGTCTATACTGTAAGCTTGGCTCTGCGGATGGGAGTCTCTAGTCCAGGACGTCTATACTGTAAGCTTGGCTCTGACGATGAGAGTCTCTAGTCCCGGGACGTCTATACTGTAAGCTTGGCTCTGAGGATGAGAGTTTCTAGTCCGGGACGTCTATACTGTAAGCTTGGCTCTGAGGATGGGAGTCTCTAGTCCAGGATGTCTATACTGTAAGCTTGGCTCTGAGGATGAGAGTCTATAGTCCCGGGACGTCTATACTGTAAGTTTCGCTCTGGGGATGAGAGTCTATAGTCCCGGGACGTCTATACTGTAAGCTTGGCTCTGAGGATGAGAGTCTCTAGTCCCGGGACGTCTATACTGTAAGCTTGGCTCTGAGGATGGGAGTCTATAGTCCTGGACGTCTATACTGTAAGCTTGGCTCTGAGGATGAGAGTCTCTAGTCCCGAGACGTCTATACTGTAAGCTTGGCTCTGAGGATGGGAGTCTCTAGTCCAGGACGTCTATACTGTAAGCTTGGCTCTGAGGATGACAGTCTCTAGTCCCGGGACGTCTATACTGTAAGCTTGGCTCTGAGGATGAGAGTCTCTAGTCCAGGACGTCTATACTGTAAGCTTGGCTCTGAGGATGAGAGTCTCTAGTCCGGGACATCTATACTGTAAGCTTGGCTCTGAGGATGAGAGTCTCTAGTCCAGGACGTCTATACTGTAAGCTTGGCTCTGAGGATGAGAGTCTCTAGTCCCGGGACGTCTATACTATAAGCTTGGCTCTGAGGATGAGTGTCTATAGTCCCGGGACGTCTATACTGTAAGCTTGGCTCTGGGGATGTGAGTCTCTAGTCCGGGACGTCTATACTGTAAATTTGGCTCTGGGGATGTGAGTCTCTAGTCCGGGACGTCTATACTTTAAGCTTGGCTCTGAGGATGAGAGTCTCTAGTCCCGGGACGTCTATACTGTAAGCTTTGCTCTGGGGATGTGAGTCTTTATTCCGGGACGTCTATACTGTAAGTTTGGCTCTGACGATGGGAGTCTCTAGTCCAGTACGTCTATACTGTAAGCTTGGCTCTGAGGATGGGAGTCTCTAGTCCAGGACGTCTATACTGTAAGCTTGGCTCTGAGGATGGGAGTCTCTAGTCCAGGACGTCTATACTGTAAGCTTGGCTCTGAGGATGGGAGTCTCTAGTCCCGGGACGTATATACTGTAAGCTTGGCTCTGAGGATGAGAGTCTATAGTCCCGGGACGTCTATACTGTAAGCTTGGCTCTGAGGATGGGAGTCTCTAGTCCCGGGACGTATATACTGTAAGCTTGGCTCTGGGGATGAGAGTCTCTAGTCCGGGACGTATATACTGTAAGCTTGGCTCTGAGGATGAGAGTCTCTAGTCCAGGACGTCTATACTGTAAGTTTGGGACAAGGAGCAAGGCTCAGTACAGCTTACCCACTGAAGAGGAAATTGAGGAAGTAAACTCTTTTCCTTTCATTCATCACAATGTGTACCCTTCACTGCACTTTTACCTTGCGATAACTTCTCGGGTGGCAATAATGAATCCAGACAACAAATACAACAACTTGCCCGAGCAGCAGACACTGAAACCCATGTGAAGAAACAGTTGGAAGAATTGTTGTTAAGCTGGCCATCAGTGTGTACCCATGAGATTGGGTGGACTAGTGTTGTGAAGCACCGTATCATAACTACGGATGAGGTACCAGTGCGATGACGTGCGTACAGGGTTTCTAGACAAAAACAACAGTTTATTGAGTCGGAAGTACAGGAGCTTCTAAAACAGAGAGTTATCCAACCATCTACCTCTCCTTGGGCTGCTCCCGTAGTTGTAGTGCCGAAAAAGGATGGTGGGTCCAGATTCTGCGTTGATTATAGAGGTCTAAACTCTAAAACTCACTTAGATGCCTATCCTATGCCTCAAATTCAAGATATCCTCGAGTCATTGCATGGAACTGCAGTCTTTAGCATTCTCAACCTTAAGAGTGGTTACTGGCAACTAGAGATGTAGCCAGACAGTAATCTGAAGACTGCTTTCATAACATTAACAGGGTTATATGAATTTTTGTGTCTTCCTTTTGGTCTGAAAAATGCTACAGCTTCATTTCAGAGATTAACTAATTCACGATAATCTAATAAATCTAGAACAAGTCTGATATTGTTTGCTATATGTCTTTTTGGCAGAAATCCTGATTGAGTCTCATCAATAACCCAACTCAGAACTCTTTAGGCCAAAAGCCCAAGCTAATATTTTATCATCATTATTGAGAAGACAAATAGGTTATCTATCACAGTAGCATCTGTTTTAGGCTTAGTTATAAGAGTTAGGAGTCCTTGTGTTAAAGTTTCTGACTGAATACTCTCTAAAAACATCTCTAGCAGGAACTTTCGTAAACTCAGCATGAGACCATCGGTTCTGGAGATTCGTTATTTTAAGGCCCTCAGTTTCTTCAGTGATAGTCATAATTTTTTCACAGGCGAGCTGCTCATCTTTACTTATTAATTTAACCTCCTTTAATGACTGAAAGAAAAGAAAGGCTGAATCTTTACAGTAATTAGATTTATAAAGTTTTGAAGAAAACTGACCACAAAAAGAGGCAATTTCCTTCGAATTATCTGTCAAAATACCGTTAAAATTGCAGCATCTAATAGTAAGATTTCTCAAGTTGTGTTTTTCCATTCTAAAGGAAAAAGCCGAGCTCTGTTCTCCTTGTTCTTGCCATTCCCTCCTCGAACCAGCATAGCCTTCATCTTTGTGTTTATAAATACTGTCTAATTTGGATTGGAGCTCTGCGAGTTTTGTTCGGTCCGTTTCTGATAAGCCTTCGATATATATATCTTCGATATAACCTTCTCCTCTTCAGACCTTCTCTGTTTTGCCAAATTGCTACTAAAATGCCTAATACACATTCCTACATTATATTTGAGCAACTCCCAATTTAGGCCAAATTTTTTGTCAGAAGAAGCTTTCACCGAATCAGAAAGGAAATTCTTTTTTTCTTTTTTTTCAATTCATCATTCTGAGAGGAATTCATTTCCCAATAAGAGGCTCTAGAACCGGTATATTTAAATGTCCTGTGGATAGTGGAGTAGAAAGAAGAAGAGTATGGGGATCTGTTAAAAGAGAAGGAAGAATGCTAACGGAAACATTATAATGTTTGAAAGAGTATGATACAAGCCAATAAACTAAATGAGAAAGTCTTGAGTGACTCTTGTTGCCCCATGTGTAAGTGTCACGGTGTGGGTTTTGTGTCTTGTTCTTTGTTCTTGTCTGTCATGTGATTCCCTGTTTGTCATGTGATCCTGCCTTGTGTCTTGTCCCATGTTCAGCTGTTCTCCCTTATGTTGATTAGTCTTCCCAGGTGTTTCAGGTTAACCACGCCCCCTTGTTATCTTGTTTAGCTTGTTTGCCTGTGTATTTATACCCTTGTTCTTCAGTTGGTGTTTGTTGGTCGTTGTTTGCTGTTGCATGTTTCCTTGTTCTGTGTACTGTGTACCGTATTCTGAGTTTTCCCCGGATTACCTGTTTGTTGGATTATTAAAGTGCTTGCGATTGGATTCACTCTCTGCTTCATCCTTGCTGTCCCGTAACAGAACGACCAACCAAAGATGAATTCAGCAGCACGGATCTCATCTGATCTTCCCAGCATGAGCCGGGAATTCGCGGGTCAGATCGCGGCCTTGGCCCTGGATAGCCCCGATCTGTTTCAGTTCACGTGGGGGTTTATTCCTCTCGCTGCTTCCTGCTCCCTCGGAGATGAGGCTATTAAGTTGTGTTACCGGCTGGGGGCTAAGGAGGTTAACCCAAGGGAGCTTCCCAATATCTCCGGTCTGGACTGGAGAGAGGCACTCTCCCGATGTCTGGAGAGCTTCCTCCCATGGCACACCAGGTCATCAGCTGATCTCCGCTCCCAGCTGGATTTTCACGTCCAGCCAGAGCTTCACGTCAGCCACGTCCAGCCAGAGCTTCACGTCAGCCACGTCCAGCCAGAGCTTCACGTCAGCCACGTCCAGCCAGAGCTTCACGTCAGCCACGTCCAGCCAGAGCTTCACGTCAGCCACGTCCAGCCAGAGCTTCACGTCAGCCACGTCCAGCCAGAGCTTCACGTCAGCCACGTTCAGCCAGAGCTTCACGTCAGCCACGTCCAGCCAGAGCTTCACGTCAGCCACGTCCAGCCAGAGCCAGTCTTCGAGCAAGAGCCAGAGCCAGTCTTCGAGCAAAAGCCAGAGCTTCCTTCGCCGCTGACGCCGTCCTGCCCAGAGCCTTCACCGCTGGTCCCGTCCAGCACAGCGCCCTCATCGCTGGTCCCGTCCAGTACAGCGCCCTCACCGCTGGTTCCGTCCAGCCCAGCGCTCTCTCGCTCTCGGAGACGGAGGAGGAGGAGGACTTCCCACGTCCCGCAATGCCTGGAGGTCCTCCCTGTACTTCCTGTCAGCCCAGAGTCCTCGCCGCTGGTCCCGTCCAGTCCAGAGACTATTCAAGTCACGTCTGCCGATCCAGAGACTGTTCAAGTCACGTCTGCCGATCCAGAGACTGTTCAAGTCACGTCTGCCGATCCAGAGACTGTTCAAGTCACGCCTGCCCGATCCAGAGACTGTTCAAGTCACGTCTGCCGATCCAGAGACTGTTCAAGTCACGTCTGCCGATCCAGAGACTGTTCAAGTCACGTCTGCCGATCCAGAGACTGTTCAAGTCACGTCTGCCGATCCAGAGACCGTTCAAGTCACGTCTGCCGATCCAGAGACCGTTCAAGTCACGTCTGCCGATCCAGAGACCGTTCAAGTCACGTCTGCCGATCCAGAGACCGTTCAAGTCACGTCTGCCGATCCAGAGACCGTTCAAGTCACGTCTGCCGATCCAGAGACCGTTCAAGTCACGTCTGCCGATCCAGAGACCGTTCAAGTCACGTCTGCCGATCCAGAGACCGTTCAAGTCACGTCTGCCGATCCAGAGACCGTTCAAGTCACGTCTGCCGATCCAGAGACCGTTCAAGTCACGTCTGCCGATCCAGAGACCGTTCAAGTCACGTCTGCCGATCCAGAGACCGTTCAAGTCACGTCTGCCGATCCAGAGACCGTTCAAGTCACGTCTGCCGATCCAGAGACCGTTCAAGTCACGTCTGCCGATCCAGAGACCGTTCAAGTCACGTCTGCCGATCCAGAGACCGTTCAAGTCACGTCTGCCGATCCAGAGACCGTTCAAGTCACGTCTGCCGATCCAGAGACCGTTCAAGTCACGTCTGCCGATCCAGAGACCGTTCAAGTCACGTCTGCCGATCCAGAGACCGTTCAAGTCACGTCTGCCGATCCAGAGACCGTTCAAGTCACGTCTGCCGATCCAGAGACCGTTCAAGTCACGTCTGCCGATCCAGAGACCGTTCAAGTCACGTCTGCCGATCCAGAGACCGTTCAAGTCACGTCTGCCGATCCAGAGACCGTTCAAGTCACGTCTGCCGATCCAGAGACCGTTCAAGTCACGTCTGCCGATCCAGAGACCGTTCAAGTCACGTCTGCCGATCCAGAGACCGTTCAAGTCACGTCTGCCGATCCAGAGACCGTTCATGTCACGTCTGCCGATCCAGAGACTGTTCATGTCACGTCTGCCGATCCAGAGACTGTTCATGTCACTTCCTCCGAGCCAGAGACGCTTCACGTCACTTCCTCCGAGCCAGTGTCTACGGACAAGATGGCCACCTTCGAGCCAGTGTCTACGGACAAGATGACCACCTTCGAGCCAGTGTCTACGGACAAGATGGCCGATCCAGAGACTGTTCACGTCACTTCCTCCGAGCCAGTGTCTACGGACAAGATGGCCGAACCAGAGACTGTTCACGTCACTTCTGCTGATCCAGAGACAGTTCACGTCACTTCCTCCGAGCCAGTGTCTATGGACAAGATGGCCAAACCAGAGACTGTTCACGTCACTTGTGCGGATCCAGAGACTGTTCACGTCACTTCCTCCGAGCCAGTGTCTACGGACAAGATGGCCGCCTCCGAGCCAGTGTCTACGGACAAGATGGCCGCCTCCGAGCCAGTGTCTACGGACAAGATGGCCGCCTCCGAGCCAGTGTCTACGGACAAGATGTCCGGCCCAGAGTCTGTTCCTGTTCCCGAGCCAGAGTCTGTTCCTGTTCCCGAGCCAGGGTCTGTTCCTGTTCCCGAGCCAGGGTCTGTTCCTGTTCCCGAGCCAGAGTCTGTTCCTGTTCCCGAGCCAGAGTCTGTTCCTGTTCCCGAGCCAGAGTCTGTTCCTGTTCCCGAGCCAGAGTCTGTTCCTGTTCCCGAGCCAGAGTCTGTTCCTGTTCCCGAGCCAGAGTCTGTTCCTGTTCCCGAGCCAGAGTCTGTTCCTGTTCCCGAGCCAGAGTCTGTTCCTGTTCCCGAGCCAGAGTCTGTTCCTGTTCCCGAGCCAGAGTCTGTTCCTGTTCCCGAGCCAGAGTCTGTTCCTGTTCCCGAGCCAGAGTCTGTTCCTGTTCCCGAGCCAGAGTCTGTTCCTGTTCCCGAGCCAGAGTCTGTTCCTGTTCCCGAGCCAGAGTCTGTTCCTGTTCCCGAGCCAGAGTCTGTTCCTGTTCCCGAGCCAGAGTCTGTTCCTGTTCCCGAGCCAGAGTCTGTTCCTGTTCCCGAGCCAGAGTCTGTTCCTGTTCCCGAGCCAGAGTCTGTTCCTGTTCCCGAGCCAGAGTCTGTTCCTGTTCCCGAGCCAGAGTCTGTTCCTGTTCCCGAGCCAGAGTCTGTTCCTGTTCCCGAGCCAGAGTCTGTTCCTGTTCCCGAGCCAGAGTCTGTTCCTGTTCCCGAGCCAGAGTCTGTTCCTGTTCCCGAGCCAGAGTGTGTGTTGCCTGTTCCCGAGCCAGAGTCTGTGTGTGTGTTGCCTGTTCCGGAGCCAGTGTGTGTGTTGCCTGTTCCCGAGCCAGAGTCTGTGTGGTCTGTCCCCGAGCCGGAGCCAGTGTGTGTGTTGCCTGTTCCGGAGCCAGTGTGTGTGTTGCCTGTTCCCCAACCAGTGAGTGTGTTGTCTGTTCCCGAGCCAGAGTCTGTGTGGTCTGTCCCCGAGCCGGAGCCAGTGTGTGTGTTGCCTGTTCCGGAGCCAGTGTGTGTGTTGCCTGTTCCCCAACCAGTGAGTGTGTTGTCTGTTCCCGAGCCAGAGTCTGTGTGGTCTGTCCCCGAGCCGGAGCCAGTGAGTGTGTTGTCTGTTCCCGAGCCAGTGAGTGTGTTGTCTGTTCCCGAGCCAGTGTGTGTGTCTGCTGTTCCCGAGCCAATGTGTGTGTCTGCTGTTCCCGAGCCAATGTGTGTGTCTGCTGTTCCCGAGCCAATGTGTGTATCTACTGTTCCCGAGCCAATGTGTGTGTCTGCTGTTCCCGAGCCAATGTGTGTGTCTGCTGTTCCCGAGCCAATGTGTGTGTCTGCTGTTCCCGAGCCAATGTGTGTGTCTGCTGTTCCCGAGCCAATGTGTGTGTCTGCTGTTCCCGAGCCAATGTGTGTGTCTGCTGTTCCCGAGCCAATGTGTGTGTCTGCTGTTCCCAAGTGGTCTTCACCGCCCTGGCCGCCCGAAGGGTCTTCACCGCCCTGGCCGCCCGAAGGGTCTTCACCGCCCTGGCCGCCCGAAGGGTCTTCACCGCCCTGGCCGCCCGAAGGGTCTTCACCGCCCTGGCCGCCCGAAGGGTCTTCACCGCCCTGGCCGCCCGAAGGGTCTTCACCGCCCTGGCCGCCCGAAGGGTCTTCACCGCCCGAAGGGTCTTCACCGCCCTGGCCGCCCGAAGGGTCTTCACCGCCCGAAGGGTCTTCACCGCCCGAAGGGTCTTCACCGCCCGAAGGGTCTTCACCGCCCTGGCCGCCCGAAGGGTCTTCACCGCCCTGGCCGCCCGAAGGGTCTTCACCGCCCTGGCCGCCCGAAGGGTCTTCACCGCCCTGGCCGCCCGAAGGGTCTTCACCGCCCTGGCCGCCCGAAGGGTCTTCACCGCCCTGGCCGCCCGAAGGGTCTTCGCCCGAGGGGTCTTCACTGCCTGGTCCACCCTGGCCGCCTGAACTGCCTTGCCCCTGCACAGACTTGACCCTCCGTCCCTCCCCCAAGACCGCCTCCGCTTCACCACCCTCCTGAACTATTGTTTTTTGTTTTTTATGGGCGTCGGGAGCCGCCCATAGGGGAGGGGCTATGTCACGGTGTGGGTTTTGTGTCTTGTTCTTTGTTCTTGTCTGTCATGTGATTCCCTGTTTGTCATGTGATCCTGCCTTGTGTCTTGTCCCATGTTCAGCTGTTCTCCGTTATGTTGATTAGTCTTCCCAGGTGTTTCAGGTTAACCACGCCCCCTTGTTATCTTGTTTAGCTTGTTTGCCTGTGTATTTATACCCTTGTTCTTCAGTTGGTGTTTGTTGGTCGTTGTTTGCTGTTGCATGTTTCCTTGTTCTGTGTACTGTGTACCGTATTCTGAGTTTTCCCCGGATTACCTGTTTGTTGGATTATTAAAGTGCTTGCGATTGGATTCAATCTCTGCTTCATCCTTGCTGTCCCGTAACAGTAAGATTTAGTACTTGGGAACTTCTCCCTCCAAATATCAATTAAATCAAACTTCTCCATGAACATCTTAAATTTTGAATTTTGAAGTGGACTGTAGGAAATCTATCAAGATTGTTATCAGGAGTGATATTAAAATCTCCACCAATACAAATTACAACATCAGGAAATGTATTAAGCCATAACAAAATGTTGTCTCCTATATCTTCTAATAACAGGTAATTTTCCCGAGAAGCATTATACCCACAAATGTTTATCAATAATACAAAGATATTATTAATACAAATTACCAATAAAAACAGTGTCCCTTAGGATATATATAATTCTGTAACACTGACAAAATGGTTTTTCATTATCATTACTTGAGCATCCAAACCTCGTTGGTTTTTCCAAAAACGAGTGTCATTGGGAACAGAGTGAGACTCCTGGAAAACACAGAAATCAGTTTTGAAAGACTTAGCATACAAAAACAACGCTTTACGCTTTACATTATCCCGCAACCCCCTGGCACTGAGAGAAACAATTGAAATGGACATTCAAAAGAACAGAACAAAACAAAAGAATAACAAAATCCCTGGTAGTCGAACGCTTTATAGGGATAAAAGTGGACCGGGAGCTGACCAACAGAGTCTTCGGCATAAACACAGTCAATCAAATGAGTGAGCATTACTGAACGCGTACACACACTAGTAAACAGGTTTATCATGCTTATGTTTCGTGTGTATTCTCACACCTCCACTAATGTTCACAAATCTGCTTTTTATAACAGCAAAATCTCTTTTCATGTTGTCGCGATGTTATATTGTGTCAAGTTTATCAACAAAAAAAATGCTTAAAAAACATAGACCCCAATTCATTGGTATTTAAATAGTATAGGCTTATGTTGAACTTTATTCTTGTACAAACAGACGCTGTATTAAGCATAAGGTATTAAATATCTGAAACGTGTGTATTTGACAAATATTGCATTTCATCCACTTGAAGTCTGCGAACTCCACATGAGCGGTCACTAGCTTCGGGAAACAGAAAGAAATAACAGAATTAGTTTGAATGGATTCAGTTCAGACACTGTTTTGTTACAGGATTTTAATTGTAAAACTGTCACTCTATGCCCTCTGAGATTAAAGATGTAACTTCCCTCAAAACTTACTTTTTTAGGGTAGCTTTTATTTGATTATTTTTTTCTATACCTTTTACTTATGGAAATCTTTTGATAACATTTTATATTTGTATTGTATATTTGAATGTACTTCTCTTGTATGAATGCTTTTCTTTTATATTGTTGTATTTCTCTTTTATTTTTCTTATTTTTGTGAAGCGCTTTGAGATGTAACTTTTAAAGGTGCTATAAGAAAATACATTTTATTATTATCAATAGTTTTTATTTAAGATTTGATACGATTTTATACAGGAAATTGCGGGTTTTGAAAAATGAATGTAAACGTTGAGCCTGATTGAGTCTTCTTTAATGTGCGGGATGTGTTTAAACAGTGTAAATTCAGGAAGGCACCTGGGCCTTATAATATAGATAGGGGGTTGATTACTTTGGGAATGTGTGATTACAGTTAGGACCAATATTTTAATAAAATTTTTGCTCTGTCCCTTCAACAACAAAAAGTTCCTGCACTGTGTAATAGTCTACTGTGATTGCAGTGCCAGAAAAGCCTAATGTACAGACATTAGAGGACTTTAGACCTGTGGCACTTACATCTTTAGTTATGAAATCTTTTGAAAATTAGTAAATAAAATAAAATAAATTATCCCCCCAAAAATCTGCTGATGATTCTGTAAGTGTTAGCCTATTCTGTGAGGAGGACTCAATGCATGTTGAGGATTTTTAGCTCGGCTTGTTTGTTGGATTGTTGTAAACAACAAAAACGTGAATTTGTGAAAACTGTGACGTCATGCACGTGTGTATTATGTGTTCAGTCTATAAGCGTGTAATGTTTCTTTCCAAAGTCACATTGCCAACCCTGGCCTGGTAGCAAAATACAGCGTTTTTAGTCGTTTTCGCAGTTCTGTGTGAACAGGGATCATTTTGACAATGTTGACGTCTGTACATAAACAATGCAAAGGAAAAACTTTTCCAATTTTAGTACATAGTTGTCGTGTAAACATATCCTTAGTTTAGAAAATAAACAAGACAGAAACTAAACATGACCATGACAACTTCTATCAGAAAATAGTTATGTTTCAAATTACATAGCCTATGGTTTGTCAAGATTCAAGTTGGATTTAATTAAAATAGTACAGTTTGAATCAACAAAACTTTGAGACACTAAACTATCAGCACTGTTTACGTTGTTGGGTAAAGTTTGAATGCAATATAAATTGAGTTAAAAACAGATTTATTCACATATTAATTGTAATTTTTACAACATAAACATGCACAATAACAACCTAAATCATTATTGATTTTGCAGGAAATGTAATGAGGTGCTAAATAGAGAAGTAATTCTTTGAGCCAATGTGATCATTTGGTGTTTCATATAGAGATTTAAAGTCTATATAATTGCTTATAGTGCTGGTTAATGATAATAAAAATAACAACAGCAAAATATTTTGTTTTCTAAAAAAGGTATAGCCTATAACAGCACACTCAGAAGTTTGAACCAAGTTTAGGCGATAAACCATCAAGCTATAACTCTTTCAAGTCAAGTCAGCTTTATTTCGCGCTTTCACAGATTGTTTCAATGATGCAAACAGAGTTCAAATCTGCTGTAAAGCAGCTCAAAATAAGACAATTCTGTCATATTCAGCTGAAGAACAGTCAACTTACTTACAGGTGAGAATAATTCAGTGATTAATTAACAAGCTAGCTAACAAGTAGTTATTTCCACCATTGAAATATATGAAAAGTAGCAGGATGCAAAGTTGCTGGGATGAAAACATTCTTTATAGTTTGTTCATTGGTGTGCCTTGATTTACTATTTAAAATGAATGCCATTTTTAATATTGTGTTTATGATGTTCAATAAAAAAAGAGAAAAGAATAGGGTCTGTCCTGCAAGAGGGAGGGGAAGTTATTTTGATTAAAAATTATAAGATGCGTTTTTTTTTAAAAAAAACAATTAAAACTGTATAATTGGTCTACAGCAAAATAAGAACTGTCATTTTTGATTTCTTGGTGATTTTAAAATATCACGTGTCATTTGGTTTTATGTTTAATAAAGAACAAATGATTGTAGGCTACACTTAACCCCACATCTTTTATTATTCTACCCATCCTAAACTAGCATTAAACATGGGGCTATGCTAAACGATTTGTTTATTATTTCGGAGTAACGTTAGAAGTTATACTCGCGTTGCTTGGTTACGTTCCTAGAGCGAGCGTGGACACGCCCACTGTAACGACAGCGTTTCAGTAGTAATGATAGTTTCGGGGATTGTTGTGTTAAGGAGGATCGGTTAAGAAGAACTGCACCGTTTCGCGTTTAGTTTGTTTTTTAAATATGATTGTTAAGAAATCGTCACGAGTAAAAGGCACCGGGCGCAAAGTGACGCCGCTGAGAGCCGCTCCGTCATTCAGTATGAGGACTTTGCTTTTTTAGGTCTAACTCTGCGTTACTAATCGACTCGTTTTAAATGTTATTTTTAACTCCTAGATTTCCAAACACATGGGTCTAAACGCAGTCGGAGTGCTCGTCGAGGTCGCCAGCTTTCTGCATTAAACGGATATGGATGCAACAAAGACAGGTGTGATTACTAAATACTCATAACTGTTAAGTTACTAACGAGTCAACGATTCATGAGTTGCTGCTGCTGTTGTTGTTGTTGTTGTTGTTTTTATTATACATATTATGTGACGATCGCTCAGCACAGCAGGCCTGTTTACTTTTCACCTCTTTAGGACTGACGACTTTTTGTTTTTCAAATGCTCAGATTGAACCAGTTTATTGGCTCGATTATTGATCAATAAACCTCATGTCTGAATGATTGTATTTACGAGTTGAAGGCTGATGAACGAGTTGTAGTGTTCAACTGGGCTATTATTACATTGGGTGAGAAAAAAAATGCTTTTCACTCCTCCCATAGTGTATGATTGCATAAATAAATGTGTTTTATTGAAGGTTGATGGAGCAACAGATTTTTTGTGTCCCCCCCCCCCCCCCCCCCCCCCCCCCCCACACACACACACACACACACACACACACACACACACACACACACACTCACACACACACACGGGGTAAAACAATCAAAAGGCATAAATACAAATATTTTAGATAAAATAATCCGTTTTTAATAATGTCTAAGTTTATACCGGTTCAAAACAATCACTTCAGCAAAGTTTGCACCATGTTCTGTTTATTTTGTTAAATAAAATTATTCATTTTTGTTCAATAGATAGACTACTGTCATTCAAATATGTACAATATAACTATATTTTTAAAAGTATAGATTCTGAAAGCATTAAAGGAGATCCCATAATAATTTAATATAGATTTACAGTTCTAACAATAAATTACATTTTATTATATGATATGATTACATTTACTTTAATCATTTATCAGATGCTTTTATCCAAAACGACTTACAAATGAGAACAATAGAAGCAGTGAAACTAACAATAGGACAACAATGTGCAAGTGCTATGACCCTTCC
Source organism: Gila orcuttii (assembly GCA_026230005.1). NCBI lineage: Eukaryota > Metazoa > Chordata > Actinopteri > Cypriniformes > Leuciscidae > Gila > Gila orcuttii. The sequence continues at coordinate 2,987,127 of JAPDVR010000014.1, read as the reverse complement.
CAGTTTAATCTAATGCAGTACGTGTAAAAACATTTAAAAAAAAAAAAAAGATATAGAATAGAAAAGTGTTAGTATTAATGGATCAAGTGTTGCCGAATGATGAATGTTGCTTACGTGTTGATTAAGGTGATATTTTAAATTATGATGGTTTTATTATAAATATGTTGATTATCTCTAAGGGTTGATATATGATATTTACCATCTGAATAACCATGTCATGTCAACAAATGGAAAAGTCAGTCAGCTGTTTATTAGTATGTTAATTATTGTGCCTTTTACCTCAAATACCATACTTTAACAGTTTTTCAATAAAAGAAGAATATGTAACTTTAATTGCCTTTAACAAAAAATCATTAACAAGATCTTTGTTTAAAAAAATAGCCTATTCAATAATTTTAGCGATTCTCGTTTGCTTCTTAAATCTACAATATTTTTAAAAACATCAAATATTAGATCAGATTCAGATATTAGCTCAAATATTAAATATTAGATCAGATTTAGATATTAGCTAAAATATTAAATATTAGATCAGATTCAGATATTAGCTCAAATATTATATATTAGATCAGATTTAGATATTAGCTAAAATATTAAATATAAGATCAGATTCAGATATTAGCTCAAATATTAAATATTAGATCAGATTAGCACAGAATGAGCTTTGCGCTGCTGTCCACGATCATGTCAAGGATCAGAATAATTTCCACGTGCATCTTGAAAAGCGGATGTTTATGAAAGTGCTACCACAAGTTTTTTTCCATCTAGTGGATTAGAGGAGAATAAAAATAAAGGTGCTTTTTACCCCGGTGTTCCTTTGTACAAAAATAAAATAATGACTTTATTTCAACTATTGATTTCCTTCTCTGTGGGCCTCGAGTGAGTTCACTAGTGTAACAGCGCAGCGCTTCTGTGTTGTACGTCACACGCATCACACACATGACCAGCGTCGGCCAATAGTGAGCCTACGTGTGACGTACAACACAGAAGTAATTACTGACAGAATTTTCATTTTTGGGTGAACTATCCCTTTAGACGCAACATATTTCTGTATTTCCAATGTCATGTGTGGATTTGTAGTTTCAGAGCAGCGAACGCGGGTGTAAGCTGTGTGAATGGAGGAGCGCGGAGAGATCGTGGCGAGGTAAACATGCTCTGCTTTCACTGACTGAACTCTACAACAGATATAGAGTCACTATACTCTGACTGAACTCTACAACAGATATAGAGTCACTATACTCTGACTGAACTCTACAACAGATATAGAGTCACTATACTCTGACTGAACTCTACAACAGATATAGAGTCACTATACTCTGACTGAACTCTAGAACCGATATAGAGTCACTATACTCTGACTGAACTCTACAACCGATAGAGTCACTATACTCTGACTGAACTCTACAACAGATATAGTCACTATACTCTGACTGAACTCTTGAACCGATATAGAGTCACTATACTCTGACTGAACTCTACAACCGATAGAGTCACTATACTCTGACTGAACTCTAGAACCGATATAGTCACTATACTCTGACTGAACTCTACAACAGATATAAAGTCACTATACTCTGACTGAACTCTACAACAGATATAGAGTCACTATACTCTGACTGAACTCTACAACAGATATAGAGTCACTATACTCTGACTGAACTCTACAACAGATATAGTCACTATACTCTGACTGAACTCTACAACAGATATAAAGTCACTATACTCTGACTGAACTCTACAACAGATATAAAGTCACTATACTCTGACTGAACTCTACAACAGATATAAAGTCACTATACTCTGACTGAACTCTAGAACCGATATAGAGTCACCATACTCTGACTGAACTCTACAACAGATATAGAGTCACTATACTCTGACTGAACTCTACAACAGATATAGTCACTATACTCTGACTGAACTCTAGAACTGCAGATATAGAGTCACTATACTCTGACTGAACTCTAGAACTGCAGATATAGAGTCACTATACTCTGACTGAACTCTAGAACAGATATAGTCACTATACTCTGACGGAACTCTACAACAGATATAGAGTCACTATACTCTGACTGAACTCTACAACAGATATAAAGTCACTATACTCTGACTGAACTCTACAACAGATATAGAGTCACTATACTCTGACTGAACTCTACAAGAGATATAAAGTCACTATACTCTGACTGAACTCTACAACAGATATAGAGTCACTATACTCTGACTGAACTCTAGAACAGATAGTCACTATACTCTGACTGAACTCTACAACAGATATAAAGTCACTATACTCTGACTGAACTCTACAACTTATATAGTCACTGTACTCTGACTGAACTCTACAACAGATATAAAGTCACTATATTCTGACTGAACTCTACAACTGATATAGAGTCACTATACTCTGACTGAACTCTACCACAGATATAGAGTCACTATACTCTGACTGAACTCTAGAACAGATATAGAGTCACTATACTCTGACTGAACTCTAGAACAGATATAGAGTCACTATACTCTGAACTCTACAACAGATATAGAGTCACTTTACTCTGACTGAACTCTACAACAGATATAGTCACTATACTCTGACTGAACTCTACAACAGATATAGAGTCACTATACTCTGACTGAACTCTACATCTGATATAAAGTCACTATACTCGGACTGAACTCTACAACAGATATAGAGTCACTATACTCTGACTGAACTCTACAACAGATATAAAGTCACTATACTCTGACTGAACTCTAGAACTGCATATATAGAGTCACTATACTCTGACTGAACTCTACAACAGATATAGAGTCACTATACTCTGACTGAACTCTACAACAGATATAGAGTCACTATACTCTGACTGAACTCTACAACAGATATAGAGTCACTATACTCTGACTGAACTCTAGAACTGCATATATAGAGTCACTATACTCTGACTGAACTCTAGTAAAGAGTCACTATACTCTGCTCTGGTGTGTTCTCCGCAGGGTGTCTCCGAGGACGGCAGCCACGACTCCACAAGTGTGTTCTGAAGCTGAAGTTCAGTGTTGTGTGTGGTTGTGTGTCCTGTCAGGCCTGTGAGAGACGTTTTCTGTCTCTGAGCAGGTCTAACGCTGCCCTCGGGTGTTTCCAGCTTTCTGTCGGATTGCTTGGATGTCGATTCTCCAACTTCAGACGAGGACTTGACGCTTTCATCCATCGAGGAGTTTCGCAAAGCTGACAATTATGGTATTATTAATGCGTTTGAGAACTCCGATTATATTAGGAGTACTTCACAATTGTTCCCAGCAGTGCTGGTCCTAAACTTCAAGTCAGTGCCTGAAACAATGCAAATAGACCTTCATCCTTCCCTCGCACTGTGAAACACATCTTTCCCTCACGGGTCACAGTGACCCAAAGCCCTAAAATAATATTTCTTTGTTTTTCTTTTTTGTCCAGAAATTATTCTATTTTATTTAATTTTGATAATATTTTTTCTATTTTTTAATGGAATTTTTTGGGAGATTTTTTATTTTATTTACCTTTAAATTACTAGATTTTATCAATAAATAATACATAAATAGTAATTTAAGCACATTCCTCACATTCTTTCAACTTAAATTTAAAATAACTCACAACTTCATGCATAACCCTTTTAAAGTAACACTACTGTATGTAGTTTTTCAACCTTCATAATATATTTCCAAGACCCTTGTGATGGTACATCGACTTACAATAGGTTAAATGACACGTCTGTCATAGCCTGACGTGGTCTGTATCGCTTTTACTGGCACTATGTAACTTCAGGTTTCGGGTTGTAACCGGAGCACAAAAAGAACTACAGAATTCGACTGGTTTACGGCATACATAGTTTTTCTTCGTTTGTGATGTCTTTCATAAAATCATGCATCATACTCTACCTTGTCTGTGGCCATTGTTGATTCCAAAGCCGGTGCTGGATAAACAGCGAGTGTGCGCGTGCGACAGTAGGCTGCGGTAGGCTAAATTATTTACGACATCGGTAATGGACAATTCCGCTTCCAACCTGTAGGGCGACCGCAGAGGAAAAGTTCCTTGGTGTTGATTTAACTCAGCTCTAAATATCTTATATTGGGAGTCTTTGGTGACCTCTTGTGGGAAAAATAAAATAATATAACATGATATTTCATGACTCTTGCCACTAGATGGCCTTTATATGGAGCAAATGACCAAATAAAGTTAGGTCACTTCAGTATGCATTCAGATACACATGTAGACATTATAAAATAATTTTTTGGTAAAGTTTTAGCATTTTTAGTTTGAATTTTGTGCATTTTTAGGTGTTTCTATGTGTACTGAAACATTCCTCGTGTTCCACTCATTCCTAACGGGTCAGAGGGAAGGATGTGTTACTGTTTTAAATTTCAACCACAAAACTCCTCGAATCCATTCAGTTTTTTTGTGTATTCGTGGTTCAAGTGCGTCAAAAGTCCATATTTCTCTAAATTTGCAAACTTTCCACTAATGGCCTTTGTTTTAGGACTCACAGGACAGCTTGTATGAATGAACAGGAATGTGTTTATTTCTTATACATTAAAATACGTACAAGAATGATTTGATTAATGATGTGTGACAAACTGAAAATAAAAGTTCTAACGAAAAAGTGGACTAATACTGATTTTAAAAAATTAATTCATTGAATGGTATGTCAACTAAATAACACTAATAATTTACAAATCCTTCTCTTGTGCTTCAAGTTATTGCCGCTAATTTATTTCGTTTTTTATGCTCTGGACTGATAGATACGTTTTTAAGCCGTATAGCCATATGTCAAGACGCATGTCATTATGTATTGAGAATAAAAAAAATCATTACGTTTTAAAAATAAATTTCCACATCACTCCTCTAAAGCACCGTCATGTGTAGATTATATAGCGATACACTACTTAAAGTCCTCATGTGGTGAAAATCCAGTTTTTAATGTTGTTTATGTGTCTATGTGGTGTTTTTAACATGCTTTAAGACAAACCATGTGTAGATTCATAAGTCGACAGCATTGCTGAGTATTTTCTCCTTAAAACTGCAGTGAACCAAAGACAGTCTCAAAAACACGGTTTGAAATCGCTGGTGTTTCTGACGTCACAAACTACCTTGTAACCAATCAGATCAACGTGTGATCGTCAACGAGTGGATCTCTGAGCTGAGTGAGTGAGTGGAGGCGGGGCTCATTTGCATATTCAGAGCAGTCAAGTCACCTTTATTTATATAGCGCTTTAAAATGCTGAGTGTTTCAAAGCAGCTTTACAGAGATAACAGGAAAATAATGCAACAAAATTTGTTTCTAGAAGAAAACTTTGTTTTTGTTTCAAAGTTTGTTTCTCATAGCCCTAGTTCATTTCCTTTGTAAAAAGTTATTAATTTAGTTAATTTATATATATATAAATATATATAAATATATATATATATATATATATATATATATATATATATATATATATATATATAAATGAGTAAACCGTGATGTCATCGTCCAGCTCAGTTCAGTTCTCATATAATGGTGTCAGTGCAGGAGATATTGTTGAATATTAAATTAAATGTCCCCAACTAAGCAAGACAAACATTCAAGATATTTTTGAATGTTATTTTGGTGATCAAAGCTGAGTTTTAAAGGATAAAATTATTGACTCATTCGTTCAATCTGTCAGTGGTGGACAGTAACGAAGTAAATGTAATAGCTTTTTTGCGTATCTGTACTTTATTGAAGTATTTAAATTTGGGGAGACTTTTATTTTAACTCCACTACATTTCAAAGTCAAATATTAGGGGTGGGCGGATCGATCCTGAAGTATCGATACTTTCGATACTGACGTGGTATCGAAAAGGATCGATCCTCACATAAAAATATCGATCCAAATGTGTTGGGTTTTTTTTACCAGTATTTTTTATTAATTTAGAACGCACTTCAGTGCGTAAAAAAAGCATCTAAGTTAAAAAATAAGCGAATGTTAGCGAATAATTGTGTAGGGTAGAACTTTTTCTCCTAGTCATCTGGATACAAGACGAAACTAATCAATCACAGAGAGCGTTCAAAGCTGGTGCTTCTGTCACAGTGCGTTTGGGAAACAAAGCCTTGCTTAGATGACAGAGAAACAATCGGGAGTTATTTCGCAATAAACAAATTAAAAGTTTACATAACGATTCAAAATGTTGACGTAAGTAAGATTTGTATAATTAATTTAATATATTTTTATTCAACAAGGATCGATGCATTAAATTGATCGAAAAGTGACAGTCAAGGGTTTTACACTGTTATTTTTACACAAAAAATATATTTCATATAAATGCTGTTCTTTCAACTTTGTTCATCATGATACATTTTATGCAAAATGATTTGGTTTCCACAAAAACATAAAACTGTTTTCAACATTGATAATAATAAGAAATGTTTCTTGAGCAGCAAATCAGTATATTAAAATCAATTCTCATCATGAAGGATCATGAAGACTGGAGTAATGATGCTGAAAATTCACCTTTGATCACAGGAATAAATTACAGAATAGCCTATGTTAAATTGTAATAATATTACAGTTTTTACTGTATTTTTGATCAAATAAATGCAGAAGAGAATTAAAAATCTTACAGACCCCAAACTTTTGAACAGTAGGCTAGTGTACAATAGTGCATTTACTATAATTAGGGTAGTTTGGTAAAGTCACTGACTAATTACAGGCGAGTTGAGAGCACAAATCACAAAATATTTAGTGGTCACAAAAACGTATTCAGATTTAGCATATTTATGATGCATTCACCTCATAAAAAGTGCATGTAAGTTCAAGTGCATGCTTTTAAAATTAAAAAGTATTGGTATCGATATCGGCGATACTGGCCCTGTATTTACTTGGTATCGGATTGATACCAAATTTTGCAGTATCGCCCACCCCTATCAAATATCTTACTTTTTACTCTACTACATTTTCAAAATCAGTCGTTCCTTTTTATTTATGAGTGGATAAAAACGTAACTGGTCAAACGAGCCACCAATCACAGTACAGCGTGCGCACTTTGTTTTGAACTTGAATTGGCGATATCTACTAAACGAACCAGAGCCAGATTGCCAGAACGCCTTCTGTGTGAACGCAAACACGACCCGGGATTGATGCTGGGTTGGGGAACTAGTGACATTGCCGGGATCAGTCCCGGAACGCGCGCTGTGTGAACAAAAGCCGTAACCAATGCCGTGTCGTAATGATGACGCTGAAGTGAAGTGAAAGCAGGCTAGTGAAACGGTACGTAATGCGGTAGTTTATGATCGAATCAGAGAAAAAAATGCACAAGCGTGGTTTCTCTCGAGAGAAATCGTTACATGTCACATCGATGTCACGTGTCTTTACAGGATTTTTACGGGTTGTGTGTGAACGCAAATCTCTGATCTCTGATCCCGGAAAATCACTGGCAGTGTGAAAGAACCAAAATCAAACGAAACCGGGTCAAATCCCGGGTCGCTTTATCCGTGTATTTTCCGGAATCTCTGTGTGAAAGGGGCTATCAGACGGTTGCGACACAGTAGCTTTGTTCGAAAACCGCTCACTCGTTCACTCATTCACTAATGCCTATATAGTGTATGGCATTTGAGTGCACTATATCTGCAAGGAGTGAACAAAATGAACCCAGCTAACAATTTTACGTTCTGGGAACAATAGTTTTGGGTTCCCAAGGACGTTCCCTATTGGTTATCCGGGAAAGTTTTCTTAACGTAAATAGAACGTTCCCTTAAAGGATTAGTTCACTTTTAAAAAAACTTTTGCTGATAATTTACTCACCCCCATGTCATCCAAGATGTCCATGTCTTTCTTTCTTCAGTCGAAAAGAAATTAAGGTGTTTGATGAAAACATGCCAGGAATTTTCTCCATATAATGGACTTCAATGGGACCCAAACGGTTCAAGGTCCAAATGACAGTTTCAGTGCAGCTTCAAAGGGCTTTAAACGACACCAGACGATGAGTAAAAGTCTTATCTAGCGAAACGATCGGTCATTTCAAAAATAAATAAAAAAGTTTTATAAGCACAAATGCTCGCCTTGCTCTGTTCTGTGATGCGCGTTCGTGACGGCACGTAATACGCAATTACGTTACAAAGGTCACGCTTGACGTACGCGGAAGTACCGAGTCAGTGTTTACGAATGTATACTTTTAGCCTTTTTAATATTAAAACACAAAACACAAACATATTAATTTTAAACGGTAAACTGACACAAAGACATTTGAATATGTGTATAATGTCCTCCTTCCTCACATTTGTAAACACTGAAGCGTGACCTTTTTCAATGTAATTGCGTATTACGTGCCGTCACGAACGCGCATCACAGAACAGATCAAGGCGAGCATTTGTGCTTATAAAACTTAAACTTTTTTATTTCTTTTTGAAATGACCGATCAATTCGCTAGATAAGACCCTTACTCATCGTCTGGTATCGTTTAAAGCCCTTTGAAGCTGCACTGAAACTGTCATTTGGACCTTGAACCGTTTGGGTCCCATTGAAGTCCATTATATGGAGAAAATTCCTGGAATGTTTTCATCAAAAACCTTAATTTCTTTTCGACTGAAGAAAGAAAGACATGGACATCTTGGATGACATGGGGGTGAGTAAATTATCAGCAAAAGTTTTTTTAAAAGTGAACTAATCCCTTTAGGTTAGGGTAACGTTCCGGGAACTTTATGGGAACATTCCCATAAAGTTCCCGGAACGTTACCCTAACCTTAAGGGAACGTTCTATTTACGTTAAGAAAACTTTCCTGGACAACCAATAGGGAACGTTCCTAGAAGGTTCCCAGAAAGTTCTCCTAACCTCTACATTCTGATGTCTGTACATAAATAATAAGTCAACAAGCCACTTCTTCTACATAAGATTCTTATGAACCATGAATTAAATATTATTAAAAAATAAATTTGCATAAAAAAAAGTTGCATTTAAAGAAAGATCTCAATCTCTGAAATGAGATATGAACATATTTTAAACAACAAACAACATCAAACAAAATTTACATCAATAGGTATGAAAATGTGTACAGTGAACAAGAAACCGTGAACAACTTCACCAACGTCTTCACTTCACCATCAGCTGCAAATCAAAACAAAGGAGAAAAAAAGACATGAGTCAGATAGAAATTATAGGCCTAAAAAATTAACTGTAGTGCAGTTAAGGATTGTGTGCTGATGACCGGTGAGTTAACAAAATTTTGCAGCCATAATTATTATAATTTGTTTTTTTTTTACTGGCCGGGTATTTATTTATTTATTTATTTGCAAGGCAGTTACTACAACAATTACCAAACATTTATATAATGTTTTTAACTTGCCTTAGTTTTACTTTGAAAAAAAAAAAAGAATAAAAATGATACTTCTATGAAACTACTAAAGTTGTAATGATGCAGCAGACACAAGGGGATCCATTTGCAGCTTTTATTGGAGTAGTCAAACAGGCAGGAATCAACACCAGCAAACAGGGCAACGGAGACAAGGCACTGGTGTGGTGCGTGGAAGTGGTTTATGTGTGTGTGTGTGTGTGTGTGAATGAGATGCAGGTGTGTGGTGTAAAGTGTAATCAGTCTAGGGAGGTGCATGAAGGGAAATGTAAGCGGTGTCCCAATGTGAAGGCTGCATCCTCCGAAGGACGCGTCCTTCGAAGGACCCAGCCTACCCAGCCTTCGAAGGACGCTCCGCATGTAGCCTTCGAAGGACGCTCCGCATGTAGCCTTCGAAGGACGCTCCGCATGTAGCCTTCGAAGGACGCTCCGCATGTAGCCTTCGTATGATTCCCGAATTGCCCATCCAGGTGTTCCTGATTACCGCTCCTGGCGCCAAGCAACGGTGCGAGAGTAGCCTACGGCTGCCATCCTGATAAATCATTTTATATAATTGAATAAACATTATTTTGTTTATATTTTACTGGAGGACATGGTGAGGATGTTTCAGTCATGTATTTTCGGCTTTAATAGCCGGATCATGGCCAGAGGTTTTCTGCGTCCCAATTCAGAAGCTGATTCCTGAATTGCCAGATTACACTTTAAACTATTAAAGTATTGGGTGTTAACTTACGTAAATAGTGTAATGAAAAGAAAAGAAAACATACGTGGGCATATGGTTCAAATGTTCACTTATATCTTACCTTGATGCGATTTTGTAGGCTAGTGTATTCTTTTTATTATGTAGCATAAATGGTCAATATAAATAATGAATATAAATATATATTTAAACCCCGTATCATGGAGGGAAAAAACCCTCCATCTGTGGGAAAAAACAAAACAATCCGTGGCGACGGTTGTGCAATCCGTCCCTTCAGTTTATAAACTGTACTCACAATATTTTTATTGTGTTAATAAAAATACACAATTTTATTGGTGTAAACTCACAATAACAAGAAAACTTTGTGCTTTTGTAAAATAAAAGAAAAAATCAGGCGCGCTTTCATGATCTCCGTAAACTGGAGCGAGTCTCAAAAATGAACTGAAACAAAATATAGCCAATAATATAAGCTTGAAATGTCCACTTTTAAACAAACAAATTCAAATCTAATTTCCAGGTTCTAATTTGGCCTTAGAAAACCAGTAATATCGACATTTTTTTCCCTATCAATTTGTGAATATTTCAAATATTTAATAAAGGGGAAAAAAGACATAAACAAAAATCTGAAAATACGTCAATATATTTTATATATATTTTTTTTTTGCAGCATTTGGTGTGTACAGTTCAAATTAAAATTTTGGTGCTCAACTTGCGCTTTAAAAATAGCCTAACAACCGTTAATTTTTTCGTTTTTCAATTACGGGTTAAAAAAAGAAAAACGAATGGACGCAAAAGTACACGGACCTTATATTATTAATTATTTCAAATTATGTAGGCTATTTGTAGAAAAAGTTAGTGTTGGGTCCGTGTACTTTTGCGTCCGTTCGTTTTTGCACAAATACAAGTAGTTGCGAATGATGTATTATTATTTTCTGTATGACCAGGAATGATAGAGTAGCCTATTTTAAGTTGTTTCCACTGTTGATAGAAAAATGCAAGTGTCCGCGCCTCCACACAAACACTTGGATATGCTCAAAATCTTGTTTATTTATGATAATCTTAGCCCTGTATTATTATTGTCTAACCTGTATTATGACTGACATTTGACGAATTGCTTTGTTCCTTTTTTTTTATAAAAGCGGCTTCTAAATATGTAGCCTAAATGTAGCCTATAGGCCTACTACTAATAATAGTGATAATTAGTATTATTATTATTATTTGTGTTTATAATTATAACTATAAATGAGTTCACTGAAGACAGTAGGCTAATATGTTAATCATAAAATAATTTTATTTTTAATTTATTTTTATATAATAAAACCTAACCTTGTGTTTGTGTTATATTTCCTTTTTATAAGTCTTTTTTTGCTTATTCTATTATACTGAGCTTTTTTCTCCCAAAAATGTTTTAGAAAATTGAAGAAATTATCCATTTAAAAAAACGAAGTTTAAACACAATGCAAAGCATCCCTCATAAACAGGTGGACTGGTTGAATCATCGTACTACGGGAATATAAAACCCAGTTGAATATAAAAAAGTGCAGTTCAAATGTTACTCCCGCTCTTCATCGCTAGCTGTCACAGTTGCTAGGCGACAAGAACAATCATCCGTCATTTTTTTAAATAAAAGTGCTATCGTCACCGGCGCGCAGTGACTTATGGGGTAGGATCGGGGAGAATAGACCGAGAAGGATCCATTTATGTATCCTTCTTTTCACGGGGAAACGAAGGGTGCATTTGTCGTCGCTTTTGAATCAGGGTAGCCTTCGTTGCGCCGCTGTGACGCAACCGGCCTTCGAATACGGCCTTCGAAGGATGCAGAATTGAATTGGGACAGCCTTCATCGCGCCGCGGTGACGCAATCGGCCTTCAAATGCGGCCTTCGAGGATGCAGCCTTTGAATTGGGACAGCCTTCATCGGGCCGCTGTGACGCAATCGGCCTTCAAATGCGGCCAACCAGCCTTCAAATACGGCCTTCGGAGGACGCAGCCTTCACATTGGGACACAGCTGTAGTCTGTGATCACCCAGGGAGTGTGTGGCTAATCGTGACAAAAGTCACCTGCAAGCCTTAAAGGGGTCATATAATGCCATTTTTGTACAAGCTAATATGATTCTTTAGGGTCTAAATTAAAAGTTTGTAATATACTTTAATTAAAAATTCTCATTAGTATTGTAAGAAAACACTTATTTTACCTGGTCAAAAACAGCTCTGTTGTCAGCACGCCGTTTAAGTGCATGTGTCTTTAAATGATAATGAGCTTTGCTCACCCCGCCCCGCTGTTCTGTGCATACACCGTTTGTAACACAATAACCCAATAACCATAACGCGTTGTTCATTATAAACGTGGGATTATTAATTATATTGAGAACGTCGTACATAGAAAACATGCCGTAATGTACCCTGAGTGTAAACCTTAGCCGCATTCATCGTGAAGCTAGCGATTTGCAAAGATTAATATAAATATTAATATAAAGGTGAATAAAACGTTACACTCACTTCAGTTCTTCTGGAGGTGCAGCAGGGACACAAATAATTGGTACCGATCCTTTTTTCAGGAGCAGCTGAAACCAGCTTTATACTGACCCTCGTTTATAAAGCAGTCTGGTGTGTGAAATGATTCGCACAAACATGAACACATTGACGTTGATCAAGGGGAATATTCCTTTCGAAAACAAACTCAGCCACTGCGTCTTCAGCGGTTCGGATTTAGGAACATTAAAATGACTGCTGTGTTTATTATTACAGCCAAGAACAGAACACCACAATCGCTTAGACTCCATTCTGCTCATAGACAGTGCTCCAGCGTACTTTTCGGCACGACACCGGTCCGCGCGGACTATGATTGACAGCTCGCTCATGAGCGAGGGCGGGTCTGTGTTGAAACGCTGCTGTCAATCAACAATCGTGGGAGGGGCGTCCGACCGTGTGACGTCACACGGTCGAACGGCTTGATTTGAGATGGGGGAAAACATATAAGGAGATTAAAACAAAAACACTGGATGGATTTTTATCATTATAAGATGGTTGTGTACAGGCACTGCCAACACACATTTCAGTACAATCAACTTGTAAAAGTGCATGTACCATTATATGACCCCTTTAAGATGTGAATTTATTACTACAATTAATTTGCCCTGCAATAATTTAATTGCACATTACCTTATAAGTGACGCGCAGTGAAGATAATAAACTAGGGTATTAGTTTGACAAACTGATTGCACAAATATTTTTTATGAGAAGCAATCATCACATACAGTACAAAGAAAAACTGTTTGTTTGTGTGTGTGTGGGGTGTGGGGCAATAATGAATTGCTGTGTGTGCAATAATGAAGTTTTGCTGATGTCTTGTAGACTAATGCTATGATATTCACTGCACAAATACTTTTTACACTCATCTAGTAATTATACTTTCCAAGTTAAAAGTTTAGATTTTAGGCCACTCATCACTAGATGTTGCTGTAAAGTTACAAACCTTATTAAAACTAATATCAGTCTATAAACCATGTCAAAAATGACATGAGAAAATTTGATTTTGCATGAGGTACATTGAATCATTGAAAATTAAAACAAAACTGACACGATTGCTTACCATTTTAAATGCCTGTGTGGGGCAAATTTTAGGACCATTGAAATGAGGTCTTCAATCTCACTGGCCTTTAGAAACTTGTGCAACTTCTGCATTGCCCCTAGATGTAGGAATAATATTATGTAAACATTGTAGCTATTTGAAAATTATATTATTTCACAATATTATTGTTTTTAATGTTGTCTTGGTGAACATAAGAAACTTCTTTCAAAACATTAAAATTTGTACCAAGACAATTAGTGTATGTTTGACATTAGTGTATGTTTGAAGTTTTACTTACTAGTCATATGGTTCATAGCGTCTTAGAGATGATGATCAGGACAAAAACTCTTGCTACGGTGCAGGGCATCAGCATGGAAGGATCTAGGAACACAACAAACCATTCATCACAGAGCCAACAATATTATTATACAATGCCAGGTTTATTAAAAGGAAAAAAGCTACAGCACAGGGGAAATGCAGAAAAGAGAAAGAATATACAGAAAATAATTTATTAATTAGGATAACAGAATTTGTTTTTAGGGTTGCTTATTAATTTAATATTGCTCATATAGTGTCACTTACGTTTGTTTGGATGTCAAAACCTTCTTAAAATAAATTAAACAATTTAAAAATGTAAATTTGAGAAATTAAAATAATAAGAAAATGACAGATACATGGTGATATAGATGAAAAATATTGTGACAAAATGGATATGAAGTTATTTAATGAGCTTCCTCGGTTCACCTGTGTTTCCTACATCTCTTCAGAAATGTTGAGCTTGTGGAGCTTCCCCTCTGTTTTAGAGGGGTTATTTTGTTGCTGCTGAAATCACAGAACATTTTTTTTTTTATCAATGTGTGTTTACCATTGAGCAGTTAGTTTCAGACAATTTTCTCGCTCCATGTAAGTGACGTCACCGATTAACAGTACATACGATTATGTTAACGGTTTATGTTAAATAAATTAGCTCACTTCCAAGTAAAACCTTAACAAAAACTCTCATCTACACATAAGAGGTGATTAAAAGCCCAAACTTTCATAAACAAAAGCTCAACCGAGTTAAGTTAGCTAACAGTTACTTAGTTTACCTCTTCTGAAAGCGGTTGAGATGCTAACGGACTTTTTCCGAAGACACTAAACAATGTCTATAAAGTAAATATTTAACAGAAGTGTGTCAATAAGTAAGAGAAGTGTCAAGAACAGTTGTGTGTATTAATTCGTGTGATTTTAGAGACTAATCTCACCTGAAAGCAGTGAAAACAACAGCGAAAGAGGGAGTTTTGCTCACTTCACTTTGAGCACTGTCAGTGGTCCCGCGCCGTTTCCTGCGCAGCTCCAGCGTTTGAAAGCGACTCGAAAGTTTACGCGCATGGCGGGGGTACATGAGCAGTCCCCAGGGGGTACGTGGGATGATTCTCAAAAGACTAAAACATTTTTTTTAGCCATTGACTATTCTCAAAACATTACATAATATAATATAATTATATAATATATATATTATATAACATTATAATCATGTTATAATATGGTCACCCTGTCCTTCCCGCCAAATGTGCTTGTCCGTGGACGCGCGCTGTGAGGCCGCGCAGTAGAGTGACCATAGCAACAGGCAGAGAGGCTAGCTTTGAGTTGAACACTAGCTAGCTATGGATCAATGGCTAAAAAAACGCGCCATTCCAAGCAGCAGCAGTGCTAGCGGCAGCTCAAGTGAACCCATGGAAAAAGCAAAAAAAAAGCTGATAAGTCAAAGTACCGGCAATTTCATGAACAGTATGTCGTTTTCGGTTTCACGTCCACACCTACTGAACCGCCTCAGCCGCTGTGTTTCCTCTGTGGGGATGTGCTCTCTAATAATAGCATGAAACCAGCCCATTTACAACGACACCTAAGTACCAAGTATCTTTCCTGTGTCGGTAAGACAGCAAAGTTTTTTCAAAGAAAACTATCAGAGTTTAAGGGAAGTCAAGAAAAATTAAAGAAAGCGACTGCAGTGTCAAGCAAAGCATTGGATGCCTCATATGCTGTGTCGCTACTTGTGGCTAAATCCAAAAAGCCATTTACTGTTGGTGAGGAGCTAATTTTGCCTGCTGCTGTAATTCTTGCAGAAACAATGATTGATAAGAAAGCAGCTGATGCACTGAAAACGGTACCATTGTCCAATAACACAGTGTGCCGTAGGATTGATGACATGGCCGTTGATATTGTCGATCAAGTAGTGGAAAAGTTAAAACTTTCTGGTCCATTCGCGCTGCAGTTGGACGAGTCAACAGATGTTAGTGGGGAAGCGCAGCTGATTGCGTTTGTGCGATACAGAGACATTTCTGAAATTAACGAGCACATTCTATTCTGCAAGAAGCTAACTGGGAGCACTACCAGTAAAGATGTGTTTCACGTTATCGACACCTTTTTCTCAGAGCACAATCTGGATTGGAAGTCCTGTATTCATGTGTGCACGGATGGTGCAGCATCATTGACTGGGAGGGTGAAAGGGTTAATCGCGCAGATTAAGAAAGTAAACTCCGACGTTCAGTGGAATCACTGTATCATCCACAGAGAGGCACTGGCCAGTAAGAGAATGAGTCCTGAGTTACATGAAGTTTTGAATGACGCAGTGAAAGTGATAAATTTTGTTGAATCGCGGCCTCTGAATCACAGACTGTTTGAAAGGCTGTCATGACAGTGGCGCTGAGCACCAACAGCTACTGCTTCACACCAACGTACGTTGGCTATCGAAAGGGAAAGCACTACAGAGGCTTTTGGAGCTGCGCAACGAAGTAAGCGCTTTTCTGGCAGAACACTCACATCCCCTTGTTGTTATGTTGGAGAACACAGACTGGGTAGCCTTGCTGATTTTTTTAGCAAACTGAACAACCTGAATTTAACTTTACAGGGTAAAGACACACACATCCTAAACATGTATGACAAAGTGTGTGGATTCATGAAGAAGATCAAACTGTGGGAGAGTAAATGTGAAGATGGGGACACAAGTTGTTTCCAGCAGCTCAACAGCTATCTTTCTGCAGCTTCTAGTGCAATTAGTAAGCACACATTTATCCAAACTCAACAGTGAGTTCAATTCCTACTTCCCTGATATTGAAAGCAAGTCTGCCAAACTTGACTGGGTCCGTAATCCTTTCATGACTGAAAGTACGGATAACAACATTCCTACCAGACTACAGGAAAATCTGCTGGATGTGTCCTCAGACCGTGGACTGAAGATGAGGTACTCAGAAACAAACCTGCCACAGTTCTGGTGTGATGTGGAGAAGGAATATCCTGATTTGGGGAAACATGCACTAAATGAACTCCTGCCATTTGGATCTACATATTTATGTGAAGTGACATTTTCATCCATGGCCGTAATCAAGTCCAAGCACAGGAGCAGAGTCAACTTGGAGAAAAGCCTGATAGCTGCTGTTGCCACACTGCCCCCAGACTGACCAAGCTTATGAGTGAGAGACAGGGTCAAGTTTCTCATTGATTGGTGAGTCCTTTTGTGTCATACACAGGTCTAAACATATTTAGAGTAGGCTACTACTATGTACAAGTTTTCTCCATGTCGTTATCAGATTGGTCTCTTGGTTGTTCCCAAGACACAGCTTCGTTCTGTGATAGAGAATTTTCTTCCTATGCTTTGGAATTCAAATACATTAGTGACTTTTAAATCTTTTCTCAAAACATTTTATTTTATGATTGCTTTTACTTGATTATTAATTTTATTAGTTTATTTTTGTATTTAAAGTGTGTATTTTTCTCTTTTGTTATGTTTGCCTGTAAAGCACTTTGAGAAAGCAACTTTTAAAGGCGCTATATAAAATAAATGTATTATTATTATTATATAAAATGTGATCTTTGTTTTTGTATAATTGGTCTGGACATGTGAAGATGTGAAAAAGTCATACAAATATCGAACAAAGACAAGTATTATATTATAAGAGTTATTATAGGAAGTATCATTATGTACAGGTAAATTCAGGTATCACCTAAAATTTACACCAAATCTAAAAATCACACCGATCACATGCGCTTGTGGGGGTACTTCAGGCAGGATAAAATGTTTTGGGGGGTACAGTACACTAAAAAGGTTGGGAACCACTGGATTAAACCACGTCAAAAGCATGCAGCATTTACAAATATAAACATCTAGAATTAGAACATTACTTTAATAAAACTCTCATAAATATTAAATTATGAATTTAAAACTAATTTTGGAGATCTATGTCCCACACATAATATAACTGCAGTCACAATAATAAAATAAAACCTTTTGACGCATTAGTTATTAGTCATTTGTTATTTTGAATGTTCTGGGAACGTTCCCTTTAGGTTATAAAAATAGAACCTAAAAATAACCTACAGGGAACTGTCAGGATTCCATCCACGTCATGATCACCTTCGCCGCCTACTCATTCCCAATCACCCAGTCGGACACTCCCCCGTTCACAATCACCTGATTTCTAATCACCGTCACCTGTGTTCCATCACCCACATGCACTATAAAGCACTCACCTTCACTGCAGTTCCTTGTCTGGTCTCGTCAATACATGACTCACAGACTCTCCATCTACCAACCTGTTACTTACCTGCTTCCCGAACCATCTGTTTCCATCCTTCTTCGGTGTGACTGCATTCCATCCATCTACAAGAGAGAAAAGGACATTATCCATTCAGCTAAGCCTGTTTCATGTTTCAACTCATTTGATCCTTACCTGTTATCTCCGACTGAATCACCATCTGCACAATAAACTTTATAAAACTTATCTTCCAGTCTGTTCCTTCTGTGAGCCCTGACAGAAGACCAGACCAAATAAGATGCAGAATCAGCCGGAGCCTGAGGAGGATCTTCATCTCGATCAACCACCAGCAGATGCAGCGATCATCACACCACCATCACTTCCGCAATCACCTGCTGCTTCGTTCACTGCCTCCTCGAGTCCCATGGCCCGGCCAGCGACCTTCTCTGGAGAGGCGGAGAACTGCAGTGGGTTTCTATTGCAAGTATCGCTATACATCACAATGAATGAGCATCAGTTCCGCACTGACGAAGCCCGTGTGGCATTCTTGATTTCCTTGTTGTCAGGTCCAGTGCTTCGTTGGGCAAGGTCATTGTGGGATTCTAATTCACCTGTGATTAAGTCTTTTAATTCCTTCAAACAGCACTTCCGAGAGGTATTTGAGCAAGCCGTTTCCGAGCTGTCCATTCATGACCAGCTATTCAATCTTCGTCAAGGTAATTCATCAGTAAGCGCATATGCCCTGCAGTTTCGCACTCTCGCCGCTTCCTGTGGCTGGAACGAGAGCGCTTTGATCGCCGCCTTCCGTCATGGCTTAAACTCGAGGATGCGCCATCAGCTGGTTTTATATGATGACAGCGCGGGTCTGGAAAACTTGATCCAACTAACGCTTCGGATTTCTCAACGTCTCACTGCCTGCACCCTGAGCGAACCCACTGTAAGTTCTCCGCCTCCAGCTCCATCCGTCACTCCTCCAGCACCCATACCAATGGAAGTGGACTCCACACATCTATCCACAGCAGAAAGACAGCGTCGAGTACAACATTCTCTCTGCCTCTACTGCGCCTCCGACAAGCACATCCATACCATACAAGGCAAGCCATTAGGAAGAGGTCGTATTCGCCACTTCACACCCACTCTCATTTTTCGTATCGGATGCTTACACTCGGAGGAAATCTCTTTTATGGTGCTGGAGGAGACCACCGCAGACATCATCCTGGGACGCCCGTGGCTAATCCAACATCAGCCAGTACTCCACTGGGCAACCGGAGAAGTACTCCAGTGGGGTGAGAACAGTCATCATTCCTGTCTCGGTTCCGTTCAGAAAAGCCCTTCTTCTCTTCAGTCCACGCCAGTAACGGGTGAATCAGAGGTTCCAGTCTGCTCTACATCAGTGGAAAGCCCCGAGGTCCAGAGCCAGGTCGAGATCCCAGTAGAGTACCGGGCGTTCCAGGATGTTTTCAGCAAGCAACTGGCAACCAAGTTACCACCGCACCGGCCATGGGACTGCGCAATCGACTTGCTACCCGGAGCTACCCTTCGCAAAGGTCGTATCTACCCTCTGTCTATCCCGGAACAGAAGGCCATTGAGGAGTATGTGGAAGAGGCACTTAACCAACACTTCATTCGACCATCGACCTCCCCTGCCACTTCGAGTTTCTTCTTCGTGGCCAAGAAGGACGGAGGCTTGCAGCCGTGCATCGACTATCGTCACCTCAATTCCCAAACCATCAAATTCAGTTATCCCCTTCCTCTGGTCCCTGCCGCTCTGGAACAGCTACGTGGAGCTCACATTTTCTCGAAGTTTGACTTAAGAAGTGCATACAACCTGATCCGTATTCGGCAAGGTGACGAGTGGAAGACCGCCTTTGTGACCCCTACAGGCCACTACGAATATCAAGTTATGCCCTTCGGATTGGCCAACGCTCCTGCCGTCTTCCAGGGATACATGAATAAAGTCCTCTGTGAGTTCCTCTATCGCTTTGTGGTAGTCTATATTGATGACATCCTCATATACTCTTCATCCCTGGCGGAACATCGTCAACATGTCATTCAAGTTCTGGAAAAGTTAAGAGAACATCAGTTATACTTGAAGTTGGAGAAATGCGAGTTCCACACCTCCACCGTCCACTTCCTGGGGTACGTGATCTCCCAACGCGGGGTAGAAATGGACCAGAGGAAGGTGGAATCCATCCAAGACTGGCCACAACCCAACTCCATAAAAGAACTCCAGCGCTTCCTTGGCTTCGCAAACTTCTATCGAAGATTCATCCGTAACTACAGTCTGATCAGTGCCCCTCTCACCTCAGCTCTCAAATGCCGGCCCAAGTCTCTGTCCTTGTCCTCTGATGCAGTCCAGGCCTTCCAGCGGCTGAAGGAGACCTTCACTACTGCTCCCATTCTCAGCCATCCCAATCCGGACCTCCCGTTTGTGGTCGAAGTGGACGCGTCTTCCACAGGAGTGGGAGCAGTATTATCTCAGCGGCAGGTGAGTCATCCAAACTCCTTCCATGCGCCTTCTTCTCGAGGAAGCTGTCCCCGGCGGAGCGGAATTATGACATCGGCAAACGGGAACTGTTGGCCATCAAACTGGCCCTCGAGTAGTGGAGGCACTGGCTGGAGGGAGCGAATCACCAATTCACTGTCATCACTGACCACCGAAATTTGGAGTACCTCCACGAAGCTAAGAGACTGAATCCCCGTCAGGCCCGCTGGGCTCTGTTTTTCACTCGCTTCAACTTAACAGTATCCTATCGTCCAGGCAGCAAGAATTGTAAGGCAGACGCCTTGTCCCGACTCCATCATCCCTCCTTGGACATCCAGGTAGCAAGCGTACCCTCTCGCTCCTCAGTCAACGGTACTGGTGGCCATCCATCGCCAGAGATGTCTCCAGGTTTGTCAGCGGGTGCTCAGTCTGTGCCATTAGCAACACACCGAGGAGACTTCCGGAAGGTAAACTGGTACCGTTGCCGACTCCCAGACGACCATGGTCACACATCGGGATTGATTTCATGACCGACCTACCCAATTCTCAAGGCTTCACCTGTGTTTTCGTGGTAGTGGATCGATTCTCTAAAGGATGTAAGCTAATCCCTTTACCTGGACTCCCTACTGCATTGGAAGCAGCGGAAGCTCTATTCCACCATGTCTTCCGCAACTTCGGTCTCCCTGAAGATATCGTCTCAGACCGGGGTCCACAGTTCATCTCACGTGTGTGGCAAGCCTTCTTCCGACTCCTCGGGGTCACCATCAGCCTTTCTTCCGGTTACCATTCGCAGACTAATGGCCAGACTGAGCGTAAGATCCAGGAAATCGGTCATTACCTGCGGACATACTGCCACCAGTACCAAGACAGCTGGAACCGTTTCCTCCCCTGGGCGGAGTACGCACAAAACTCCCTGCGGCAGAACTCCACCGGGCTCACCCCCTTCCAGTGTGTCCTTGGATACCAGCCTCCACTCTTTCCTTGGTCGGGTGAGCCCTCGGAGGTTCCAGCTGTCGACTTCTGGTTCCAT
The DNA here is from genome assembly GCA_026230005.1 of Gila orcuttii. NCBI lineage: Eukaryota > Metazoa > Chordata > Actinopteri > Cypriniformes > Leuciscidae > Gila > Gila orcuttii. The sequence goes on along the minus strand of JAPDVR010000014.1, from coordinate 2,965,504 downwards.
CAGAGCGAGGGGGTATGGGACTCAGCTCACATGCATCTACAACAGGCAGTTCGGGGACACAAGGAGCAAGCTGACCGTCACCGACTCGACAGTCCCTTATATCAACCAGGTCAGAAGGTATGGTTGTCAACTCGGGACGTTCGTCTCCGTCTGCCTTGCCGCAAGTTGAGTCCTCGATTCATTGGACCATTCACCATCCAGAGGCAGTTGAACGAAGTCACCTACAGGCTCAATCTTCCCCGTCATTACCCGCAGATCATCCTCCCACGGACGTACCTCCTCCTCCCGTCCCCGTCGAGGAGGAACCAATTTACAGAGTCTGCTCCATCCTGGATTCCCGGCGGCAAGGTCCCAGGCTGGAGTATCTGGTCGATTGGGAGGACTACGGGCCAGAGGAACGATCTTGGGTCTTGCGTGACGACATCTTGGACCCTGCCCTTCTCGTCCAATTCCACGATGATCATCCGGATCGTCCCGCTCCCAGGGGTTGTGGTAGACCTCGCCGCCGGCAGCGCTCCTCTCAGGCGTCAAGAGCCGCCTCGGGAGGGGGGGGTACTGTCAGGTTTATGTGAATCTGTCATAACTTTAGGATGTTAATAATTATGACCATAGACGCTCGAGAAAAATATATACAGTAAATACTGTAAATGTATTATACCTTATGGGAACAGTCCCCTTCCCTCCAAAATTAAACACACAAAAAATGTATTCAATTAATATATAGCCTATATATATATATATATATATATATATATATATGACTAATTAATGTCATTTTGTTAATAGATTGGTGTGCCAAGAGTGACATTAGTCTTGACGTAGACGGAGTTAAACAAGAGTCTTGTGACAAATTATAATAGGACATTATTCAATTCAATTCAATTCAAATTTATTTGTATAGCGCTTTTCACAATACATATTGATTCAAAGCAGCTTTACAGAAAGTGCATTTCAGAAATGTACGTAGAAAATACAGTTAGTTAATCATCATGTATTAATTTAGTGCATAACTTATCGCCGGCGTTGAGTCGTCTCTTCACAGGCGTCGAGTCGTCTCATCGCAGGTGTTTAGTCATCTCATCGCAGGCGTTTAGTCGTCTCATCGCAGGTGTTGGGGCATCTGAGGTCTCCGTGAGAGGCTGGATACAAACTGTAGCTGAAGAACGCTATTTACCTCGGGACTAGCGTCCAGAGATAACAGCAGAAAAGCAGATGGGAAATAATTAGCGTAGCTGCTGTTCATAATATTAATGCATTCGATCTGATTCAACAGTAGTATAAGAGGCAAGCATTATGTGAATGCTTGGCTGAAGAGATGCGTCTTTAATCTAGTTTTGAACTGGGAGAGCGAGTCTGAGCGACGAACAGTATCAGGAAGGCTATTCCAGAGTTTAGGAGCTAAATGTGAGAACGCCCTCCCTCCTTTAGTGGACTTAGATATCCTAGGAATGACCAGAAGCCTCAAATTTAGGGATCTTAAAGAACGCGATGGATTGTAGGGCGATAGAAGGTCCATTAAATACACAGGAGCTAAACCATTTAGGGCTTTATAGGTCAGTAATAGTACTTCCGTATAAATCGATACGGAACTTAATAGGTAACCAGTGCAGAGATGATAAAATCGGTGTTATATGATCATATTTTCTTGACCTAGTAAGAACTCTAGCAGCTGCATTTTGCACTAACTGTAGCTTGTTTATTGAGGATGCAGGACAACCAGCTAATAAAGCATTACAGTAATCTAGTCTCGAGGTCATGAATGCATGAACTAACTTTTCTGCATCAGTAACAGAAAGTATGTTACGTAATTTAGCAATGTTTCTAAGGTGGAAAAAAGCAGTTCTTGTAACATATGAAATATGATTTTCGAAAGACAAGTTGCGGTCTAGTATAACACCCAGGTTTTTTATTGTAGTGGATAAGGTAACAGGACATCCTTCTAAATTAAAGTTGTATTGTACGAGGTTTTGTGGGTAGTTTTTTGGACCAATAAGTAATACCTCCGTTTTATCTGAATTTAACAGCAGGAAATTACACGTCATCCAGCATTTTATATCTTTAAGACACTGTCAATTTAGATAAGTTAGTGTTTTCATCTGGTCGTGATGAAATATATAATTGAGTGTCATCAGCATAGCAGTGGAAATTAATTCCATGTTTTCTTATAATATTACCAAGTGGCAGCATATATATTGAGAATAGCAGAGGGCCTAACACCGATCCCTGCGGCACTCCATAGTCCACTGACGTTATCTTCGATTTTTCCCCATTTAGACAGACAAAATGGTAACGGTCCGATAAGTAAGATCTAAACCAGCTTAATGCCTGTCCCTGAACACCTGTGTAGTTTTGTAGTCGATCCAAGAGTATTTTATGATCTATAGTGTCGAACGCAGCGCTAAGATCGAGTAAAACTAGTATTGAGATACAGCCTTGGTCAGAAGCTAAAAGTAAATCATTTGTAATTTTAACTAGCGCGGTTTCTGTGCTATGATGCGGTCTGAATCCTGACTGAAATTTTTCATATATCTCATTTTCTTGCAGGAAAGAGCACAATTGAGCGGACACAATTTTTTCTAGTATTTTAGACATAAATGGAAGATTTGAAATGGGTCTGTAATTTGCTAAGTTATTTTGATCTAATTGAGGTTTCTTAATAATAGGTTTTATTACTGCCAGCTTGAATATTTTTGGAACATGACCTAAAGATAAAGACGAGTTAATAATATTGAGAACAGGCTCTTCCACTACAGGTAACACTTCTTTCAGTAGTTAAGTGGGTATTGGATCTAATAAACATGTTGTTGGTTTAGATGCAAAGATAAGTTTATTTAGCTCTTCCTGTCCTATAGTTGTAAAGCGGTGTAGTTGTTCTTGAGGGGCGATAATTGAGGCTGAATCATAAGACACCATAGAGGATTGTACATTTACAATTGTATTTCAGATGCTTTCTATTTTCTCATTGAAGTAATTCATAAAATCATTACAACTATACTGTAACGGAATATTTTGCTCTGATGTCTGTTTATTTGTTAGTCTAGCCACGGTGTTAAATAAAAACCTTGGATTATTTTGGTTATTTTCTATCAGTTTGCGGAGATGCTCAGCCCTGGCTGCTTTTAGAGCCTTTTTGTAACGTGACATACTGTCTTTCCACGCGATTCTAAAGACCTCTAAATTAGTTTGTTTCCATTTACGCTCTAAGTTGCGAGTTTCTCTCTTGATAACATGTGTAGTACTATTGTACCATGGTGCTTTAGTTTTGTCTCTAACCTTTTTTAATCTAATTGGTGCAACAATATCTAATGTACTAGAGAAAATGGTGCTCAAACTGCTAGTCATTTCCTCTAGTTCATCTGTTTGTTGAGGTTCACTGAGCAGCTGAGATAGATCAGGTAAGCTATTTGAGAATCTATCTATAGTGGTTGGAACGATTGTTCTGCCTGGTCGATAATGTGGCGCAACATGGCAAATTTCAGCAGTACGTAATATGCACGTTACCATACAATGATCAGTGAGATCGTCACTTTGCGGTATAATATCTATATCGGTTGGATTGGTTCCATATGATATAATTAAATCTAGTGTATGATTTAGACGATGAGTGGGACCACTGACGTTTTGCTTGACCCCAAAGGAGTTTAATAAATCTGTAAACGCAGTCCCTAACGCATCATTTGTGTTATCTACGTGTATGTTAAAATCTCCAACAATTATTGCTTTATCGGTATTGACCAATAGATCTGAGAGAAAGTCTGCAAACTCTTTTAGGAAATCAGCATAGGGCCCTGGAGGTCTATATACAGTCGCCAAGGCTAGAGATAATAGGGATTTCTTTCTTACATCTAAGAGCGTAACATTTAGCACAAGCACTTCAAACGAATTAAACCTGTGACCTGTTTTCTGAGTAACATTAAGGATATCTCTATAGATTGTTGCAACACCGCCGCCACGACCGATCGGACGGGGCTCATGCTTATAACAGTATCCTGGCGGAGTAGACTCATTTAGACCGAAATAATCATTTGGTTTAAGCCAGGTTTCAGTAAGGCACAGAACATCGAAATTATTATCTGTGACCATTTCATTTACAATAACCGCCTTAGGTGTGAGCGATCTAATGTTTAGAAGACCTAGTTTTAGAAATTCTTTTTGTTCACTGATATTTAGATTTTCTGGTTTAATTACAATAATATTTTTCCTAGATCCTACACTAGATTTATGGTTTGGCCTCACTAGACGTGGAATAGACACAGTTTCTATATAATGTTCTACACTACTTGTATCAATTAAGTTGGGACAGCAGAGATAGTGATTTGGACTTTGACTTACTAGTTACTTACATTATAGCCATAAAAAACCATAGTACTTGGGTACTTAAGTACATTTGAAGGCAAATACTTTTGTACTTTTATTTAAGTGAATGTTTAAAGGCAGCACTTCTACTTTTACTTGAGTAATATTTTACCTTGAGTATCTGTACTTTAACTCAAGTACATGCTTTGTGAACCACTGCACTGCAATCTGTTATTGCGCCCACACACAGTGAGTCATCTTGGCGGAAAAACATTTCTTGTTTCTTTTTTAAAAAAAAAAAGCACATACAGATTCATGCAGAATGTTTAGATTTGAAATCAACAGAAAAAAATAACAGTATTTGTGTTTGGAATGACATGAAGGCGCGTGAATAATGACGATTTTAAGTTTTCAGCCACTTATTCCTTTAATTCTTGATTCAATTCAGACTAGAGTGTTTGACTTGTAAACAGATGAAGGGACCAGCGGACTGATGTCCGGTGTGAGGAACTCCACTCTTCTGGATCTGAGTCACGCTCGGGACCTCGCGCTGCAGCCCACGCCAAACCTCTCCTCCATTACTGGTGCGGTTCATTCAGGACTGATCATTTCACTCTGACGTGTCAGTGCATGAAAGGCTGTTTCTTGTCTATCTCCAGCCGAACTCTCCGTAGACCCTGAAGAGGAGTTGTTCTGTCCTCGGCCGGCGGTCAGGTATACTGGCACACACTTTAACATGTTTCAGGTTCTCATAACTCATGCGTGCTGATTTCACTGGTGTGTTCCTCAGCCGGTCTCCTGTACGTGTGCCCTCGGAGACCCTGACCTCAGACATGGCATCAGGTACTCGAGTGTGTGTGTGTGTGTGTGTGTGTGTTTGTTTGAGTTGATGAACCTCTATTTCATCTTCTATTTGATGTGTGTGCTGCAGGAGCTGAGCTGAGATCAGCGCAGGAGAGAACGCCTGTGAACACCAGACCTGTCGCTCCTTCCCCTGCTTTCAGACAGGTGATTAATACTCAAATTGTGTGTGTGTGTGTGTGTCTGTCTGAGTTAGAGGTGCACGATATTGAAAAAAATGTGATATTGCGATATTGATATTAATTTCCATTTTTTTAAACATATGTAAATTTACAAAAGTTATGGGAAAACGCATCAAAATAGATTCATAACAAATAAAACAAATTCTTACAACACAAGGTTTATTTTCAACAGACTGGACTGGTACAACATGAATAAATAAATAATAACCATGTCTACTACAGAACAGGACATGTTTTACTGGTTGTACAGTATTAGTAAGGGTTAATGCCCTTCGAGGTTTCCAGAGCCGGCGCCAGCCGAGCGCTTATGAGGGGGCGTCTGAAATACCGAGGGGGGGGGGGGGGGGGGGGGCGTTCACATTAACGCACGTCACCAATTTTTGCCAATTTAATTTGTGTGTACCAATACAAATTAAAACATCTCCAGTTAACTAGCAGAGCATTTATTTTGTTCGTTTGTCAAATTAGAGTCGTTCTCTAGCGCTGAAATGTGTTGTTTTTTAAATCTAGTGATCAAAGTGCTCGTTGCCGCTTCGATCAGTGAAGCGGATACATTGTTGTCTTGTGGCTCGCACAGTCTTCACACGGACGCGCGTTTCAATCAGTTGCTGAGAGTAGACTAACACACACACAAGGCCGGATTTACCACCGGGCCGATTGGGCCGGTAACTGTGTGGCCTCATCCTTTTAAATTTTTTTATTATTAAATTAAAATTAATTAATGCATGTGTGATTGTGTGTATGTGTGTTATCAACAATTTATTTATACACAAAAAAGTATCATGATCAGTTTTTCGGTTGTGTCGGATGATGACGAGTCAGCTTACCGCGGAAACTGTTGATAGCGGCAACAGGCGGTAGAAGATAGTGTGAAAAACAGAGTTGAGGACATCGAAAAAACAAACAACATGGATAAAAAACGGTGGAGCAGCGGAGCCACAAAACGCAAAGCTAAAAGGGAGAAGGACAGCAGAGAGGATGTAATTAGGAGTAATATTCCAACCATCTCTATTTTTTTTTCAAAAGTCTGCTCGACGAAAGTAAAGAGCCTGGCGGCGCCGGCGGTGATGCAAAGAGGAGTTTAGCACAACATCCAGCCTTGCTATTTTAGATGAACCTGAGCATCAGCACCAGCACTGTGTTGACGTGCATTACCAGTTTGACAGCCTCAAAATGTAGGCCTATCTATTACCTTTTCCCCTTATTAAAAACCCTGATTATTAGATGCCCGGATCCAGGGAATTGGTTGGTGAAACATTGATTAAAATAAAGATATAATTAATACAAAACGAAATTCCCTTTAAAGAAAGGCTTTGTGCTTTCTGTTTGAGGTCTTTGTGAAAACGTTTTAAAGCAGTCTTTTACTTTTAGTGCCGCTTTCAGAGCGGTCACGTCCGTAACGGAGAACTGTCACGTCCATAACATTGTTTTTTCCTCAAATGCGAACACGAAAAAAAAAAAAAAAAAAAAAAAAAAAAAAAAAAGAATATTTTATTCTGTGGATAGTCAACCCTTCTTCATCCTGTGGGTAGTATTACTTTTGGTTTGCGCAGTGTAGGCTAATTCACAGAATTGATTGCTCTGCTACCAGCCTCTGTCATGTAAGTTACCGCGGAGCTTGTGACTATTGCAAGCGCGCAGCTGATAAGCCCTGAATCCTGATTATATATTTACTTCTTATTTATTAATTAAATCCAGGCAATTGGTTGATGAAACATTGATTAAAATTAAGATACAATTAATACAAAACGAAATTCACTTTAAAGAAAGGCTTTGTCCTTTCTTTTGTTATTGTGTTTTTGTTCAAAGGACTTTAAGTTTCTTAAGATTGTATTTTTATACATTGTATTTATCAGAACTTTAATATATTTTGATGTTCTTCTGTTCTGTTGTGACAATAAAACAAACACGTTTATTTTTAAACTGCATTATATTATTTTAGTGAGGCTGAGGACTCATAAGTAACTACAAATCTGTTTATGTTTTGTTACATGTTTCTGGAAAAAAAAAAATAATATAGGCCTATATATATATATATATATATATATATATATATATATATATATATATACAGGCACATGCACACATAGACATCAAAAGGGGCTTGCCCTTTTTATTCCTGGAGAGAAAGTGCCCTTTTTTCTGGGGTGCTTTTTATTTTATTTTTGAAAAATAATATATATTCCTGTTTGCGCACAGCTTCCCTGTCAAACAAATATATTTATTGAATAGTGTATCTAAATATCAGGTCAAGAGTTCTGAAACACTCCCTCTCTCTCTCTCTCTCTCTCTCTCTCAGCGGCGCACTCGTATATTTTTACGTTTCTGTCAGTCTGGGTGTCGTTGCCATAACGCGTTGCTATGGGTTGCATCACTTGCGTGTGACTGTCTTGCTTCGGACTTGACTGAAGAGGTCAGTCTCCCTTCGGGGGTAGAAAACTCCAGAGTAGTGTGTGTGTGTGTGTGTGTGTGTGTGTGTGTGGACAGCAGGCGCAACCGTAGCGAAGGTTTTGTGTTTTAAAATTAAAATGCACTGTGTAAAACGTATTCCACAGACTGCTTTAAACTTTTTTTTTTTTCAATAATGAAAGGTAGTGTGTCAATTCAATTAAAAATCAACATATCACATATTTTAAAATATTACATAATTAATTGAAGCCTGTTTGTCATGTATAATACACCGACCAATCGTCATCTGGCACATGCAGGGCACTAGAAGTTCAAATTTCATTGGACAATGTGAAGTGGAGCGGTAATTTTCTGGTCATTCATAAATCGTTTGAAAATTACATTTATGAAGCGATCTGAATCTGCGTCCTTGAAACAGTGGATGCTAATTGACTACAAAGCACTGCACAAAACAGCACCAAAAGTAGCATTAATGGTAAGTAGTAAAAATTACTTCAATTTAAAAAAATATTACAATTTAAAATAATAGTTTTCTATTTTAATATACTTTAAAAATATATATAATTTATTTCTGTGATGCAAAGCTGGATTTTCAACAGCCATAACTCCAGTCTTTAGTGTCACATGATTCTTCAGAAATCATTCTAATATGCTGATTTATTATCAATGTTGGAAACAGTTTTTTTATTGAACCTGTGATACTTTCAGGATCAGGATTCATTGATGAATAAAAGGTTAAATAGAACAACATTAAATTAAAATAGAAATAATTTTTTAAGTCTTAATTCTCACTATTTATTTCAATTTAGCACATCCTTGCTGAATAAAAGTATTAATTTATTTTATAAAAAAAAAGAAAGAAAATGACTGACCCCAAATTTTTTGAATGGTAGTGTATATTGGTACAAAATATTTCTATTTTAAGATGCTGTTCTTTTTTTATCAAAGGTTAGTATATTATAATAGTATAAAAGTATATTATAATAGAAAACAATTATTTCAGATTGTAGTAATATTTCACAATATTACTGTTTTTTTCTGTATTTTAGATCAAATAAATGCAGCCTTGGTGAGCATAAAAGGCTTCTTTAAAAAACATTAAAAATAGTAGTATATACTTATAATACTAATATATATATATATATATATATATATATATATGCCCCTTTTTTACATTTGAGCCCCTGCCCCTGAGGAACTCTCTGCACATCCCTGGGCCTATATATATATATATTTATATATATTATCGGCCAATGTATCAGATTTTTAAATCACTAAATATTTGTATCAGTAATCCAGATGGATTAAGCTGATATAAAACATTCTTGTTTATTTTTGTTACATTTTAATTACATTTTAATCTTACACGTGTGTAACAAAAAACTTTCTCTGTATTGAGGTTTGACTGTAGTTATAATAATAGTGCAAAAACATGTACACTTCAAATAAAATAAAAAAATATAAACATTGACAAACTATTATTTGAGAATTACTAAAAATATACATTCAAATTCACATCTTAAAAGTTAATAATTTTGTGCAAAAACTATATATATATATATATATATACATATATACTGTATGTACTGGGCCCTCGATACAGAATGATGCCCTTAAAAATGATCCAGAAACGATTTACGGTGAAGAGGGAGACAATAGCACTGTTAACTGTTAAGTGTTGAACACTCATTCAAAGTACCTGGAAAAGGGAGATTTAAATAACCATAAGTTCCCGCCTCCTCAGCACGAGTTGACTGAAAAATCTAACACACCAAGAGAGGCGGGACTTAAGGCAGAACAGCCAATCATCAGCCCAAGGGCGTAGGAATGACTTTGACATTGGGGGGGACATATTGGCCACTATGAATCAAGGTCCATCCCATCACCATAATAGTAACATACAGTATGGTGACGTGGTAAACCTAATAAAAAGAGTAAGTTGTGTGCACATCCCACCTTCTGGCAGGTGCAGGACGGAAAGAACTAATATAGTAAAAGAAAATGTAATGTCCGCAACATTGCTTTATGCTCCCATATTTAATAAAAAAGCAACATTTCGACCCCACTGGGTCTTCTTCAGGCTAAAACGTGGTACAACCTTCCTCACCTGCCTCTAACCTGATGGTACCAGCATTCTCCTGATGACACATTATATAATTTTTCAAATGTAAATATAGGCTTGGTAAATGATAGGTTATGATGTTGTCCTGTCCTTGTGTAAAATGTGTTGTATAATTACTTAAACTAACCTTACTCTTTGTAAAAAACTTCAGTAACGTTATTTCCTTTGATGGTTTTAAATTTTTTTTTGGGTGATATGCTGAAATGAGATGACAGAACATTTTACTTTTGCTAAGTTTAACACAGATAATCCATTGCCTGCTATGTAAAAAACTGTCCTTTGATGATGGTTTAAATTTTTTTTGTGTGTGGGGTGGCATTATTCTGTACAGTGACGCATTGCTGCCACATACATATTATTTTTCCACTCAATTATGTCCTAATAACGAGATGTTATGTCGTTAAAACGACAAATGTTCTAGGCCTTATAAGGACATGTGTAGTCATGTACAAAATATACCTTTATCCACATAAAATGTATAGTCTATCATCGTGTCTTTATCATACTTCTTTACATTCAAAAATTTGCTCGAAGTGTGTCATAACTCTCATATTTAACTCATATTATCACTCTCAGTTTGACTTGCTGGCAAAACCGGAAATCTTCTTTGTCGCGCTTTCAAAAATGAAAGCTCCAAATGTACAGTTTTTGTCCCTGGTGGTAGGGTAATTTTTGGGTGGGACACATGCAGCATTTTACAATATTGAGGGGGACACGTAGTCATGGTAACCCCCCACAAACAGTCATATACTTAGCAAAACATCACATACTTCCATATACTTAGCAAATATCGCCAAGATGAATAATTGACTTTGTATGAGTGAGTGAGGGAGGTATTGCACTTGAGATTGACATTTCAAACATTCTACAAACAAACATTTTTATATGTTTATATTAGTTTATATATTTTATAATGTAATAATTTCACAGCTAATCTACAAATGAATGCAGAGACAACATAAATACAGTAGCCTATATTTTAAATACTTGTTTAATGGCATCTTTTTATGAATGAAGGTCAGTAACGTTAGACCTATCACTGATACTAATACAGCTATTGATGTCTGGATAAAAAATATCCCCCCCCCCCCCCCTAATTTTAAACATTAATTATGGCCATCCAACATGACAGTGTAATTGAAAGCCGAAAAATTAACATTTATTAGGCTTCAAAAAATATATAACAACTTTTAATTTACGTGAACTTCAAACAATCATCACATAAACCCATAATAAATGTCATATTTACTTTTGCCCTTTCTGTAGGATGTAACGTTATACACGTTATCCTCACCTAGCGTCACTTCACATCTAACTGCAGCTGCTGTAGCGCCATGTATCCCTAACAGAAGGCGTAAAAAAGTTTGTCATTTTTTGGCAGCGTTGTCAAATACATATCGGCGTCTTTTTTCTTTTATTTGAGCCGCTTGGGTAACTTCGTTTCATTTTCGCGTTTAGACTCGTCTTGCTTCGTTGTGTACTTCCCAGTCCTCCTGTCATTGTGTGTTTATCTGTTACGGACTAGTCCATTTCATTGTGAAAGTAAGGGGTGTTATGTGTAGGGACAGATAACCATGAACTGGAGATTTTAACTACTACTTCAACATTTCAACGTATTTCTTAAGAATATGAATAACATTTACTATGATTTTGAAGCGTTCACGATGATAAGAGGCTTTTTCATGTTTTTTCTTTTCTCTATATATATATATATATATTTTTTAGGTTGGTTGGGGGCCCCCCTACTACGACCGCTGTTAGGGGGCCCCAAGCAGCCGCCTACCTATGCCTCTATGTTAAGACCGCCACTGATCATTCTGTATCGAGGGACCAGTCTCTCTATATTATTCTGAAATGCTGCATTAATTGAAAAAAAAAAATTGTATTATTTTCGATGGCAAAAATGGACCATAGATATTAATAAGTACAATAAAAAGAATATCAAAATACAAAAGAACTATATTACAAAAATATATTACACTGGTTTTACTGGTGGGAACTTGAAGTTTCATTTTCAGGTGTCCGCTCACTTTTGATCGTGAAGATAACAAGTGTGACTCCTAAATGAGAAGGACCAGAGGGTTAAGGCCCACACAACCAGAACACGTAACAGATGAAAGAAGAACATACATGGACCTAGATCACAACTGATATAGAACATAAACTTTAAGTCTTTAGACTAATACCGTATATAAGATCTCATTAAACGAAAAATAAACACAACTGTAGACTACTATTTAAATCCATTGATGGACATCGTAATGTTATTGTACATCTGATTTTTAGCATTTTATTAGAAACAACTGTCTGCGACTAATTATTAAACATTTTAAATTTTAAATGTAACATTAATGTACATTAATTAATGTATTTAATTTTAATAACATTTTAAATTTTAATTATTTAACATTTTACATACATGCTAGAACAACTTTTTATGATTTCTTCTTAAGTATCTGTGGATATGTTGACAAGAAACAATGGCAAACAAAACGCGCACATTTTCGGGCTTATATCTCGGGCACCCCTGGCTCAATATTCCCCAAACTCTAATCGATCGTAGTGCTCTACGGGGCCTTTCGAAAGGGCCGAAAACGTCTCCCAAGTCCAAAACCTGCAGTGGGCCGGGACTTCCAGGTGCCCCGGAGGCTCTGGTGGCACGCCCAGGAAGGTTCACCTTTCTCGGGCACGGTCAGATCACCCCCCGCGGTCCTGGAAGTCCCGTTGGAGACGTGGGTGCCACGAGCACCGTGTGATGTATCTCGAAAAGTACACGCCGAAAAAATTGCAAACTCGGGTCACTTGTGGGGCTCGAGGGGGCCTATCCAACGAGCCCACCCCCGTCCCCGAGGGCCGTCGGGCCAGGGAGTTACGCCCGGTCAAAGGCGCACCTTTTCGGGCTTATATCTCGGGAACCCCCGGCTCAACATTCCCCAAACTCTAATCGATCGTAGTGCTGGACGGGGCCTTCCGAAAGAGCCCACCCCCGAGGTCCAACTCGCCAGGTTCCCCGAGTTACAGCCGTTCAAAGTCGGGGGTCCCAGCGAACGGCGATCCCGTAGGGGGCGCCCCCGAGGCCCGTCACTCCAGCGTTCGTGCAAGGGCCCTACTGGGACTTTTCACAGTTTCGCAAACTCTGCATCTGATCGTAGATGACAGCGAGGCGCGCGTCGGACGGTTGCCTTCGCCGAAGTCCATTATACCTAGACAATGGACACCTCGAAGGGCATTAACCCGCTTATACCATGGTCACTTGCCAAATAACACATTTTTAAAACATTAGTTTATATTTTAATTAGTTTTACAATCGAAATCTAAAGTTTTTACAAACAATAACTTGGATTCCCTGGTTAAGCCTGACGGTTTATTTAGCAACCGGAGATATTTACAGTCCGCTCAGCGGCGTTATCTCCTTATGTCGTTTCTCCGTTTTATTTACAATTTTTCTTTCTTCAGCAGCATGCCAGTCATCAAAGTTGTCAAATTTTTCAAAAAAGGTTGAAAGAAATAACGAAGTCGCTCATTGTTATATTAGTAGACTATGTATAACGGCTAACTAGATGTTTGTTTTGATACAATAAATTGTAAACGGATACTTTGACTGCCTGTTGCTATGGTTACTCACAGCTGATGTAGCCAGCGCATTTATTTATTAATTTCGAACGGTAAACAGTCAGTTTCACCAGAACTCATTTACTAGGTGTCCTCTATCACTTTTTAATGGACACCCTGCAGCCAATCAGAATTGAGTATTCACCCAGACCATGGTATAAAAATAAATAAATGAGCATGTCTATAGAACAGGAAATGTTAGAAACAATAAAATGAATCTAAAATAAAACAAGTAAAAAGAAAATGTCAAGAGAAACAGGGCCATCAACAACCGTGCAATCACCTTTAGAAGGCAATCTGCACTTTCCCCGGCACCCGGCCACTTCATGCGTTTCTCAGATCGGATAGCTCTCGGATTTATCAGAACGATTCCATTTACACCTGGTCACATAAATGTGTTTTCGCAAAACGGATCTAAATCCGATCTTCAATTCCCGCGCTATATGCAGATTTAATGGAGTTCACGTCACCGATAGCAACAGATATGAGCTGCATTTTATTGATCATCACCTAAAATCAAAATCAAAGACCGCAATAAGAGAGAGTGGCAACAGCACTGGTGAGATCATTTCGTTTCTTTACTTTTAATGATGATGATTGTGTGTTAAGCGTCTGCGACTTTCACTTTAATTTGCGATAGTTTGCTTGATGAAGAGATGCTCAGCTTCTCATCTGCGGTGATGCGTGTTGCAGTAGCGCCGTCATATCTGGCTATAACATTACATATAGCCTATAACACACTCTCACATGTTTATTTTTAACTCATATTAGCGTGTGTGTGTGTCTGAGTGTCTGAGTGTGTGTCTGAGCGCGCGTGTCTGTCTGTGTGTCTGAGTGTCTGAGTGTCTGTGTGTCTGAGTGTCTGAGCGTGTGTCTGAGCGTGTGTCTGAGCGTGCGTGTGTCTGAGCGTGCGTGTGTCTGAGCGTGCGTGTGTCTGAGCGTGCGTGTGTCTGAGCGTGCGTGTGTCTGAGCGTGCGTGTGTCTGAGGGTGCGTGTGTCTGAGCGTGCGTGTGTCTGAGCGTGCGTGTGTCTGAGCGTGCGTGTGTCTGAGCGTGCGTGTGTCTGAGCGTGCGTGTGTCTGAGGGTGCGTGTGTCTGAGCGTGCGTGTGTCTGAGCGTGCGTGTGTCTGAGCGTGCGTGTGTCTGAGCGTGCGTGTGTCTGAGCGTGCGTGTGTCTGAGCGTGTCTGAGCGTGTGTCTGAGCGTGTGTCTGAGCGTGTGTGTCTGAGCGTGTGTCTGAGCGTGTGTCTGAGCGTGTGTCTGAGCGTGTGTCTGAGCGTGTGTCTGAGCGTGTGTCTGAGCGTGTGTCTGAGCGTGTGTCTGAGCGTGTGTCTGAGTGTGTTTGTCTGAGCGTGTGTCTGAGCGCGTGTGTGTCTGAGCGCGTGTGTGTCTGAGCGCGTGTGTGTCTGAGTGTGTGTGTCTGAGCGTGTGTGTCTGAGCGTGTGTGTCTGAGCGTGTGTGTCTGAGCGTGTGTGTCTTAGTGTGTGTCTGAGTGTGTGTCTGAGTGTGTGTCTGAGCGTGTGTGTCTGAGCGTGTGTGTGTGTCTGTGTGTCTGAGTGTGTGTGTCTGAGCGTGTGTGTCTGAGCGTGTGTGTGTGTGTGTCTGAGCGTGTGTGTGTGTCTGAGCGTGTGTGTCTGAGCGTGTGTGTCTGAGCGTGTGTGTCTGAGCGTGTGTGTGTCTGAGCGTGTGTGTGTGTCTGAGCGTGTGTGTGTGTCTGAGCGTGTGTGTGTGTCTGAGCGTGTGTGTGTGTCTGAGTGTGTGTGTCTGAGTGTGTGTGTCTGAGCGTGTCTGAGGATGTGTGTCTGAGTGTGTCTGAGTGTGTGTGTCTGAGCGTGTGTGTCTGAGCGTGTGTGTCTGAGCGTCTGAGCGTGTGTGTCTGAGCGTGTGTGTCTGAGTGTGTGTCTGAGTGTGTGTCTGAGTGTGTGTCTGAGTGTGTGTCTGAGCGTGTGTGTGTGTCTGTGTGTCTGAGTGTGTGTGTCTGAGCGTGTGTGTCTGAGCGTGTGTGTGTGTCTGAGCGTGTGTGTGTGTCTGAGCGTGTGTGTCTGAGCGTGTGTGTCTGAGCGTGTGTGTCTGAGCGTGTGTGTCTGAGCGTGTGTGTCTGAGCGTGTGTGTGTCTTGAGTGTGTGTGTGTGTCTGAGTGTGTGTGTGTGTGTGTGTCTGAGCGTGTGTGTCTGAGCGTGTGTGTCTGAGCGTGTGTGTCTGAGTGTGTGTCTGAGTGTGTGTCTGAGTGTGTGTCTGAGTGTGTGTCTGAGCGTTTGTGTGTCTGAGCGTGTGTGTCTGAGCGTGTGTGTCTGAGCGTGTGTGTCTGAGCGTGTGTGTGTGTCTGAGCGTGTGTGTGTGTCTGAGCGTGTGTGTGTGTCTGAGCGTGTGTGTCTGAGCGTGTGTGTCTGAGCGTGTGTGTCTGAGCGTGTGTGTGTCTTGAGTGTGTGTGTGTGTCTGAGTGTGTGTGTGTGTGTGTGTCTGAGCGTGTGTGTCTGAGCGTGTGTGTGTGTGTCTGAGTGTTTGTGTCTGAGTGTGTGTGTCTGAGTGTGTGTGTCTGAGTGTGTGTGTCTGAGCGTGTGTTTGTGTCTGAGCGTGTGTCTGAGCGTGTGTCTGAGCGTGTGTGTGTGTCTGAGCGTGTGTGTGTGTCTGAGCGTGTGTGTGTCTGAGCGTGTGTGTGTCTGAGCGTGTGTGTGTGTCTGAGCGTGTGTGTGTGTCTGAGCGTGTGTGTGTGTCTGAGCGCGTGTGTGTCTGAGCGTGTGTGTGTCTGAGCGTGTGTGTGTCTGAGCGTGTGTGTGTCTGAGCATGTGTGTGTCTGAGCGTGTGTGTGTGTCTGAGTGTGTGTTTCTGAGCGTGTCTGTGTGTGTCTGAGTGTGTGTGTCTTAGTGTGTGTCTGAGTGTGTGTCTGAGTGTGTGTGTCTGAGCGTGTCTGTGTGTGTCTGAGCGTGTGTGTCTTAGTGTGTGTCTGAGTGTGTGTTTGAGTGTGTGTCTGAGCGTGTGTGTCTGAGCGTGTGTGTCTGAGTGTGTGTCTGAGCGTGTGTGTCTGAGCGTGTGTGTCTGAGCGCGTGTGTCTGAGCGCGTGTGTCTGAGCGCGTGTGTCTGAGCGCGTGTGTCTGAGCGCGTGTGTCTGAGCGTGTGTGTGTGTCTGAGTGTCTGTGTGTCTGAGTGTGTCTGAGCGCGCGTGTCTGTCTGAGTTTCTGAGCGCGTGTCTGAGTGTCTGTGTGTCTGAGTGTCTGAGTGTCTGAGTGTCTGTGTGTCTGAGCGTGTGTCTGAGCGTGTGTCTGAGCGTGCGTGTGTCTGAGCGTGCGTCTGAGCGTGTGTCTGAGCGTGCGTGTGTCTGAGCGTGCGTGTGTCTGAGCGTGCGTGTGTCTGAGCGTGCGTGTGTCTGAGCGTGCGTGTGTCTGAGCGTGCGTGTGTCTGAGCGTGCGTGTGTCTGAGCGTGTCTGAGTGTGTGTCTGAGCGTGTGTCTGAGCGTGTGTCTGAGCGTGTGTCTGAGCGTGTGTCTGAGCGTGTGTCTGAGCGTGTGTCTGAGCGCGTGTGTCTGAGCGCGTGTGTGTCTGAGCGCGTGTGTGTCTGAGTGTGTGTGTCTGAGCGTGTGTGTCTGAGCGTGTGTGTCTGAGCGTGTGTGTCTGAGCGTGTGTGTCTGAGCGTGTGTGTCTGAGCGTGTGTGTCTGAGCGTGTGTCTGAGTGTGTGTCTGAGTGTGTGTCTGAGTGTGTGTCTGAGTGTGTGTCTGAGTGTGTGTCTGAGTGTGTGTCTGAGTGTGTGTCTGAGCGTGTGTGTCTGAGCGTGTTTGTGTCTGAGCGTGTGTGTGTGTCTGAGCGTGTGTGTGTGTCTGAGCGTGTGTGTGTGTCTGAGTGTGTGTCTGAGCGTGTCTGAGCATGTGTGTCTGAGCATGTGTGTCTGAGTGTGTCTGAGTGTGTGTGTCTGAGCGTGTGTGTCTGAGCGTGTGTGTCTGAGCGTCTGAGCGTGTGTGTCTGAGCGTGTGTGTCTGAGTGTGTGTCTGAGTGTGTGTCTGAGTGTGTGTCTGAGCGTGTGTGTCTGAGCGTGTGTGTGTGTCTGTGTGTCTGAGTGTGTGTGTCTGAGCGTGTGTGTCTGAGCGTGTGTGTGTGTCTGAGCGTGTGTGTGTCTGAGCGTGTGTGTCTGAGCGTGTGTGTGTGTCTGTGTGTCTGAGTGTGTGTGTCTGAGTGTGTGTGTCTGAGCGTGTGTGTCTGAGCGTGTGTGTGTGTCTGAGCGTGTGTGTGTCTGAGCGTGTGTGTCTGAGCGTGTGTGTCTGAGCGTGTGTGTCTGAGCGTGTGTGTCTGAGCGTGTGTGTGTGTGTCTGAGTGTGTGTGTGTCTGAGTGTGTGTGTGTGTGTCTGAGTGTGTGTCTGAGCGTGTGTGTCTGAGCGTGTGTGTGTGTGTCTGAGTGTTTGTGTCTGAGTGTGTGTGTCTGAGTGTGTGTGTCTGAGCGTGTGTTTGTGTCTGAGCGTGTGTCTGAGCGTGTGTGTGTGTCTGAGCGTGTGTGTGTGTCTGAGCGTGTGTGTGTCTGAGCGTGTGTGTGTGTCTGAGCGTGTGTGTGTGTCTGAGCGTGTGTGTGTCTGAGCTTGTGTGTGTCTGAGCGTGTGTGTGTCTGAGCGTGTGTGTGTCTGAGCATGTGTGTGTCTGAGCGTGTGTGTGTGTCTGAGTGTGTGTTTCTGAGCGTGTCTGTGTGTGTCTGAGTGTGTGTGTCTGAGTGTGTGTCTGAGTGTGTGTGTCTGAGCGTGTCTGTGTGTGTCTGAGCGTGTGTGTCTTAGTGTGTGTGTGTCTTAGTGTGTGTGTCTGAGTGTGTGTCTGAGTGTGTGTTTGAGTGTGTGTCTGAGTGTGTGTCTGAGCGTGTGTGTGTCTGAGCGCGTGTGTGTCTGAGCGTGTGTGTCTGAGCGTGTGTGTCTGAGCGTGTGTGTCTGAGTGTGTGTCTGAGCGTGTGTGTCTGAGCGTGTGTGTCTGAGCGCGTGTCTGAGCGCGTGTGTCTGAGCGTGTGTGTGTGTCTGAGTGTCTGTGTGTCTGAGTGTCTGTGTGTCTGTGTGTCTGAGTGTCTGAGTGTCTGTGTGTCTGTGTGTCTGAGTGTCTGAGCGTGTGTCTGAGCGTGTGTCTGAGCGTGTGTCTGAGCGTGCGTGTGTCTGAGCGTGTGTCTGAGCGTGTGTCTGAGCGTGCGTGTGTCTAAGCGTGCGTGTGTCTGAGCGTGCGTGTGTCTGAGCGTGCGTGTGTCTGAGCGTGCGTGTGTCTGAGCGTGCGTGTGTCTGAGCATGCGTGTGTCTGAGCGTGCGTGTGACTGAGCGTGCGTGTGTCTGAGCGTGCGTGTGTCTGAGCGTGCGTGTGTCTGAGCGTGCGTGTGTCTGAGCGTGCGTGTGTCTGAGCGTGCGTGTGTCTGAGCGTGCGTGTGTCTGAGCGTGCGTGTGTCTGAGCGTGCGTGTGTCTGAGCGTGCGTGTGTCTGAGCGTGCGTGTGTCTGAGCGTGCGTGTGTCTGAGCGTGCGTGTGTCTGAGCGTGCGTGTGTCTGAGCGTGCGTGTGTCTGAGCGTGCGTGTGTCTGAGCGTGCGTGTGTCTGAGCGTGCGTGTGTCTGAGCGTGCGTGTGTCTGAGTGTGTCTGAGCGTGCGTGTGTCTGAGTGTGTCTGAGCGTGCGTGTGTCTGAGTGTGCGTGTGTCTGAGCGTGTGTCTGAGCGTGTGTCTGAGCGTGTGTCTGAGCGTGTGTCTGAGCGTGTGTCTGAGCGTGTGTCTGAGCGTGTGTCTGAGCGTGTGTCTGAGCGTGTGTCTGAGCGTGTGTCTGAGCGCGTGTGTCTGAGCGCGCGTGTGTCTGAGCGCGCGTGTGTCTGAGCGTGTGTCTGAGCGTGTGTCTGAGCGTGTGTCTGAGCGTGTGTCTGAGCGTGTGTCTGAGCGTGTGTCTGAGTGTGTGTCTGAGCGCGCGTGTCTGTCTGAGTGTCTGAGTGTCTGAGTGTCTGTGTGTCTGTGTGTCTGAGTGTCTGTGTGTCTGTGTGTCTGAGTGTCTGAGCGTGTGTCTGAGCGTGTGTCTGAGCGTGTGTCTGAGCGTGTGTCTGAGCGTGTGTCTGAGCGTGTGTCTGAGCGTGCGTGTGTCTAAGCGTGCGTGTGTCTGAGCGTGCGTGTGTCTGAGCGTGCGTGTGTCTGAGCGTGCGTGTGTCTGAGCATGCGTGTGTCTGAGCGTGCGTGTGACTGAGCGTGCGTGTGTCTGAGCGTGCGTGTGTCTGAGCGTGCGTGTGTCTGAGCGTGCGTGTGTCTGAGCGTGCGTGTGTCTGAGCGTGCGTGTGTCTGAGCGTGCGTGTGTCTGAGCGTGCGTGTGTCTGAGCGTGCGTGTGTCTGAGCGTGCGTGTGTCTGAGCGTGCGTGTGTCTGAGCGTGCGTGTGTCTGAGCGTGCGTGTGTCTGAGCGTGCGTGTGTCTGAGCGTGCGTGTGTCTGAGCGTGCGTGTGTCTGAGCGTGCGTGTGTCTGAGCGTGCGTGTGTCTGAGCGTGCGTGTGTCTGAGCGTGCGTGTGTCTGAGCGTGCGTGTGTCTGAGTGTGTCTGAGCGTGCGTGTGTCTGAGTGTGTCTGAGCGTGCGTGTGTCTGAGTGTGCGTGTGTCTGAGCGTGTGTCTGAGCGTGTGTCTGAGCGTGTGTCTGAGCGTGTGTCTGAGCGTGTGTCTGAGCGTGTGTCTGAGCGTGTGTCTGAGCGTGTGTCTGAGCGCGTGTGTCTGAGCGCGCGTGTGTCTGAGCGCGCGTGTGTCTGAGCGCGTGTGTGTCTGAGCGCGTGTGTGTCTGAGCGTGTGTCTGAGCGTGTGTCTGAGCGTGTGTCTGAGCGTGTGTCTAAGCGTGTGTCTGAGCGTGTGTGTCTGAGCGTGTGTGTCTGAGCGTGTGTGTGTCTGAGCGTGTGTGTCTGAGCGTGTGTGTCTGAGCGTGTGTGTCTGAGCGTGTGTGTCTGAGCGTGTGTCTGAGCGTGTGTCTGAGCGTGTGTCTGAGCGTGTGTCTGAGCGTGTGTCTGAGCGTGTGTCTGAGCGTGTGTGTGTCTGAGCGTGTGTGTGTCTGAGCGTGTGTGTGTCTGAGCGTGTGTGTCTGAGCGCGTGTGTCTGAGCGTGTGTGTGTCTGAGCGTGTGTGTCTGAGCGTGTGTGTCTGAGCGTGTGTGTCTGAGCGCGTGTGTCTGAGCGCGTGTGTCTGAGCGCGTGTGTCTGAGCGCGTGTGTCTGAGCGCGTGTGTCTGAGCGTGTGTGTGTGTCTGAGCGCGTGTGTGTGTCTGAGCGCGTGCGTGTGTCTGAGCGCGTGTGTCTGAGCGTGTGTGTCTGAGCTTGTGTGTGTGTGTCTGAGTGTGTGTGTGTCTGAGTGTGTGTCTGAGTGTGTCTGAGTGTGTGTGAGTGTGTGTCTGAGTTTGTCTAAGTGTGTGTCTGAGCGTGTGTGTGTGTCTGAGTGTTTGTGTGAGTATGTGTCTGAGTGTGTGTCTGAGCGTGTGTGTCTTAGTGTGTGTCTGAGCGTGTGTCTGAACGTGTGTCTGAGTGTGTGTGTCTGAGTGTGTGTGTGTCTGAGCGTGTGTGTCTGAGTGTGTGTGTGTCTGAGTGTGTGTCTGAGCGTGTCTGTGTGTGTCTGAGTGTGTGTGAGTGTGTGTCTGAGTTTGTCTAAGTGTGTGTCTGAGCGTGTGTGTGTGTCTGAGTGTTTGTGTGAGTATGTGTCTGAGTGTGTGTCTGAGCGTGTGTGTCTTAGTGTGTGTCTGAGCGTGTGTGTGTCTGAGCGTGTGTGTCTGAGCGTGTGTGTGTCTGAGTGTGTGTGTGTCTGAGCGCGTTTGTGTGTCTGAGCGTGTGTGTGTGTCTGAGCGTGTGTGTGTGTGTCTGAGCGCGTTTGTGTGTCTGAGCGTGTGTGTGTCTGAGCGTGTGTGTGTGTCTGAGCGCGTTTGTGTGTCTGAGCGCGTTTGTGTGTCTGAGCGCGTGTGTGTGTCTGAGCGTGTGTGTGTGTCTGAGCGTGTGTGTGTTTAAAACAACTTCTGTTGTTTTAAATGTGCTCTAGAAATAAACTTGACTTTGACTTTGTGTGTGTGTGTGTGTGTGTGTGTGTGTGTGTGTGTGTGTGTGTGTGTGTGTGTGTGTGTGTGTGTGTGTGTGTGTGTGTGTGTGTGTGTGTGGTATCATAACTCAACATACACAGTAAAATGAAAACATTTTCCTTTTCAGTGTTTTGCAGAGAAAAGAAAATTACTGAAATACAGAAAAGTGACTTTCAGTGACATCGTGAGCGTCCGGAACGTGTCGAGCCACAAGCGTGTTCAGCAGATTGAGCAGCGGGATCAGCGGGAAAACAGGGATCATCCGGACAGAAGCGGATCCTCAGAGAATCCTGTGAGATGAGTGTGAGAGAGAAGCCTTTTTCCACAGGCTGAAACAAACACACTCGTTTACATTTCCTGCCAAACCGGTAACTTTTCCCCGTATTCTCCATATAGACACGTTGACATTGACAGGGGATTCATGTTCCTTTGGGAATGTGTTTCTGTTCCTGTAGATCCTGTCCAGCATGTGAGCGGATCTGACCAGCAGAGGGCGAGCTCGTGTTATCATCCGCTTTACTGGGAGATGAAGACTTATTTATCTGGCTGAAACAAACAGAGGGATCATCAATATCTCCTCCACTTATGGAACATGCATGTGTGCAACAAAGTCAAGTTATGGAATATGAACTTAACTGATGATTTTAAAGCAGTCTCGATAACGAGAAGCCAACGGTGGAATATATGAGATTTTACATGGAATTTGTTTAGAAGAGAACCTTATAAATGAAATTATTTATATTAGATGTTGATGTGTAAAAGATTAATAAATACTAAAAGACAAATAATAAAGAATATTGTGCAACTGATCTTGATTTACCCAATTATTTTGTGCATAAAAAGGATGAAATTCTATATTTAATGCCCATTATATGAACAATCATGCTTTGGTGAATCATAAATATGACATACCAAGTCATAATTATGAGATTAAAAATACCAAGTTATATTTTTTACCTTTTGTCATAATTATGACAACATTTTTGAAATTATGACATACTACGTATTACGTAATAATTATGAGGTTTGAAATTACCAATAATTGTGACTTTTTACGTCCTAATTTCATTTTCATTTCATAAATATGACTTGGTGTGTCATTATTTTGACTGTTTGTGTATTATATATTTTGATGAATGATTTGAGTCAAGTGAGTAAATTAGTGTGTGTGTGTGTGTGTGTGTGTGTGTGTGTGTGTCTGCGTGTGTGAGAGAGAGAGAGTGTGTGTGTGTGTTTGTGTGCGAGAGAGAGATAGTGTGTGTGTGCCTGTGCGAGCGTATATGTCAGTATTAATTGGTGTGTCATTATTTCGACTGTTTGTGTATTCATTTTGATTAATGATTGTGTGTGTGTGTGCCTATGTGAGTGAGTGAGTGTATGTGTGGTGAGTATCAATTATTATTTTGTGTGTGTGAGTGAGAGAGAGAGAAAGGGAGAAAGAGTGTGTGAGTATTAATTATGATTTATGATTTGTTTTTCACGTATGGCGGAAATAGGTTCCTCCATACAATACTACATCGCTTTCAAATGTAACCCCAAAACATCAACACAGCCATTCTGACCACGTGGTCTAAAAACCAAAATATCAGCCAACCAGGAACGCGGAAGGGAGCGCAGCAAATAATCAGCCAATCGGAGCGCAGTGGCGTTGCCAAGCAGCTCGTGTGACTAACGGCAGTCATATGACTGCCCCACAAATGGAGTCCGTGTGCTGGAGTCGAGTGTGCCTGTGGAATTAAACACAAAAAGGAGTTTTCCTTCAAATCGTGGGTCCATTATGGCGCCCACGCTGTTTCACAAGCTCTTCAACAAAAGAAATGGGCTTTCACCGCCCGCTAAGAGCAGCAAAGAGGACTCGGTGTTCAGGTACGTGTCGAGCAGCTTCCGGAGAGCACATATCATCACACACACTCCAGTGTGTTTTCTCAAGCTCTGTGGATATGTGTCTGAGTTTAGAGTCGTGTTCTTTGTGGTTTTGTAAGGTTTTCTCCATCTGTAGCCTCTACGTTTAGCCTTACGCTGATTGGTTCGTTTAACCCTTTGTTGTCGCACGTCACTTTTCTCTAAACGTATTATTTGTTCCTCAATGCTTTTGTTTTTGACGCAGTTATTGTGTTCTGTAATAAAAGGCGTTGTTTACTCTCATAAGGGCCAGATTTCACTGCGTTTAGTGAATGTATTTGCCGTTGGTGATGATATGTGTGCGTGCGCGAGACTGGCACGTGACCGCGTCATCAAACAGGCTCGCGCCGTCCGTGGATTCGCGCGTTCACACTGAGTTAGTTTAGTGGATTTGCTTCAGATGTGCAGCAGATCTCAAGCATGCAGATGATATGTGGATGTTTGAAGTATTTAATTGCTGTCAGAAACTAATGCAAACTTCTGCATAATAGCCACTGAACATTGCATTAACATTAAAATCATTCCTGATGCATACTGACTTTCATCTTTATCTTATTTTGAGTGTTAGATTATAAACATTTAGAAGTAAGTTTGGGATTTAAATGATCCTGAAGGTTCTCACGCTTTTTAATTCCGAGGTCCCTCATTGTCAAATATTCATGTGCTCATAATCTTTTGCCACTGAACATTGAATTAGCATTTCTGTTGCATGCTGACAGTCATCTTTATCTTATTATTTGAGTGTTAGATAAGCATTTGGAAGAAAGTTCGGGATTTAAATGATCCTGATGTAAAGCTCCAGTGGTTCTCAAGCTTTATTAACTCCAAGGACCGTCATCGTCAAATACTATTTTTGAAGATCCTCATTATATTTATAATACTTCTGCTTCAATGACAGAGCTTCTTATGTTGAATGCTTTTTATTTATGGAAAATAGGAGTGGTATTATTTTTGAAAAATTCTATAAAATAATTAAAAATCAATTGATACAGTAGCTGAATGTTCTACATGGTTTGCACTTTGTATTACTGGTGAAATATAGTTACTGTTCTAGTTCATAATGTAGTTAATTCTGTTTTTTTTTTAAGGATTTTACTTACAGATTTTCACTGTGTAAAACGTTGTAGCGCTCAACAATTGTGTGTGTGTGTGTGTGTGTGTGTGTGTGTGTGTGTGTTAGGGGTGTAACTGTACACAGAACTCATTGTACGGTACGAGATTGTACAGGAAAAAAAGCAAAAAATCCCCAATGCTTTCTTAATGTATTTTGAACAGACAGTAGTGTGAATTACAGTGTGCTCCAGCTATCAGCAGTGAGTGTGTAGTTTACTGTACAGCCGTCTTTACTGTATTACACACTGATCAGTGAACATAAAGCATTCTTGCGGAACTCATATTGTTTTGAAGGGCTGATAAAAAAAAACAAAAGGCATTTGGTCACAATCAGCTACAAAACTGAAAAGCATCTACTGAGAAAAATAGTTTTTCTGCTACTTTTTCAAAAAGTCAAGCTTCCTTGTTTGTGTAAAGTCTTGAGCAACAACATTACCCCATTGTAAAAACACAAAAACAATGAGTGAGCAAACATTTAGGTGAGATAAATGTAATTTAAGAAAAAAGTTATATATACATACACATTTATACATTTCCATGCCCTTTCCTCATCTGGAAATCACACTTTTAAAATTCCCTCATGCAGTGTGTTCAGTTTATCAAAGAAAAAAATGACTTGAATCAAAATAAAACCAGCAGTTGTTAATGCAACAGATTAAAATAAGAAATATGATCTCAACTTCCCAAACGGTGAAGCACTGAAAACATGTACACCACTAACTCTAGGGTGAAGCTTCAGTCGGGTTTTAAATAGAAAAACAAAAGATCCGCACTCGCTTGTCTTACTTTATAAATTACTAAAAATAATGTATTATGCAACAAAGCACGTCTGGATCATTCAAACGTTTCAGAAATAAGCCGTCATCAGTGAATCACGCGATGCTTTCTCTAGAAATCTTTAACACTAGAATGTTACAAAACGTTCTATCCAAAAAAATAAATCAAATAAAATGGGAGACGATCCGACACATCAGGCCAAAAGCCGTTCATAAATCCATATCGTCATTCATCTTCACACAGCAAAGAATGTCAATATTAAAGTGACATAAGAACAAAAATTATACACAACACAATCTGTTAAAAGAAAAAAAGAAAGGTCAAAATGAGTGCAGTCATTTACGATTAGGCTACGTGTAGACTTGATGAAGCTATCGGAGGATACACACCAGTTTTGGGATTGTGACGGCTAGATATGAAACAGTTCAGTGCTGCAGTATTGAAGTGTGTGTGTGTGTCGTGACCTCTTGACCTCATGACCTCATCCTGATCTGCTCCAGCAGTGAACACTCAGATGTGTGTTCTGATCCAGAGAGAGCGGTCATGTGTAGATATCAACTACAGACCTATTACTATTTTAATTAGCACTTTTTTTTTTAAGGTTTAAGGGTGGCGTGACCAAAAAAAGTGTTTAATTAAGTTTGAAGATTTTACAAATTCCGTGACTTGACTGTGACTCTTCAACACTTCATATGTGAAACAGTAAGTGTTTTTGATTTGCTGTACCAAAATGTGACATTCTGTGACTTCACTGTGTGCCTTATACAGTAAACTATATATATTTGTAATTGGTGCATGTCTCATGACCGGAGAGAGTGTGTCAGATGAGAGGATTGTGGTTCACGATGTCAGCATGTGTCATTCTTTCACTGCCAGATCATGTGAGTGTGGATTGTGGTGTGTCTGTAGTTGTTCTAGGACAATAAGGAGGAATGTACTAGTGGTTTTACTAGAGCTGCGTGATTAATCGTTAAAAGATGGCGATCTGGATTCATATACCCACGTGATCTTATTCCTGAGTGACCGTGATTCGCCGGTGTGTATTCAGCATTTGACACAATCACATCATCATCACTCAGATCTGCGTTGGCTGATCCAGAGACAGCCGTTGTCATGCACAGGTATAAAACCACACAGTATCGTTATTTCTGTTACAAATATTCAGATCATCACAGAAGTACTGGGATAAAAGCTTAAAGGTTAAAAAATGTATTTGTCATTCATTCATTCATTGCGCATAACTATTCTCCTACATTGGTTCTTTATTTGTTTTAAACAGCAGACTTAATATTTAGCCATTTCTGGTCATAATTAGGAGATAATGAGCGTATGAACCGTTGTGCCGCTGCTTATATTGATCACATAGTAAAAATGGCCAAAAGCAGTCGTGTGTGTGTGTGTGTGTGTGTGTGAGAGTGTGAAGCGAGCGCTGGTGGCGTCGTCCTGCTCCACTTCACACACACAGAGAAAGCAGGATTGTAGGAGGACGAGACAATCGTTTATACCACACTTTATTCATCTGGAGAACTGCTCGTTCAGCGCGTCATACGTCATTACGCTATTTCTCCGTCATTACGCTATTTCTCCGTCATTACGCTATTTCTCCGTCATTACGCTGTTTCTACGCCATTACGCTATTTCTCCGCCATTGCGCTATTTCTACGTCATTACACTATTTCTCCATCATTACGCTATTTCTACGTCAATACGATATTTCTACATCATTACGCTATTTCATTACGCTATTTCACTGTCATTACGCTATTTCTACGTCATTACGCTATTTCTACATCATTACGCTATTTCTCCGTCATTACGCTATTTCTCCGTCATTACGCTATTTCTCCATCATTACGCTATTTCTCCGTCATTACGCTATTTCTACGTCAATACGTTATTTCTACATCATTACGCTATTTCTACGTCATTACGCTATTTCTACATCATTACGCTATTTCTACATCATTACGCTATTTCTCCGTCATTACGCTATTTCTACGTCAATACGTTATTTCTACATTACGCTATTTCTCCGTCATTACGCTATTTCTCCGTCATTAAGCTATTTCTAAATCATTACGTTAATTCTACATTATGCTATTTCTATTTTCTACGTCATTACGTTATTTCTACATCATTGCGCTATTTCTGTTGTTATGCAATTTCTACGCTATTTCTACTTTCTACGTCATTATGTTATTTCTACGTCATTGCACATGCACAGTCTTTCAGTTTCGTTTTTCAATCCGATCAAGTGTTTACATGTTCACTCAATCGGATTAGAAAAGGAATAAACCACTCCTTTCAATCCAAACGAAATCTGATTTGGATCGAGCTCAATCAGATCGAGTAAGGTGTTTACATGAAGGCTTTCAGTCCGATTGAGCCGCCAACCCCGTCACTGACGGATTATTTGTTAGCATGTGGACGTAGGCAGCGCTGGAGTCTGAGAGAGTGTTGACCAGCTGCTCCTCCAGCTATTATTGTCCCGTCGGCTCTGGTGGAGCTGAGAGGAATGTGGCCTGGAAACATTCCCATGGATGCGTTCAGGAGCGGCTAGCGGACAGGAACTGCGTCACGGTCTGGATGGTTTCTTTACGTAACTGCATGATCCGCTCTGACCTCCACACACACACACACACTCGCTGGAGAGGTTCAGTCCGCATGTCCAGCTCAGCCTCGGTGTCACCTCACACACTCATGATGTTCTGTGAGTTTAGCTCAGCGCTATTCTCCTCAGCGCTGTGTGCAGAGGACTAGCGAGGATGGGGACGCGCGCACAGACGCACAGGTACTGACGCCGGCTCGGGTTTGATGAGATCAGTCTTGTTGTGTAGCGCTCCGCAGATTAAGCACTTCCCCCCTGAAAATAACAGTTAATCCACTGTAATGAGGACATACCCTTATCTTTACAGTCTAATGTGGGGGAAATGGCAAGCATTATTACAACAATGATAAATATTATTGGTAACACTTTATTTTACAGTGTCCTTATTGCACGTTACATTTAATTACTGTAGTAGTAACTATAAATTATGCAGTTAACCCTAAAACAAATCCGGTAATACTTTATTTTAGTGTCCTTATTACATATGTAACATGTACTTACCATAGTAATAACAGTAACCGCACTAACCCTATAGTAAGTACGTGTAGTTGCTTAATATTAATCAGTACTTAAATATATAATTACACTGTAACAATGACACCTTAAAATAAAGTGTAAACCTAAATCCTAACCCAATAGTAAGTGTATGTAGTTAATTATTATTACTCAGTACTTCCATGTATAAATTACACTGTGACACGGATACCTTAAAATAAAATGTGACCATATTATTTATAGTAGTAGTACTAAACAATTGTTCATTTATGCGGATGTCCAGCAGTGTTGTGCATTACAAAGTAATTCATTACTGTAATTTAAGTACTTTTCCCTTAAAAAGTATTGTCAGGTCACCTTTATTTATATAGCGCTTTTTACAATACAGATTGTATCAAAGCAGCTTTACAGAGATAACAGGAAAATAATGCAACAGAGTGTGTTTCCAGAAGAAAATAGCGTCACAGTCCAGATTAAGAAAGTTCAGTTATGGTTCATTTTTGTTATTAATCTAGGCTAGTTCATTTATTTATTTATTAATATATATATATATATATATATATATATATATAGCCGCTCTGGAGAAACCAGTGATGTCGATATTGTAAAGGACACCTCTTAATTTTTCCGCAATTTAATTATTTCTTCTGATGTAATTGCATGTATAAGGTTTTTGGTCATCGCATTCAAATTTGATAATATTTAGCCTATAGCTTTGAAGTGTGATGCACTTTCATAAAGTCCTTGAAAATTGCTTGAATTTTTCTCTCAAATGTTTGTTTGCATGAACCCTGAAATGATGCACATTTGAGTATTTCTGCCAATAATAATGCTGCAATAACATTTACAAATTTTGTTCAGTATTTTTTTAAACTGTATTTATTATTAAAATTAGTCAATATGAAAAATATATTTGAACTACTTGATAAAAATACTTATTGATGTTAAGTCAATAAGTACGATATACGATAAATGTACGATATACGATAAATAAGTACAATACGATAAATGTTATCGTATTGTTGTGCATAGTTAATAAGAAAAGCACTAACCAACAGGTAAACCTGTGTGTGATCATGTTTTATGCGGTAATGCAAGCCTTACGGGACTGTAGTGCTGCATAGTGTGAAAATAAAGTGAACTAACTTGAAAGTAAAGAATTTAAAGTGTGTGATTGATGCGTGTCCAGTGAC
Source organism: Gila orcuttii (assembly GCA_026230005.1). Taxonomy (NCBI): domain Eukaryota; kingdom Metazoa; phylum Chordata; class Actinopteri; order Cypriniformes; family Leuciscidae; genus Gila; species Gila orcuttii. The sequence goes on along the minus strand of JAPDVR010000014.1, from coordinate 2,935,926 downwards.
AGCCGAGTACATGTGTGTTAATGCTGCAAACACACACTTCAGAGGATCTCACTGCTGGGTTTGCCGTGGAACTGATTACATATTCAAAAACTTGTTTAAATGCATATTTGCTGAATGCTGACGCTGTTTGCTAGTGTATTAGTGTGTGCCTTTCTATTTCTAATAATAGAAATGCAAACACAGTAATACTTTTGCATATGTTGATTACTTCCTTTGTTTAACAGCTCTGTCAAATTTTAAAAGACAACTATTGAACTAATGAAGATGGAAAACGGAAGGTCAAATCCTGGCATTCTCAGCTCTGTCGAAATAAACGTCCCGCTTCCGACACACAAACTGATCGGCAGATAATTAAAAAATACTTAATATTTAATTACATTTTTATTATTTAAGAAAATAATTAAAAAAATAAATAAAAAAAATCCCACATACCAGCCTTGGCTAAATATATTGGTCGTTGACTGTTGAATGATTGCTTTAAATCCTACAGCTGAATCTGTGCTTATAATTACTGTTATCTGGCCTGTCTTTGAGAAACTGAGCCCAGTGTTGGAAACTGTTCACTTTACTTTAATGTGATCAAGACTGATGACAGAAGATAGAGATGAGTATTGAGTTATGATCTGTTCTTCAGATCAGCTGTGAGGATTATGATCTGTGATCTGTGATCACACCTCACACGAGTTTTCATGATTTGAGATTGTGAGTCATGTTGTCTTTGTGTTCAGCTGTTGTGTGTGTGTGTGTGTGTGTGAAACCGCGTTAGGACGGTAGGTCATCCACAATGACGCTGTTGTTTGTCTGTATTCCTGATTAAGTGGATGATGTGTGTGTGTGTATGAGTCCAGTCGTTGGGAATGTGACAGTAAACAGCCTCTCTTCACCTGCCCTGTAGAGCACAGAAATAACCCGAGACACACACACTCATACACGCACTCACACTCACAGAGGCTGTTGGTGCGGGAGAGGAAAAAGTCCAGTTGTATCAAATTTAATATAGTAAAATATCTTAAAAGGCATAAGAAAAGTCTTTATTTTCATTTCAAGAGGTCTTAAATTTGGATTTATCATGGATTCACTGCATTTACGGCCACCAAAGCAACGTTGTATTTTTCGAATAATAATTACAGATCATATATTCGACTTTTCGTGCACACCCCTAATTAAAATATCTTAAACGGCATAAGAAAAGTCTATATTCATTTCAAGAGGTCTTAAATTTGGGCTCAGAAAAACAGGAATGGTGATACGGCTTAATGATTCAACTTTAAAAGGTGATGATTTAATTGTGAGCGCTGATGCTCATTCTACAGACTCGCTCTTTCAGAGAAGTTCACAATGATGAACAGCCCACATTAATGCCAAGCTATTGATGTATTGTTGATGAATTATGACACTGTTTACTTTATGATGTTTCCCTGCAAAAAGCACAGCTTCATTAGCAGAGTAAACGCTGTATTTCTGCTGGTCCAGCGCCACCTACTGTGTTTGTTTTCATTCAGCCGGTGGATCGAAAAGAAGCTAATGTACATCAGAAAATCTGATGAAGTTCATGTGTTCATGCCCATATATCGTGAGACGTCCTTGAGTATGTGTATTATACAGGGCTCCAGACGAACTAAACTTACAGGAGCGCAAGCAGAAAATGTTCCCCCAAAATAACTGTAATACTGACAAATTCTTTAATAAATAGACTTAAAGTATAGATATTACAATGTGCAGGGTTTTTTTAAGTTCACAGGCCAGGGTCCGAAATTAACACCCGCCAAGCGCCAAATGCGGGTAGATTTTCCGTTTTGGCGAGTAAATCTTAAAAGGCTATCCGCCACACTGGCGGGTGAATGTTCCAGACATCGCAAGTCTCCCGCATATTGATAGCGGCTCCCTTATGTCCGCAAATTAGTTCAAATCTCCCGGAAACAAGAGTGAGCGAGAAAGAGCGCGCACATACTGTCCTCCAAACCGTGTAGCGCGTGCACACCTGAGAGGGAGACAGCGAGAGACCTTGCGTGTGTGCCTCAAGAAGCGTGTGTGAACCTTCTTCACACCTAAAATAGACCTACACTAAATATATTTCTTTATCTTAAATAATTAACAAATTAAGATGACAAAAATAAAACACTGAATCAGTTTGAAGCTTTGAAAAAACTGCTTTGTTTCATCAGACTACGTTTTTTTCGTCAAAGAAAAATAGCAGACCTACCTCAATCCACAGCTTGTCTAGTTTTTACTTAAAAAAAAAAGTAACATGTCTGCATGATGTGGGGTTAGTCTGGGTCTCCGATGGCACAGATGTCCCAGGAATACAGAGATAATGTCTCGCTAGAGTGGCCAACTTCGGAAAGCGCCTTTCATTTGCATGTGGATGTTTGCATCGCAAGTGATATTGCATTGTAGCCTACTTGCACTAGGCCTACTGCTTTATTTTAATACCGCGTAGCATATTTTCCAAGTATTCGTCGATCTTTCTGTCGAAATGGTGCCACAGTAGCTACTTTTCGCTTGGTTCATTTTGCTTGCTTAGCTTGCTTGCGAATTGCGAAATATGTCTTTAGGCGCGTGTTGTTGTGCGTGTCGACGGACGCGCCCCGTGATTTAACAAATATAGGCTACATACTGTTTTTTTTAACCATGCAGCAAACAAACAAAAAAGCTAAATATATATATATATATATTTATAGTAATATTATTAATAAGATATTATAATATTATATAGTAAATATATATATATATATATATATATATATATATATATATATATATATACATACTTTTAAACCGTTTAACTGATAGTATTAATCAGTATTTTTTTTTACTTTCGGTAAAGTATCTGATAGTTTTACAAAACTTTCAAATGTTCTGTTATGAGCACTAGTTCGATGCTCACATCTTCCATGTCTTACTATTTGTTGCTCTGTTTTGACTTCTACTCTAGTCATTCAACATAATACCTTATCTCAATTAAATGTACTGAAATGAATGTATATGTGACACAAAAAGGCCGTTTATTATTTTGGCCGGTAAAAAATATGCTTGGCTGGTGGATTTTTTCATCTACCAGTCCCTGTGGCTGGTGAGCCAAAAAGTTAATTTCGGACCCTGTCACAGGCTCTAGACTAGCATCTGAGGGCCGCATTCGCTGCTTGGCAACGTTGTGGTTGCGGCAGCGCAACCTAAATAAACATCTGGTCGCACCGGCAAGAAAAATGGTCGCAAAATGCGACCAATTGGTGGCAGTCTGGAGCCCTGTATATGACAGACACAAGTCCATATCACGGTTTAAGTGTGCAGCCCTATATTTGATTTATTCCCAAATGTGCATAATTCTTTGACATTCTGCATTAGGATATACTATAAATTAGTTTTTTTGACTAAATTTCGACGATTCCGTCTGTGTATTCCGCCTCTCTTCCTGTTTACTTCCTGTCTCTATGAAGCTCCTCCTTCTGAAAAGCACACTGTGCTCTGATTGGTCGGCTGGAGCAGTGTTGTGATTGGTCGAATATGGTATGGTAACTCGATTGGTCGAGTATGGTAAGGGGCGGGACATTTCCAAAACACACTCGAAGTGAGTGTGTTTGGGAAATGACCCGCCCCTTACCATAACCACCAGTTTAACACACAACCAACTAACTCAACCAGGCCCCACCCATTTATTCTGCGTATGAATTATTATATTGAGGAATATTAATACGTGTTCATTCCCGGGAGAAACTCAAGACTACAATGAAGGCGTTTCAGGAGTTCAGAAACACTGACACTGATTTAGAGAATAAATCTCCCTTTTTCATGTTTCAAGTTTCTTTTTCACTAAAGAAAGATAAACATGGGAAAAATACTTATATTTGATAGGAAAAACCCTGCAGATACTCTGCGGCCCACACAACCTTCCGGTCTCTCTTGAATCCAACACTGAAGTGACTGTAGTAAACTGCTCCAAAAGAGAGTCAATCCCATAAACCCCCATGTTAAAATACCCAACTTTACAGCAGAAAAAAACATGTTTACAGTCTGGTGCAAAAAGTGGTTTTGGTCTATATTGCTTATTTTGCCCTTCATGACGACTTTGAGGGGGGTGCATTATTTTATAACTCATCCGTTTAAATTATATTAAGCCTTAATATAGTTCTGCATAATTAAGGGCTTGGCCACTTGAGTGACAGGTGGATTGCCGCTGATGTCACTTCTAGCCGTTTGTCTGCTGTCTGTTAGCGTCACCTTAGCTAATCCGCCTCTCGTTTATCCGGGTGTGACGCCCACTTTGGGCTTCAAAAACGCCAGGGGTGACGTCACAGACACTACGTCCATATTTTTATACAGTGTATGGTTCTCACTCGTGTGTGTGTGTGTGTGTCCTCAGCTGGTCCTCGCCGGAGCTGGAGCCCAGTCAGATCCGCCTGATCGTGTATCAGGACTGCGAGCGGCGCGGCAGGAACGTCCTCTTCGACTCCGACACCCGGAAGAGAAGCATGGAAGAAGCTCCCGTCACGGTGAGTGTGTGTGTGTGTGTGTGTGTGTGTGTGTGTGTGTAGGGATGCAGTGATTAACCGATTTCACTATTAACCGCGACACGGTTACTTAATCGTAAAGGCTCTGCTACACCGTGTGTTTGTCGCACGGAACGGAACTGTTGCAACTTGCACAAAACAAAGTTATACCAGCTTAAAGTGCTCATCAGAGACACGGAGGCTACTACTGTACACTCTTGAGGCTACTACTGTACACTCTTGAGGCTACTACTGTACACTCTTGAGGCTACTACTGTACACACTTGAGGCTACTACTGTACAGTCTTGAGGCTACTACTGTACACACTTGAGGCTACTACTGTACACTCTTGAGGCTACTACTGTACACTCTTGAGGCTACTACTGTACACTCTTGAGGCTACTACTGTACACTCTTGAGGCTACTACTGTACACTCTTGAGGCTACTACTGTACACTCTTGAGGCTACTACTGTACACACTTGAGGCTACTACTGTACACACTTGAGGCTACTACTGTACACACTTGAGGCTACTACTGTACACTCTTGAGGCTACTACTGTACACTCTTGAGGCTACTACTGTACACTCTTGAGGCTACTACTGTACACTCTTGAGGCTACTACTGTACACTCTTGAGGCTACTACTGTACACACTTGAGGCTACTACTGTACACTCTTGAGGCTACTACTGTACACTCTTGAGGCTACTACTGTACACTCTTGAGGCTACTACTGTACACTCTTGAGGCTACTACTGTACACTCTTGAGGCTACTACTGTACACTCTTGAGGCTACTACTGTACACTCTTGAGGCTACTACTGTACACTCTTGAGGCTACTACTGTACACTCTTGAGGCTACTACTGTACACTCTTGAGGCTACTACTGTACACTCTTGAGGCTACTACTGTACACTCTTGAGGCTACTACTGTACACTCTTGAGGCTACTACTGTACACACTTGAGGCTACTACTGTACACTCTTGAGGCTACTACTGTACACACTTGAGGCTACTACTGTACACACTTGAGGCTACTACTGTACACACTTGAGGCTACTACTGTACACTCTTGAGGCTACTACTGTACACACTTGAGGCTACTACTGTACACACTTGAGGCTACTACTGTACACACTTGAGGCTACTACTGTACACACTTGAGGCCACTACTGTACACTCTTGAGGCCACTACTGTACACACTTGAGGCCACTACTGTACACTCTTGAGGCCACTACTGTACACACTTGAGGCCACTACTGTACACACTTGAGGCTACTACTGTACACTCTTGAGGCTACTACTGTACTCTTGAGGCTACTACTGTACACTCTTGAGGCTACTACTGTACTCTTGAGGCTACTACTGTACTCTTGAGGCTACTACTGTACACACTTGAGGCTACTACTGTACACTCTTGAGGCTACTACTGTACACACTTGAGGCTACTACTGTACACACTTGAGGCTACTACTGTACACTCTTGAGGCTACTACTGTACACACTTGAGGCTACTACTGTACACACTTGAGGCTACTACTGTACACACTTGAGGCTACTACTGTACACACTTGAGGCTACTACTGTACACACTTGAGGCTACTACTGTACACACTTGAGGCTACTACTGTACTCACTTGAGGCTACTACTGTACTCACTTGAGGCTACTACTGTACACACTTGAGGCTACTACTGTACACACTTGAGGCTACTACTGTACACACTTGAGGCTACTACTGTACTCACTTGATTAACTATGGCAGAAGCTTTTTTTCCACCAAAGAAAGCCTGAAGTCGGCAGTCGATGTATTAGCTGAGCCCCTGCGCCAGTTTAAGGCAACCATTATTTTAGAACATTATTTCCATGCTCATGCATTATGAGTGGTGATGGTGCAGTGGATAAGACACATGCCTTTGGTGTGAGAGACCCGGGTTCGAATCCACTGTGAGACACCAATGTGTCCCTGAGCAAGACACTTAACCCCTAGTTGCTCCAGAGGCGTGCGACCTCTGAAATATAGCAATTGTAAATCGCTTTGGATAAAAGCGTCAGCTAAATGAATAAAAAAAATGTAAATGTAAAAAAAGAAAAAATGCATTATACAGCATGTTTATTCAAAAATATTCCCAGTCTGTCAGTAACGCTCTGTTTACTTCCTGTCTCTATGAAGCCCCTCCTTCTGAAAAGCACACTGTGCTCTGATTGGTCAGCTGGAGCAGTGTGTTGTGATTGGTCGAGCGCTTCGAGTGTGTTTGGGAAATGTCCCGCCCCTTACTATAACCACCAGTTTAACACACTACCAACTAACTCAACCAGGCCCGCCCCTTTATTCTGCGTATGAATTATTATATTAAGAAATATTGTGACGTGTTCGTTCCCGGAAGAAACTCAAGACTACAATGGAGGCGTTTCAGGAGTTCAGAAACACTGACACTGATTTAGAGAATAACTCCCTTTTTCATGTTTCAAGTTTCTTTTTCACTAAAGAAAGATAAACATGGGGAAAATACTTATATTTGATAGTAAAAACCCTGCAGATTCCATGCTCATGCATTATACAGCGTTGTTTATTCAAAAATATTCTCAAACTTGGTAACTATATCATGAATTAAGTTATATATTCCTATTGTCAAATATGTGGAAGTGAATGTGTTGAGCGCGTCCATGTATTTTATCAAATGTTTGTTGTATTTATCAGTGACACATTGAACATTTGCACCGGTGTGATCGTATGCGTCAATCAATCGTGTTTCTGGGGTAATTTTTACCAAAGCCTCAAACAAACAAACCAAAATAATACACATGATTTTCTCAGGCCAGATGTAAAATTATTAAAAAAGATGATTAAAATATGTATTTCCAGTTTATTTCCCTCATACTGACATGCATGTGTAAAGAGCAGAGGTCAGCCTTTTGTAATTCTAAAGGGAGAGATGGGATATTTTTTTACAATTTTTATGTATTAGTGTTATTTCAAAATGCAGCAATAAATAACTCTTTAAAATCTACTAATTCATGTAATTTTATACATTTTTGTGAAATTAATGAATGCATGATAATCGTGAAACCGTGATTGTTCCTTAGACTATAATAATCTATAATGGTTGCATCCCTGTGTGTGTGTGTGCATTCCTTCACATTCACATGACGACAGGCGTGTCTCTGCTCTCGCTCTCGGTCACGTCTGCAGGTTGTTTGTCATTAGCTGTCATGTGACCGCAGACACACAGATGAGCTGACCCACAAATGAACGTTTTCCAAACCTGATATTGCAGAGATCACCTGACTGCAGTCAACAGGTTCCAGCTGATGTTATGATGTAATGCAGCCAGATGAATAATGAAGTGTGTGTGTGTGTGTGTGCGTGCGTGTGTGCGTGTTCTCCTCTGTATATCTGCAAGTATAGCCCAGAGACTTGTGTGTGTGTGTGGGGAGAGGCTCTGGAGACGCTGATAGGGACTCGAGCTAAAGCTGCAGTCACATGACACTTAGAGAGAGAGGGAGAGAGAGAAAGCAAACGGCCCAGCTCACGAGTTGTTAAGGAAGTCATATGACCGTCTCACATGATCGAGTTTCTTTGTGGTCTTCAGATGAGGCTCGGCATGAGCCGTTATTGACACTGAGCCGGACACACACACACACACACACACACACACTCATTCACTCCAATACGTCACACAGATCACTCTTTATTCAGTCACATTCACTGAATACACTGGACTTAAACTGCATTCAAAGCATAAAAAGTGTGTGTGTACACGCTCTGTCACATGATGTCACACTAACTCCAGCATACAGTCGTGAAAACATGACCGAAATAATCATTTTACTTTTCCTCAGATTGCTTTACATGATGAACAGATTTAATTTAGGCTTTTCTTCATATAAATATTGATCAACGCACGATAACTTTTTAAAGTGTCAAAATGTTGGTTGTGAGTTTCAATGGAGGGACATAAGTTTGTGTTTTGAAGATGAACATGACAATTGTGTGTTTGGAACAACATGAAAGTGAGTAAATTATGAGTGAACTAGCCCTTTAACCCTTTAACTACTGTTCATTCAGTAACCGCTCTGATGGATTCAGTGAATGAATAATCGGACTGATTCAACTACGCTTGTGAGTCGTTTTGAGTGATTTATTTAAAGAACCGACTTTTATAAACTGTTCAAAAGTTTTTTTTTTTTATTGTTTTTAAAAGTCTCTTCTGCCCACCAAGGCTGCATTTATTTGATTAAAAAAAAGTAATATTGTTAAATATTATTCAAATGTAAATCAGCTGTTTTCTATGTGAATATATAGTAAAGTGTAATTTATTCCTGTGATCAAAATTGAATTTTCAGCATCATTACTCCAGTCTTCAGTGTCACATGATCCTTCAGAAATCAGTATAATATGATGATTTGATGCTCAAGAAACATTTATGATTATTATCAATGTTGAAAACGGTTGAGGACATTTATTTCTTTTTCTCCAGGATTTAATTAATAGAAATTTGAAATAGAATCTTATTTTATAATAATAAGTCTGACTGGGCTTATTTTAGAATTATACATTTGTTTACTGTAATTTTTAATCAATTTAATGCATCCTTGATGAATAAAAGTATTAATTTATTTTATTCTCTTCCCCCCCCCCCCAAAAAAAAAATTCTTACTGACCCCACACTTCGGAATGGCTTCTGAACATGGCGGTGTACATCTGATCATGAATCATTAAACCGCTCAAGCTGAATGTTGGTTTTGTTATTTTGCTCTAGTGTGTCATCACATTCAATTCAGACTCTTGATTAAATGATTAATGACATTAACTAGCGTTCCAGACAAAGTTAAACCTTAAATGTGTTTTCTCGATGACGGTGTAGGGTTTGCTGAGTGTGTGTGTGTGTGTGTTGTCTGCAGAGGGTGTGTGTGGAGACGCAGGGGAAGTGTTGTGCGCTGAGACCTACGGGTGGCAGCTCCAGTTCTCTGGACAGCAGCTCCTCCGAGCCCAGAGACCAGACCCGCTTCCAGGTGAGCTCCGACACACACACACACACACACACACACCCTCACTCACTCACTCCAAGCCCAGAGACCAGACCCGCTTCCAGGTGAGCCCCGACACACACACACACACACACACACACCCTCACTCACTCACTCCAAGCCCAGAGACCAGACCCGCTTCCAGGTGAGCCCCGACACACACACACACACACACACACACAGCCTCACTCACTCACTCACTCCAAGCCCAGAGACCAGACCCACTTCCAGGTGAACTCACACTCACACACACACGCGCACACACACACACTCACTCACTCACTCCGAGCCCAGAGACCAGACCCGCTTCCAGGTGAGCCCCGACACACACACACACACACACACACACTCACACTCACACTCACTCATACTCACTCCGAGCCCAGAGACCAGACCCGCTTCCAGGTGAGCCCCGACACACACACACACACACACACACACACACACACACACACACACTCACACACACACACACTCACTCACTCACTCACTCCGAGCCCAGAGACCAGACCCGCTTCCAGGTGAGCCCCGACACACACACACACACACACTCACACTCACACTAACTCACACTCACTCCGAGCCCAGAGACCAGACCCGCTTCCAGGTGAGCCCCGACACACACACACACACACACACACACACACTCACACACACACTCACTCACTCACTCACTCCGAGCCCAGAGACCAGACCCGCTTCCAGGTGAGCCCCGACACACACACACACACACACTCACACTCACACTAACTCACACTCACTCCGAGCCCAGAGACCAGACCCGCTTCCAGGTGAGCCCCGACACACACACACACACACACACTCACACTCACTCACACTCACTCCGAGCCCAGAGACCAGACCCGCTTCCAGGTGAGCCCCGACACACACACACACGCACACACACATGTACTCACTCACTCACTCACTCACTCCCATGCTTGAGTAAAAGTACTGATACCCTATTAAAATATTACTCCTGTGAAAGTATAAGTGCTCATTTTCAGTTTTAAGTGAGTAGCCTGCACTGGTCAGTAGTCGGCACAAACAAGAGAGATAGTGCCTTTTAAAGTCCCCCTGTAGTCAATAATTTATCCCTTAAATCTCATTCTTCATTCTTCCTTAAAATATCTTGAATGTAACTCGACACCCTTGCCTCATTTAGTATACGTGGTTCTATGAATATGCAAATGAGCCCTGCCTCCACTCACTCACTCAGCTCAGAGATCCACTCGTTGACGATCACACGTTGATCTGATTGGTTACAAGGTCGTTTGTGACGTCAGAAACACCAGCGATTTCAAACCGTGTTTTTGAGACTGTCTTTGGTTCACTGCAGTTTTAAGGAGAAAATACTCAGCAATGCTGTCGATTTATGAATTTACACATGGTTTGTCTTAAAGCATATTAAAAACACCACATAGACATATAAACAACATTAAAAGCTGGATTTTCACCACAGGGGGACTTTAAGACAACAATGTTAGTATTGTAATTTTACTATCTCTGATTTAATGAGTCACTCGCTCGTTTTCATTCACTCCTTAAAGTGAACTATATTAGTGCAGTATTGCAGGGAATGGTGAGTGAGAGTATAAGAGGGCGATTTCAGACACAGCTACTGTCTTTATGAATGGATCAATGAATCATTCTTCCGTTCAAACGGCTGAATCAACACAACATTTTAGTTTGGGACTATTTTCTTTGGTCAAAAACAGACAATATTGAGTCTAAATTGTAACTCTTGTATATTGAACTGTTGTATATAATCAGGACTTACTTGAAATTGTGCTGATATTCAGAAGAAAAAAAAGTGATATTGCTTAACTGTATAATTTGGAACAAAACTCATATAAGGCCTGTTTATTTATTTATTTACTTTGCAACGTTAGTGATCAACTGTGCTCTGTGTGTGTTTCCTACAGGCCTCGTCGCGGTGCGCGTCAGACGCTAACATGCTCGGGGAGATGATGTTCGGCTCGGTGGCCATGAGCTACAAAGGCTCGACGCTGAAGATCCACCAGATACGGTGAGACTGAAGCGAGCGGCTTACGCATGTCACAACCAGTGTTGAGGAACGTTACTTTTAAAATTAATGCATTACAACATTGCATTACTCCCAAAAAAATAAACTAATTGTTACTTTTTATGAAAAGAAATGCATTACATTACTTTTGCGTTACTTTTTCTCACCTGGGCTGGGCTTGCTTAATAACAACAAAAAAAGTTATATTTTGAAAAACACATGAATAATTCTCAGGCAGAAGGAAATACATTTTTACGCCTGTACGGTAGAGGCTTTATTCACTTTATTTCTCTCAACATGGGGACAGGAGAGCTGTCAGTCAAAAAATGTGACAAAGTTACTAGCGTTTCTTATTTGAAAAAGTAACTTAGATATTTTGAGATATTAAAAAGTTACGCGTTACTTTACTAGTTACTTGAAAAAGTAATCTTATTACGTAACTCCAGTTACTTGTAATGAGTTACACACAGCACTGTTCATGACGGACAGTCTGTGCTGATCAGGTGTGTGTGTGTGTGTTTCCAGATCTCCTGCACAGCTGATGCTCAGTAAAGTGTTTACAGCCAGAACGGGTGGCAGTGCCTACGGGAGCCTGAACACGTAAGCTCACGCTCACCGCTAGATTAGCTGGATCCGTTGCCTCATTGCTGTTTTATTTAGTTATTGGAGGTTTGCATAGTATCCTGAATCTGCATTTCACTGATTTGATTAATTTTGAGGAATATTGTATATATTTGTTTTTTGGTGCAAATGAGATGAGTAAATGCATGCTTACGTTTAATCTAGAACTACAGTAACCATCATGTTTTCACACAGCACACACACACACACACACACACACAAAACGCCTCTGCACTTCGATTCGTCTCAACATGAGGACAGGAGAGCTGTCAGTCAATAAATGGGAAAACAAAATAACTTCCGTTACTTATTTGAAAAATTAACTCGATATTTTGTTGTAAATTTTTAAAAGTAATGCATTACTTTACTAGTTACTTGAAAAAGTAATCTGATTACATAACACAAGTTACTTGTTATGTGTTTCACCAACACTGCTGTCGATTGCTTTGCAGACTTCAGGACAGTCTGGAGTTCATCGGTCAGGACTCCGGCGCGCTCCGGCCCGAGCACAACGGCTTTCTGGGAAGCATAGGTAACTAAATCAGCTTGAAGTTACTCCAGTCACATTCTTGTTACCAAAATTAATCCTGAGCTACGTTTATAGTTTCAGCTGTCCGTTTAAAAACATTCTGTACGGTTTTATTCTCACTTTCATTGTATAATTCTTCATGACGTTTTGATCTCAGTGTTTCCCCACAGTACATCAGGGTCCCCGCGGGTCCTTAAAAAGTCTTAAAACGTCTTAAATAAAATTTTCGCTTTTTAAGGCCTGAAAATGTCTTAAAATCTGAAATTTCCGATAAGGAGGTCTTAAATTTCACTTACGGACCTTAAATTTCTTGTCCGACTCGTCATCCGTTATTTTGTTTTGTTTTTTGAACAGTGCGCACAGCACTTTTCTATGTGGGTGCAACCTGCTTCATTCCATAGGTGACTGAAGATGAATGCGTCGCGTTGATGGTTTGCCACACCATTCTGTGTCGTGTCGCAGCAGTGTTAATTCCGTTATTGAAAACTATGACGAAAAATGTTTGTTGACGACTTTTTTTCCCCTGACTAAGACAAGACCATGAGAGACGATACCCACGTCATTAAACGATAACTGTGTCTGACTACCGGTATTATATCAACACGTCCAATATCGTTGACGAAAAAAGACGAGACTAAAGTGTGTTTAAAAAAATACAAACTTGACTGAAACCACTTTTTTTGTCGAATAAAGGAGACAACAACACATTACAGACTGTGTTTACGAGCGAGCGTTCATGCTTACGGTTGCCAGATTTAACAGATTTAAAATTAAATCCCCAGTCAGAGTTTTTCTGTTAAAATAACACGTTTTCTAGCCGGTCTTGTCAATAATATCTGGCAACCATGCTCGCGCGCGCGCTCTCTACACTGCTGAAGAAGCGCGGATGATCGGAAAACACAGACAAGTAAGCTGGAGTTCAGTGATCTTCATTTGATATTTTCTACTTAAATTAATTAAAGTGTCATTCAGTTGGTCTTTATTCTGTCACGAGCCGCTTGCGCTGTTTGTGCGACTAAATCTGCGATCAATACAGGCTGATATCTAGCAGTGTTTTTAATGTTGATCATATTATTGCTATTTTGCAACAAAAGCCACGGCAGAACTGCAGCACCCAGCAGGGTTTCGAGAACAAATCTGTGGCTTTGAACGAATCGTGAGATTCAATGACCCGTTCATTAATACAGCCACTTGCTTTGTTACCATAGACTGTGTTTGTTACTGAATGATGAATGACTCTGACGGATGACTCGCTCATAAAGACAGTGACTTACCGCCACCTATTGGCGATTTTAATTTAATGTTTAAAAGTATTACCTCGTTGTTACCATCATTGCATATTTATTGAACATTGTTTCATTTAAAGCATTATTTATTTTATAAAAGTATTTATAAAGGTAAAAAATGAACTGGAAAAAATCGATTAAAATGGGCAGAGGGGTTACGGCACTATAAAAGATTGGAGAACCACTGAACTAAGGAACACGGATATGTAGAATTGCACAAGTGCTACTGCTAAAGAGTGCATTGTCAATACAGCCTGTTACCTTCATTCAAATGTCTCCATAAGCTTAATTGAATTGGCCTAAAGCGAAAAATTATAATGTCATTTTTTGTCTAAAGACTACATATAAAATAGCTACCAAAATTAATGTCGGTAACTGAAGTTTGACTTTGTCAACTAAAACTATGAAAGACAAAATTACTAAAATGTGACCAATAAGACCAATAAGCATTTTCATCTGAAGACTAAGACTAAAACAAAAATGGCTGCCAAAATTAACACTGTCGTGTTGAACATTTTCCTGTTTTTTTTTTTGTCGTGGTAAAGTCTTAAATTTGCCTTTTAGAGGACTTAAAAATGTCTTAAAATTCATTAAATTTGCTGTTAAAAAATGTGCAGATACCCTGTACATGTAAATGCTTTCTTATGTGTCTATCCTCTTCCATTGTGCGTAATATTTCATATGAAATCGTCACAAAGCTGCTTTAAATATGTGATTATGTGATTAAGACTCATGGTGCCTCTCAAAGAACATGTCCAGGTCATATTTTACATCACAACTGTTTAACCCAAACTTTGTGTTTAGTTCATGATTTAGCACTTGCATAGCTTTTTATTTTTTTAAAGAAATTAAGTCACTGATAAAAGCCTCATTTGACAGCTGATTGACACAGATACGGTGCTGTGAACGCTCGAGTTACCATTACCGCTAGTTCATCATAGCTTTATCAGCAACATGAAATTCTGAAATGATAAATTTCAAAAATACTGATTGCATCCCCTCGGTAGCTTGTGTCACTGTCATTCATTATCCAGTCGATGCAAAATAATATGTGATTAATTGTCATGAAAATAAAGTACAATACAACAGATCCTAATGGACCTAAAAATAGCCTTGATTTGAAACGTAATAAATTGCATTTAGAGTGAACCCTGACCTGAACATGTTTTTGTGAGCGTTGCCCGACCATCATATACACTGCCGTTCAAAAGTTTTGGATCGGTTTAAAAGAAGTCTCTTCTGCTCACCAAGGCTGCATTTATTTGATTAAAAATACACAAAAAACAGTAATGTTGTTTTATATTATTACAATGTAGAACAGCTGTTTATTGTCAATGTTAAAAACAGTTGTGTAATTTTTTTCAGGGTTCTTTGATTAATAGAAAGTTCAAAAGAACAGCATTTATTTGGAATATAAATCTTTTGTAACATTATGAATGTCTTTACTGACACTTTTGATCAATTTAATGCATTATTGCTGAATAAAAGTATTAGTTTCTTTCCAAAAAAAAAGCTTTCGATTTCAGATAAATGCAGTTCTTTTGAACTTTCTATTCATCATAGAATCCTGAAAAAAAATGACACAACTGTTTTCAATATTGATAATAATCGATGTTTCTTAAGCATCAAATCATCATATTAGAATGATTTCTTACGGGTCATGTGATACTGTATCAAAGCTGAATTTTCAGCATCATTACTCCAGTCTTCACTTTACTATATATTCACATTGAAACAGTTATTTTAAATTGTCATAATATTTAACAATATTACTGTTTTTTTGTTGTTGTTGTATTTTTAATCAAAGAAATGCAGCCTTGCTGAACAGAAGAGACATTAAACGTCTTCCCGATCCCAAACTTTTGAACGGCAGTGTGTGTTTAGAGCAGTGTTTGTGTGCAACGCCCACAGAATGAACTACACTGTTCATCAAATAAACCGAGTCGCCACAGACTCACTGTGTGTTTGTTCTGTGGGGTTAATCTGTGTGTGTGCGTCAGCTTCAGATTCACTCGTGCTCAAAACTTCAGAGTGATTCAAGATTTTATGCTTTTCTTCAGCTCACCAACACTGCATTTATTTGATTAAAAAAACGAATATATTCACATAAAAAAACAGCCGTTTTAAATTGTAGTAATATTTGATCACATAAATGCAGCCTTGGTGAGCAGAAGAGAGACTTTCCGAAGCGCCACACAACGTTTGTGTCGAGGTGTGTGTGTGTCCTGTACTTGACTAACAGTCTGATGTGTGTGTTCTCCTGGCCGTGTGCTGGTCACAGGTTTCTCTCAGCTCTGCAGCCCGCGCCGGGCGCTCTCAGAGCAAGGCCCTCTCCGCCTCATCAAGAGCGCCTCTTTCTTTTCAGGTTGGCGTGTGTGTGTGTACGAGTGTGTGTGTGCATGTGCATGTGCATCTAGTGCTTTGCTTGTGACAACATCACGTGTAACTGGTAGATCTGAGCGGGTGTGAACTCTAGCTTGACGAGGCCGTCCCCCATAAGCCACCGGTGTCCCTCTCCTGCCTGCGCTGTGTGTGTGTTTGTGTGTGTGTGTAGATCACAGTGGTGATGAGATGCCTGGATGTATGCATGGTGGAGGGTACGGATGATCAAGCTCTTTAAGAGTCTCTTGCGTGACTGTTTGTCTCTTCCTCTCAGGTCACAGTAACCCGATGGACATGCCGGGCCGAGGACCGTACGATGAGCGGGACAGTGGCATCGCTCGCTCAGGTGAGATGCAGAACACACACACTTAAGCCTCGTACACACCGGGACGAATATCGGCTCGCGTTATTCGTCAGCGTTTTTCAACGCGTTTTTTGTGTTCACACCCAAGCGATTTTCGCTGACGATGAGCCGAGTGAACATGCAAATTTATTCCCTGACATATTCCATTATTCTCCAGACACGTGAGCAAAAGCGCCAATCTCATTGGTCGGATAGTTTTTGACGCGGCGCGTCAAACAAAAAAAAAACGAACCCGAGGCGTTTTAAAAAAAATGACGCTTTTATGCGTGGCGTTTTACGCGTCGGTGTGCACACTCACATTGGCGCCCATTGTTTAGTCACGAGGCGTTAAACGTTGCCGAATATCGCACGCGAAATTCGTCCCGGTGTGAACAGGCCTTTAAGCTTGGACACACAGATGTTGAACCTCCAGAACACACACACTTCAGCTTGGACACACAGATGTTGAAGCTCCAGAACACACACACTTCAGGTTGGACACACAGATGTTGAAGCTCCAGAACACACACACTTCAGCTTGGACACACAGATGTTGAAGCTCCAGAACACACACACTTCAGCTTGGACACACAGATGTTGAAGCTCCAGAACACACACACTTCAGCTTGGACACACAGGTGTTGAAGCTGCAGAACACACGGACTTCAGTTTCGAGACACAGATGTTGAAGCTGCAGAACACACACACTTCAGTTTCGAGACACAGATGTTGAAGCTGCAAAACACACACACTTCAGCTTCGACACACAGATGTTGAAGTGTCTGATGGGACACACAATTACTGCATTCAGTTTAGTTTTATTTCTGGGCTATAATTAAAAAATGTCAAATCCATTTTGCTTTTTCAGTAGATTTTATTTTTCATTTACATTCTTTTAAAATTGCATTTTAATGATTGAATTAAATTTTAATATGATCTGCTGAATTCATATTTGATTGAAAGCAAACAAAGTGCTGCACACAGAGAATTACTTGTTAAATTGATACATTCATGAAAAATGTGATGTTTTTTTAAATAATGTTTTAATAATTGTGATTGTTGCAGCTCTGGAGATGAAGTTCATGTGCTCATAATGAGATGCAGACGAGCGTCACGCGTGCTTGAGTGTGTGTAGTTGAGCAAACTGAGATTTACATAGCAGTGATTGATATGATTAGCCCTTACATGTGTGTGGGGGGGGGGGCAAGAAGATATTTTAATTGTTTATTGATAAACTAGTGTTTTCTGAGTCGGTGTTGGCTGCAAAAATGAAGTTGACTCATCTCTGCAGTTTAGTGAACGCGCGTGCATATAGAGTAAAATCCACCTTTCATTTGTATTATATAATCAAAGTGTATTTGTTTTAAATTTGAATTGGTTTGTTTAAAAGTAGACATTTCAAGCTACTATAGGCATATTTCTCATGTCTGTGAGGCAAGTATCCTATACGCCGAGTTTTGGTTAATTTGTAACGCGCTCCAGTTCTTCCTGAAGACGGCGCAGTTTTTGAACTCTTGAAGCTCCGCCCCCTGTACCGGGAGCAGCAGCTCATTTGCATTTAAAAGGACACGCACAAAAGTGGTGCGTTTTTGCTCACCCTCAAAAAGTGACAATTTTAACATGCTATATAAAAATATCTGTGGGGTATTTTGAGATAAAACTTCACATACACACTCTATTATTATTTTACATCTTGTTGTGTCCTGAATGAGAGTCGGTGGTGTCGGGCAGGGGCCCAGATGGCACTAGGGACGGGGGGACATGACCCCCCCAGATTCATAGTGACCCGATCCGTCCCCCGCCCTCACTATCCCTACGAAAGGTGACAAAAATCGGTAAAACAGAGGATTAACCAGTGTTTTCGCTATGTACATTAGTGTCCCGGCCCGCCGCTGCTTCAGAATCTGGTCGGGGCAGACGCAGGCTGACACACAATAATAATCTACATCGGTCACCATTACTTTGTACCCACGTTCTCACTACACGCTGTTCTGTTGTCAATAAACACACGATGCTATCATCCCACCGACGTTTACTCTCTCTCTCTGTGTGTGTGCTACGACTCCTGAGTGACATCGCCGGGGTCCTATGAGGAGCTGGTAGCTGCCTCAATCGTGCCTGTAGGAGCGGACCGGTAACCATAGTGATCATATACCATCTATGACTGAGCTGAGTCTGTGATTTTCTGAACTGAAAAAAATCGACTGTATTAATGCCACATAAAGGCAATGAAGAGAAAAAAAACAATCACCTTGTTTTTTCAAAAACCAAACAATGTAAGTATCCTATGCCTGTTGACTTTCCCAGATGTGGCAGATTAGATTTGTTAAAGGGAATAGCTAGTCTGAAAATAATGGCAAGAAGGCTTTTGCACTTAGTAAACACAGCAAAATGTGGAGACCATAACTATGCATTTAGGTGAGTGAACAGAGGCAAATAATGAATGATTACAAAAAGAATGGTTGGATAAATCAAACAATTTATCGTCGTCAGGAAATAATGTTTTATCTTATCATTTAACCCATTGTACTGTATAAATTGACTGAGGTATGTTCACTGTTGTGTAAGCCACTATAAAAAATAATTATAATAAGTAAATTTGTGTGGTACAAGGTTTATGCAAACAACAAATAAATGCCTACATAAACTTTTGACATCCTCTTATAGCAGGAAATCATGTTTTTTTTTATTGTACGGACTGGAGCAACGGAGGATATAGATTCTTAAATTATGGGTAAAACATTTCTTAATATGTCATACATCATTTATTTCTAATCTATAAATTGCAACAAACTTGTAATTAACACTTTCTTAGACATTTTTGAAATAGTAGTTTTAGCCATTAATTCTCAGGAATATGTTGTATTTCACATTGTTGTGAAATTCTATAGAGGTATAGAGGGTTAACTGAAATTATAAGATTGAAAATGTTGTCCTCCTGGCCTGCAGGCAATTTCTGATGACAGTAAAGCAGGCCTAGTCAGTCAAGTGAGGGTCTGCAGGAGGGCAGCCACAAAAAATACTTTGCTGAAGACATGAAGTTTTGGTGGGTGATTGGCATAGGCTACTAGTCAAATAACAGTCTGATCATGCATTGCTAGTGGTGATCAGATAGGTCTTTGTTTACCTTTGTTCACCTTTGTTCATTGTTGTTTATCCATGATTTCAAATAAGAATCCCCCAATGGCTTTTTAGAGCAAATCATTAGCCCAAATTACGCAAAGTAACTACTTGAGCACTAGTTAAAGCCCGAATTACGCAAAATAACCAATTGAGTTTAAATCATTTGCTGACAGCTTGGTCCCCCCAGTTAAAAAATCATATCTGCGCCACTGGTGTCGGGTCGTCCTGAAGCTCAGCCTGGGGTCACGGCTCAGGAATATCTGAGACCTGGAAAAGCTTGTGCAATGGAAAGAGCATAGCTGGGATCTCTCGCTCAGCTAATGCAGCGTCACACACACTCACGCTTATATTTAGCCCTTCCCAAAACTGCCCGCCTGCACTAGTAAACGAGCAGGCTAATTCTGGCACATGTGCTTCATCTCCACTGAGCTCTTCCAGCCTGAAGAACTGCTGTTAAAGGAACAACAAATCTGTTTTTACTTCAATATGTTCTTGAGATTGGAATTGATACTTCAGTCCAAAGAGTCAATCCCAATCCCAGTGTGTGTGATAGTGTGTGAGAGAGAGATAGTGAGTGATTGTGACGTGTGTTTGTGTGTCTGTGTGTGTGTGAGAGAGCGATAGTGAGTGATAGTGACGTGTGTGTGTGAGAGATAGTGAGTGATAGTGATCTGTGTGTGTGAGAGAGATAGTGAGTGCAAGTGCGTTTGTGTGTGTGTGTGCGCTGACTGACTCTCTGCTCCTCTGTCCTCCACAGCGTCTCTCAGTAGTCTGTTGATCACCCCGTTCCCGTCCCCGGGCTCGTCTCTCGCCAGTAGCTGTGCCAGTAGTTACCAGAGGCGCTGGTTACGCAGCCAGACCACCAGCCTGGAGAACGGCGTCTTCCCTCGATGGTGCGACTCACACACACACACTTGTGTATCACACACCGCATTACAGCGAGGGCTGGGCAAGATGAACACAAGTCTTACATCACCATAAGGATATATAGTAGTTATTTTTGCCTTAAATAAGGTTATGATACCAAAATATTAGACCATGAAATTTAAGTAAACCGTCAGTAATAAAATGAAATGAAAATGAAAAAGTTTTTATCAGAAATTAGAAATACTACAGAAATGGAATGTAAAAAGAACGCTGCATAGTCTTCCCTGTATGTATTAAATACGCATTAAATCTACATTAATTATGATTAATATACATTCATTCTTATTAAACAAAAGTTATTCAGTGATTTTCTGTTTTTTGATTAACATTGAACCACATCTAGAGTTTATTCTGGGGAACGAACACATTACAATATTCCTCATAATAATTCATACGCAGAATAAAGGGGCGGGGCCTGGTTGAGTTAGTTAGTAGTGTGTTAAACTGGTGGTTATAGTAAGGGGCGGGACATTTACCAAACACACTCGAAGCGCTCGACCAATCACAACACACTGCTCCAGCTGACCAATCAGAGCACAGTGTGCTTTTCAGAAGGAGGGGCTTCATAGAGACAGGAAGTAAACAGAGCATTACTGACAGACTGGGAAGAGAGGAGCTGCAACAAGGAAAACCTGCTCTTGTAGAGCCTGAATAAATCAGACCAATCAGAATCAAGGACCGGAACTATCCGTTTTATAAAACAACTTTGAGAAACAACATCATTTCCCTGTGTAACTGGTTTGCATTGCAGGTCTGTGGAGGAGAGCTTCAACATGTCTGATGAGAACAGCGGGCCGAGTCTGGGCGTCGCTAGGAAGAAGAAGATCGCCATCGGTGTCATCTTTCTGCTCTCGCCCAATGAGGAAGAAAACGCCAAGTTCCAGGACTTCTTCTTCTCTCACTTTCCGCTCTTCGAGAGCCACATGAACAAACTCAAAAGTGCCACAGAGCAGGTTAGACTCCATTCATGACCCTTTTTTGTCCCTGTGCCATCTGTTGAGTCTCTCTTACGTCGCGCGGGCTCTGTGTCCGCAGGCTATGATACTGAGCCGCAGGTCAGCGGATGCCAGCCAGAGAGCGTTGGCTTACAGTCGAATGGTGGACGGCCTCAATGAGTTTAGGTGAGTAGGTGTGTGATGACAAGTATGTGAACGCTGATCACCAGGTGCTTTGGTTATTTGCATCCAACAAAAGTCCAGCCAAAGGTTTAATGGACACTTTGACCCACTTATCCACTTATGTGACGCAAGATCAGTGCTGATCTGGGAGCACTTTCACTGAATCATTGCAAGTGAAGGTGTTTAATCTTCCACTTCTGGTCTTGTATGAGCGACACCGGCTGTGCTGAGATGAGCACGATGACCTTTGACACGATTCACACGATAACTCTGGCAAAACGTAAAAACAAAATTCAACCTGTCAATCATATTTGGTGTCATTTGAAAATCTCTATCAGTTGTCATTAAAATTATGTCATCAAGGCTTGTCCGAGACAAGTAGGTTTTTTGAAGGGGTGGGTGAAAGTGAATTTTACTTGCTTGACCGGACAAGTATCCTGATTAACGTCAATAACAAAAAATAACTAGGGAATCGCCAAAACATGAGAATGATTCTGCATTTATTTAGTGTACGTGGTGATTGATAGTGAATAATAATATAATATATAATGTACTGACGGTAACAAGGTTGTGCTGTTGAGGCTCGCACAGAAATCGCAACAAATAAGCGTAGCTCACACAAAGTTACCATACTTTAACAGTTAACATACTACGGAAAACAATCAAAATGTGGAGTTTTTATATTTATGACATATGATAGACTTAAGCAACATCACACGACCAACGGTGCTGAATACCATCACGATTGAAAATGTGACGCTGATTTCATATGACAGTTCAATAAACAAGTAATTAACATTAAGTCACTTACATTTTATACGAGATATTGACTGTTTTTTTCTGTTTCAGCAGCGGAAATAGTTCCAAACAAAGATCACAGCAGAACCATAGCGCATCTCACACCAACACTCAACCGTGTTTGCATTACTGAATGATTCAGCGTTTTGAACAAATCGTTTGAATGAATGACTCAATGACTCTCATTAAGACGTTCACCTGCCGCCACCTACTGGTGGTTTATGTTTAATGTTTAAAAGTCATTCTTTCCAATATTTCTTATTTGTATATTCAAAAAATATTTAAAGTAATCTCAAAACATTATTTAATGCAGTTGTAATTTTCCAGTGTAAATTATTTAATTTGATTGGTAACAGCCCTATAGTATCTAATTATTCTAATTTAATTTATTGATCAAATTTAAGATTTTAAAATGAAAGATGAAGCCTATATTTAAAACGATTAGGGAAAAATGCCCTTTATAAAGGTTAAAATATCATAAATATGCAGATTTAAATATGTCAAAGCTGCTTTAATACTGATGAGAATATTGCTTCATAATAAATTAAAAACCTATTTTTTTTTCTGGACAAGCTACTTTTTTACTCCGACAAGTGCATGACCAATTTACTTGTCTGAAGGACCAAGCACATGACAAGGCTTAATGTCGAGCCCTGCATTGTTGTCATGCTCTCTGTGATAATGTGTAGGTCAACTGTGTGTAGGTTGATTCTCCTGAGAGCAGCTCCGCCAGAACATTGATTCGTTTGTTCGACTGACCACATCTGTTTGGCTGACCAATGGCAGACGAGGGGAGCGTTTAAAGTGCTTTTTCGGAATATTATCATTCATCTAGTGTGTTATATAGCTGTTAAGAAGCGATTCTGAACTGCCTGAAACGAGTCGTCAGTAATTCCAGTCTTACTTCCTGCTCGAACCTTCGTAGGTTTCTGACCAGTCACAACAATCTGGGTTATCTGGCCAATCAGAGCAGAGCAGCTCTCAGAAAGGCAGGGTTTAGAGACTGAATCCTTTATCAAACAGTTTCAGACACTTGAGGAAAGAGGTGCTGCTGCAATGAATATTGTGAGAAAATTTGTGTTTTGACCTTAAATGCATGTAAACCTATTGTTTCAGACTCCAAAATAAAATTAATAGCCTTTAAAACAGCATTAAAGGGGCACTTTAATACAGCAGAAATGACACGCTTTTGTTTTAACAATCAATTAATTGATTAACAGTCGCGCTTAAATAAATTGCTAAATTCAGACATTTAAATTTGAACATGATAATACTTGTGCACGTCCTGTTTTATCTACATTTTAAATTCTGTGTAGCATGATCATTAATATATTAGTGTACAATAATAAAAATAATGCTTTTAAAAAGGAGTATGGAACATATCCTAAAGTCTCTTGTGGAGGCAGCAGAGCGAGGAGTCTGTGTAAAATAAGCTCTGTCCGTGTCAGTGCTTCAGCTGATCCACTAATGCACCATCTCATACTTCCAAGTCATATGCCTGTTGGTGTGTGGCCAGAGCAACCTGACCCCAGTGCCACAGAAACCTTATCTCCCTCACATACTGTCAGGACTGACCAGAATAGTCAATAATGTGCAAGGGAACAGACAAACAAATATTTCAGATTTCCCACCTCCAGCGGGCTAATTATACACCCGGAGCTCTGGCGATCTGACGGAAGATCATAGTGCGTCAGTATCTGGAGTTTTTATTGCCAAAGTTCATTGGCAATAAATACCATATATATTATAATAAAATATGGCAATCAAATACAAGTCTCCCTGTAGTCAATCATTTTATCCCTTAAAACTTGTATATGATCACCAAAATTACATATTTAAACTTTTTCTTAAAAATGTCTTCATGCCTTAAAATATATTGAATGTAACTCTTACCTCATTTAGTATATGCAGTTCTATGAATATGCAAATGAGCCCCGCCTCCACTCACTTACTCAGCTCAGAGATCCACTCGTTGAAGTTTGTGACGCCAGAAACACCAGCGATTTCAAACCGTGTTTTTGAGACTGTCTTTGGTTCACTGCAGTTTTAAGGAGAAAATACTCAGCAATGCTGTTGACTTATGAATTTACACATGCTTTGTCTTAAAGCATATTAAAAACACCACATAGACATATAAACAATGTTATATTGTGAATTCATCTCATATCTTAATGCTTAAATTATCACCCAGCCCTTATTTGAAGTGACGAACGTTTAGCGCGTGTCGTTTTCTGTCAGTGCGGTTTATGAAAGCAGACCTCAGCGCTTCATAACTCTTACCTAATCCAGTGCTAAAGCAGTTTCTGTCTGTTAGCTGCTTCTGCATGAGGCTTTTTATAGGTCACTGCACACTAACTTCAGTACTGGGAAGTGTAGTGCGGCTTGGGGAAGGGTGTACTTTGTCCCTTTTCCAAGTGTCAGGTTGTTAGCAGTATACGCTCGAGTGTTTGTGCAAACATCTGCAACTTTCCCAGTGTCTAATCAGCACCAGTAATGGTAAACAACACGTGGGAAATCAGCTCGGTTCACTTTTGCATTACAGATTAGAATTAAATTTGCTGTAGAATCCTGAGATCTTCTTTGTGTATAATGAAGTGGAGGAAGCAGTCCTGATCTCTTGATCCTGATCCCCTACCATTTCAAGGGGCATCACGGCATTAAGCTCTGGTCTCTTTTATAAAACAGTGTGTAGGATCCTTACTAAAAGTGTACATGCACCTGAAAGCCAAAAATGTCATACGGCAAATAAAATTCAGCCTTAAAAACCCCGTGTGTACGCCAGAACCTGCGCAAAATCCCCTTTATAAACCCAGTCAGAGGAAGATTGTGCACATGTGTCTCCTCCTCGAAATAACCATATATGAGCTTACAACGCCTCGTTTCAGTACACATATCCTCATCTGCATATCATTTGCATATGCATATTCATCCTTGTGATACCGTGTTTAACGGTACAAGACATTAGAAAAATATGAGATACGGATGTGCATCACATTACATTGCTAAAAATCATTTAGTAGCCTATCCTTGCATTGTTTTTGAATAAAATCAATTAAATAGTATAAAATACATTTCGGAGAGTTTTTCTCAATATTTTCCACTGGCCAAATAGTATGTGTAATTGCTTTATAGATTTGGAAATAGATTGGCCTTATTGTGCATTATTGATAATTATTTGCATGAAAATATTTTCTTAGATCATGAGTTCTGCTATTAACAAATATTAAAACACAGCATGCCACAGGAAAAGTGTTCAAAAGCATCGCATCCACTACAAATATTTCTATTTATTAGAATATAAAAAAACTTCTCAGTAATGTTTTAATGTAAATTAAGTGCTTAATCATTAATAAGAATGGCATATTTAATCTGAATGTGTATATCAGATTTAAAACAGTTTAAATCATTCTTTTATTTTTTTTAAACTGTTTATGATTAGGACTCATAATAAAGATTTAAAGTGGTTTTCCTTCATCTGCGTTTACTCCCTCAGATCCAAAATGTCGCCAGAATGTTTATACGCATGATCAGAGTTTGCATGCAGGCGCACATTCTCCCATCAAGTTTGTTTTTAATAAATCACAACTTGTGCGTGGGAAGTGGTGTATGGCTCATTCAGAGCAGTTTTGTGCGACGCAGCGGTTATACATGAGACCCCTGGACTGCGGCCCATATTCCCCGTCTGCAGGACATTTCCAGACGTTAAATATGCTGCAATGGTCTTTCCCAGCCGGGGCAGCCCTGTGCAACTGAAACGCTCTTTGTTTCAACTGTTGACAAAAGCTCTTCTTTGTGTGTTTGTGTTTGTGTTTGTGTGTGTGTTTGTTTGTGTGTTTGTTTGTTTGTTTGTTTGTGTGTGTGTGTGTGTGTGTGTGTGTGTGTGTGTGTGTGTGTGTGTGTGTGTGTGTGTGTGTGTGTGTGTGTGTGTGTGTGTGTGCGGATGGCCTGTAGGACGACCATCTGTAACCTGTACACGATGCCCCGCGTGTCCGAGCCCGTCTGGCTCACCATGATGTCGGGTCCACCTGAAAAGAACCAGCTGTGTGGCCACTTCATGAGGGAGCTGGCGCTGCTAATGGAGCAAGCCTCCAAGAACCAGTTGAGTAACGTTATGCGTACTTCTCAAGGCACTGCATGCTGGGATAAGTAGGGTTGGGTATCGTTTGAATTTGAATGATTTCGATTCTGCTTATCGATTCCGATTCTGATCAATTCCTAATTTCGATTTCAATAAGGTAATAAAAAAAAAACTTGGATATCATTCACATTTAGTCTTATTAATTGGAAAACATTTAATTGTAGCTGAATATCATGAACAAAAATCAACAGCTAAAGAACACTTACACAAAGAACGTTTGCCTGTGGTTTAAAAACACCATAGACAAACAACTAGCCTAACTAATATAGATTTCAAGCATTATTAAAGACAAGTAAACACTCAGTAATTAAAAAAGAACAAATAAAAAATTAGCCATCGCAACAACTAGACAACTGAACAAAGATACAATTGAAATAAACAGTGTTTTAAGATTTTCAGGTTCAGAAACTGTAATCAAATGTAAAATAACACTGCAGTTTTTAAATAAAATACATTACAAATATAGTTACAAAAGTTATTCAGTCAAGAACAGCGAGTGAATTTTCTGTCTTTTGTTGTTTGATTAGTGTTATTATAGAGACAGCAGGAATATTAGGCTGCTGTCACTTTAAGAGCTGCACGGATCCAATACTGATACACATGAACACAGAAAACAGAGTCTCTCACGCTTGAATTGTTTAAAGTCATATTCAAATGCTCACAAAGGAATCGATAAGAGGAATCTAAATTTAAATTTTATAACAAGTATCCAAATCGATTTTCGATTCCCAACCCTTGTGATAAGTGTGAGTGATGGGTGTTTTCGTAACCATGTTGTTGCATGCTTTCTCTCTCTTGCCTTCAGATTCCTCCCAGCGCTTCTCACTGCAGTTCTCACAAACCATCTGGCCTGGGTCCCCACGGTCATGCCCAACGGTCAGCCGCCCCTGAAGATCTTCCTGGAGAAGCACTCCTCGCCCAGTGTGGACATGCTGGCCAAAACACATCCCTACAACCCACTCTGGGCACAGCTTGGTAAATGAAGCTTACAAGAGTGCAAACATATTTGTGCATTTTGCCATCTAGTGGAGTGTAGATGCACATGCCCACAGCAAAATATAGCAAAACATCTCGCATTAATTCGATCTCAAACAGTTTGATTAAAAGAAGTTATTACTCCACCACGTGTGTGACGTCATTAACCAACGTGGTTGAACAACCAATTTGCGACAATTCGGTTTCGGGAAATAATCGTGACCAGTTAGTTGATTTCTTTAATGATGCATCGTACTATAGTAGTGAAGCCGCAAGTTACAGCGCTGTACGGGAAACACACCCCTGCAGAGTTTAGCTTCAACCCCATTGTTGAAGTCCAGTCCTGCTCCTGGAGGGACACTTTCCTGCCTGGAATTTTCTAGTGATCTTGAAGACCTTGATTTATCTGGTTCAAGTGTGTTTAATTGATATTGGCGCTAAAGGATGCGTTTCAGTCTGCTCTGTAAATTGTAAAATCCGTTTAGTGCACTGGAATGTTCGCCTCCTTAAAAAAGCCCACAATGTGCTACTAAAACTAGGAGCATTGATTCTTACTACACCCATAAAAATAAAGGTTCTTTATTGGCTATGATGGTTCCACAAAGAACCTTTAAAGTCCCCCTTAAAACTCACCTTTGATCACCAAAATGACGCATTTAAACTTGTTTTTTTTCTTGAAAAAAAAATGTCTTCATGGCTTAAAATATCTTGAATGTAACTCGACACCCTTGCCTCATTTAGTATGTGGTTCTATAAATATGCAAATGAGCCCCACCTCCACTCACTCACAGCAGCTTAGTGATCCACTCGTTGATTGGTTGATTGGTTACAGGGTAGTTTGTGACGTCAGAAACACCAGCGATTTCAAACTGTGTTTTTGAGACTGTCTTTGGTTCACTGCAGTTTTAAGGAGAAAATACTCAGCAATGCTGACGACTTATGAATATCATGATCTAGTTAATATTTATAATAAAATTCTCAACAGACAACTAAACAAAATAACATATAGGCTAATTTACTAAAGGTTCTGACAAAATGTTTATTGCTGCAGTCTATTTAAAACATTTTTCATTATTTTGAATGAATGATTCAATGACTTACTCATAAAGATGTAAAAATGAATCTGCGTTTTTGAACAAATCTCGTAAATGAATGATTCAATGACAAGTACATTTTTGAAGTTTCTATAGTGCAATGATGGCATGTCCATACATTTTATGACATCGTCATCTTAAATATGATGTTAGTAAAATCAAACCTTTGTTAAGGAGTCAAATGTCACAGCATAACAGGATTGAAGGCTAATTTCGTTAACAACGTGTCTTTTTCCACATTGCATCACATTTCATATTTGGTTCCTGACATGTGTGAATAGTTTTGGTTAATAAGGTTGTGTGTTTTCTGCAGGTGACCTGTACGGTGCGATCGGCTCCCCGGTGCGCCTGTCCCGTACGGTGGTGGTGGGCCGGCGCCAGGAGCTGGTCCAGCGTCTCCTCTACGTGCTGACGTACTTCATCCGCTGCTCAGAGCTGCTGGAGATGCACCTGCTGGAGAGCGCCGAGGACGAGGCCATCGTCATGCCCGGCTCGCTAATCACCACCTCGCTGCGCCCCGGGGAGGTGGAGGACTCCGAGTACGTGCTGGTCACCATGCACAAGCCCAGCCAGGACTACCTGACCCACGGTGCCGAGGCTGAGGACGGGTTACAGAGCAGGTCATACATGGAGACAGAGGTTTCAAACGAGCACAACCATCCCACTGCACCGGACGGAGACTCTCCCGTCTACAGGTGAGAGGAATCCTTTTGATTCTAAACTGAACTCAAATGGCACTGAGAATTGGGTAAGAGACGAACATAAATGACTCAAAGGTGCAGTGTGTGAGTTTCAGCGGCATCTAGTGGTGAGGTTGCGAATTGCACCCAACAGAAGTTACGGTGACTGACAGGAAGTGATGTCGTCGTCTGAGACAGCAGAGAGTAGCCAGTTAAGCAATGAGGTTTCTTTACAAAGATAAATTAAGAAATTAGGTTTACTTGATTATTCAGTAAAAAGATATGTTATTGCGAATATTATTGTTACTTGTTCATCATTGTGTCAGTGTTTTATTCGCTGACTTTAGCAGCTTCTTTGCACGAAGATCAACATAGTGACGAAACGCGTTTGTCCGCTCCAGGCTTCTGTAGAAACATGTCGATGTAAGGAGACCTGTGGTGTGTGTACAGAGAAATGGCTAATTCTAAGGTAATGAAAACATAATGGTTCATTAAGTAAGGTCTTTATACACCACTGAAAACATAGTTATGTAGGCTATATGATATTGCATTTCTGTCAACAGATCCTCCTAAATATTACACAATGCACCTTTAATTTGGGAAATTTAGAGATGAAATCATACGGATGACCTGGGTCTGTGGTGGAGTAGTGAGTTTGACGTGTAATTAAACTCGAGGTTCTGTGGGGTGTGGACTGATGGGGTGATGGTAGTGAACCCGAGGTTACCCTGTGAGTCAGTCCTAGAGCTCCTGTCCGATTTTGGGGAAAAATCGGGTCCATCGGAGATGTCCAATAGATTTCTTAGGCGCGCCGAAAGAACACAACAGACACCATGTAATCACCATGGGACAATCTCAGAGTAAAACTGGGAGCTGTGAAAAACATGATACACACCAGCCGTGTTTTGCCAGATGAGAAGTTTATCTATGTATTGTCACGGGGTGAAGAATCACAAGACAAGGTGAGCTCATGCAAAGTGCCCAAGAGTGGATTTATTTACAACATGAAGAAAAAAACAAAGAAAAACCCGGTGAAGTGTGTTGCCTCTTCCTCGTAGTGCAGCGAGTCTGAGCTGTGCTTCTTGGAGTCTGAGCTGTGCTTCTTGGAGGCTGAGCTGTGCTTCTTGGAGGCTGAGCGGTCAACTGCTGCTTTCTGGAGAAAGATAGAGTACAGGCATTAACGTTCTGTCTCGTGCAGAGATCTCTCTCCCTTTGACAAAGTCCATGTGGCTTATATAGCTGTTTGCTTGATGGGGCACGGCTGGGGCCGATCAGCCTGTGACGAGGGCATGCAGGTGTTCCTCGTCTGTTTCCAGGGCGACGCTGATGAACCCTCTGGGTGCTCGTCACAGTATCATCATTTTACTCTTTTAATTCCTTTTATAATGGTTTTAATTTTCCTTGCTTTTATTTTGTGATTGTTTTAATTCCTTTTTGTTTGATAACTTACTTTAATTCCTTTTTGTTTGGTAACTTTATTCAATTTCTGTTTGTGTCCTACCTATTAGACAGGAAGGGTACAGGTAAATATGACATTTATTATGGGTTTATGTGAGGATTGTTTTAAGTTCACTTAAATTAAAAGTTATATTTTTTGAAGCCTAATAAGTTTTAAAAAATCGATAGCTTTCAATTACACTGTAATGTTGAATGGCTATAATTATGTTTAAAATTGGTGGAATTTTTTGTGATTAATCGAGTACATTTTTGTAATTGATTGACAGCACTAAAATAAACTTGCCTTGCAGGGAGGCGGAAAGTCCGCGGCTTGAGACTCGCCTGGAAACCGTGGTAAAGATCGGATCCACCTCGCCGTGCGAGAGAAGAACCTCGCTCGAGGTTTCAGCGGATGTGCCTGAGGTTAAAACTGGCGAGCCAACCAGGGTCCTTCATTCCCCAAATTCCCTGTTCGAGAAGAAGCCACCCGACAAGAACTCAACCCTCCCAACCTTTCATCACAACGAGAACGAACCCTCTTCCAAAGTCACATTCCTCATCGGAGACTCCATGTCTCCTGAATCTGACATGGAGAGTCGGCAACTAAAGGTGGAGAAGGAGATCAAAAAACACAAGAAGCTTCTCAAAGACAACCAGCAGAGGCTGTGTAACGCTGAGGCGAAGCTTAAACTGGACCAAATCAAGACCAACGATGGCATGAATGCACCATCCCTCACTAGAAAGATGTCTCAGTGGGGGCCAAGAGTGCAAGGGGACTGCACGGATATGTTCGACGAGTATTTCAATGAGGACAACCCTGTGGAGACCAGGACTATTGATGATGTCTATCCGAAACCTGCACAAACAGGGACTAAAACCTGCTGTTCTGCTGAGCAGGACAAAGGTATTGAGATCTCGCTGAGTGTGCCTTCGCAAGTAACAGTGGTGGACCAGAAGAAAGTTCTCCCGCTGAATGACTGGGAGATCCCGCGCAACGAGAGCTCGGACAGCGCGCTTGGTGACAGCGAGAGCGAGGACGCCGGACAGGAGCTTCATCGACACGAGTCCGACGGGCCGTTCTACAGCGACGAGCAGAACGACTGGCAAGATGAGCTCGAGGTGCCGTTACCCGGGTAAGACTCTGGTTAGGAAAGAAGAGGAGGTTACACTTTACAATAAGGTTTGATTAGATAACTACCTTAGTTGACATGAACTAAGAATGAACAATACTACTTCAGTATTTATTCATCTTCGCTAATATTAATTTCTACATTTACTAATATATTCGTAAAATCAAAAGTTGTTTTTGTTAACATTGTTCATGTTAATTCACAGTGCATTAACTAAACAATAAACAGCTGCATTTGTATTAACTAACATTAACAAAGATTAAATACTGTAACAAATGTATTGATCGTTGTTAATGTTAGTTAATACATTAACTAATGTTAACTAATGAACCATATTGTAAAGTGTCACCGAAAATGATTTTCTTAAAGGATTAGTTCACTTCAGAATTAAAATATCCTGATAATTTACTCTCCCCACGTCATCCAAGATGTTCATGTCTTTCTTTCTTCAGTCGCAAAGAAATGAAGGTTTTTGAGGAAAACACTCCAGGATTTTCTCCATATAGTGACTTCAATGGAGTCCAACGGGTTGAAGGTCCAAATGTGAGTTTCAGTGCAGATTCAAAGTCTCGACACGATCCCAGCCGAGGAATAAGAGTTATCTAGACAAACCAGCGGACATTTTATAACAAAATAAACATTTATATACTTTAACCACAAATGCTCGTCTTGCACTAGCTGTGATGTGCCACACATTACGTAATCACGTTGAAAGGTCACGCGTGTTCTGGTTTATAAATGTAGAGTAATAAACAAAATAAATGTTGATTTTGTTTATAAAATGGCGGATGGTTTGTCTAGATCAGACTCTTATTCCTTGGCTGGGATCGTGTCGAGACTTTGAAGCTGCACTGAAACTCACATTTGGACCTTCAACCCGTTGGACTCCATTGAAGTCACTATATGAAAAAAATCCTGGATTCCCCAAAATCCTGTTTTCCTCAAAAACCTTAATTTCTTTTCCACTGAAGAAAGAAAGACATGAACATCTTGGATGACATGCGGAAGGTGAGTAAATGATGAACTATATGTTGCGGCTATGTAAAAAAAATTTCAATAATGAATGAGATTATCTGTTTTCTAGGGAGAAGCTGGTGGAGAACTTCTCTAAACCGAGCATTGCAAACTTCGGGAGGTCATTGTTTGGTGGATACTGTCCCACATATGTTCCAGACTTTGTTCTGCACGGAGCGCCCAATGATGAGAAGCTGAGGCAGAACCTCGTGTCGGATCTGGCCCATGCAGTTCAGGTAAAGACCGCCTCCAGTGGATGACATGACTAGCACTTGGTGGTACTAGCTAAGTGTCAAATCATTATTGCTTGCGTGCAATAAGGGCTGCTTCAACACATTTTTTTTATCTGATTGATCTTAATTGACGTTAATGAGAGATAGCGCCATATTTAAAGTCCCCCTGTAGGCAATAATTTTATCCTTTAAAACTCATCTTTGATCACCAAAATGACATATTTAAGCGTTTTTTTTTTCCTTTAAAAAAATGTCTTCATGCCTTAAAATATCTTGAATGTAACTCGACACCCTTGCCTCATTTAGTATACGCGGTTCTCTGAATATGCAAATGAGCCCCGCCTCCACTCACTCACTCAGCTCAGAGATCCACTCGTTGACGATCACACATTGATCTGATTGGTTACAAGGTAGTTTGTGACGTCAGAAACACCAGCGATTTCA
The DNA here is from genome assembly GCA_026230005.1 of Gila orcuttii. Lineage (NCBI taxonomy): Eukaryota > Metazoa > Chordata > Actinopteri > Cypriniformes > Leuciscidae > Gila > Gila orcuttii. The sequence continues at coordinate 2,902,106 of JAPDVR010000014.1, read as the reverse complement.
AACCGTGTTTTTGAGACTGTCTTTGGTTCACTGCAGTTTTAAGGAGAAAATACTCAGCAATGCTGTCGACTTATGAATTTACACATGGTTTGTCTAAAGCATATTAAAAACACCACATAGACATAATAAACAACATTAAAAGCTGCATTTTCACCACAGGAGGACTTTAAATGCACAGAAATGTGACTGTAATGTGATAAGTGAGTGTGTTTGTTGTGCAGCACCCAGTGCTGGACGAGCCGCTCGCGGAGGCCGTGTGCATCATCGCAGACACTGATAAGTGGAGCGTTCAGGTGGCCAGCAGCCAGAGACGACCCTCCGACAAACTGGGTCAAGAAGTGCTGGTGTCCAGCCTCGTGTCCGGCCTGCTCCAGTCCACATACCAGCTCTACAGACTCAACCTGTCGCCCAACTTCGTGAGTTAAACTCCCTCTCGCTGGAACACCTTTCACAAGGAACCAGTGTAATCAGTAATGAGCCAATCATGTTTGTGTATGTGGTTCATGATACTTTAGTGCGTTATGTGATATATACGTTATGTGATATATTTCAGTGTTTCCCCTAGGATTTTTTTTCAGGGGGGGGGGGACTGCTAGTGTTGCGGAGCGGGCGTGTTACGGATACGTGGTGTATTTGTTTTTTATTATTAATTGAAATCATGTACTATGAATCATTAAACTTATACAACATTTTTTTTTTATATATATATATATGGAAAAAAAATTCACACTAATTCTGTGTTGTGTTTTTTCTGGTAATAAAATGAAGACATAAAACACAAATTTTAGCATTTATCATCAATTTTAATCATATGAAATTAAATAAACTTTTTGTCAAATAACTGGCTGCACAATGAGCTTTAGCCTAACTGTTCAAATTAAAACATGGATTATTCCTTAAAAATTTCAGTTTTGATGATAATTTATTTGGATTAGTGTTAGTGTATTATTACATTGGGATATATCTAAATTCTAATGTACAACAGTAATATATTTCTGTCAAGTTAAACCGAACTTTTATTTTGACGGGTTGCCGTGAAGACCTTTTGAGGTTCTGTGTGTTTGTCATGATGATAGTTTTTCTCAAATGAAGCGGTGAAATGATCACGAAGTGACTTTCAGAGTGGATCTAGAGCCTGGAGAGGAAGTTCATGCATTTGTGTCTTCATATAGGCCAAATAACAGCACAAGCGTCACACGTGCTTCAGTGTGTGTGTGGTAAATTAAACTGCGCGTCGGGGCACCATTCATTCACACAGAACATGCAGGATTCGTATTTAAATAGTCTTTGTGTTTTAATATTCACACACACTAGTCTACATCGCGATTTGATTTCAAGTGTACTGAACTGCTTTCTATTTTTTCCTCAAATTTACAAATTCCGTGAAATTCCGCGTTTTACACTAAATTCCTTTTTTATGACTGTATTTCGTCAGCATTTTAGGGGGGGCGGGGGGTCGTTTTGCGGAGGCGGGCCGCCCCCCCAAAACAATGGTAGGGGAAACACTGTATTTATATATTTATCTTTAACAAGTTCATCCACTTCTTTTATAATATTGTGAATATTAAACATGCATAGGTTCCATGATCAAGTGATTTTCGATTCCCAACCCTAGTTAAACATAACTTTAATTGTAAAACAAACATAAATGACAAAATTCAAGGCGCAGCATATTAGCATAACAAATACAGGCAGGAAAAATATCCTGTGGCTCTCGGCCCCGTCTGGCTTCATACCGCAATAACATACTTTACTTAAATATTATGTTCAAGTGTTACACCATCAAGCTCTTATTTTGAGGGGAAATCCTCAGAAAGCCCTTAAAGCTTCTCCTTTGTTTGCAACGTGTTTATAAACTCTTTTCTTTACAAATCTGGTCAAATTAGTAGCGTATGTTGCGTTTCCAAATGCACGTCAAGTTCTGAGCAGATTGAGTTTATGATTTACAGTGAATCGAGTGTCTGAAAACATGAGCCGCTCACAGTACCGCGCTTCACTCTGAAACACGCAGCGCATGCCTTTATTTCAGGAAAACACAGACTTACCTTTGACTAAAGAACTTTTGTAGCTTTATTAAGGATTTAACTTATATTTTATGCAGTGCAGACTATTTGATAAGTTTATTCAATTTCTGTATATGTCATAGCTGTTAGACAGGAGGGACATCAATTATTGGTTTGTGTGAGGATTATTTTAAGTTAACTTAGTCTAATAAATGTTACAAAAACATTATAGTTTTCAATTACACTGTAATGTTGAATGGCTATAATTAATGTTTAAAATGGGGGGGGGTCATTTTGATGGAGACATCAATAGCTGTATCAGTGATACTGACCTTCATTCATAAAAAGATGCCATTAAAAAAGTATTTAAAATATACTTTATGTTGTCTCTACATTAATTTGAAGATTAACTGTGAAATTATAACATTATAGAATATATTTAAAAAGTGTTTTTAATTGCGATTAATCACAGAAAAAATGTGTGATTAATCTACTTAATTTTTGTAATCAATTGACAGCACTAATTTCAATACATTGTGGAGGCCAAATAAAGCTGGTTCAGGATTACTGGCACCGTCCAGGCATGTGTGTGTGTGGGCAAGGTTAAGGCTAAACTGAACTTAAGCAGGATTGGACTGTGTGTGTGTGTATCTGACTCTCGCTCTGCTTGCAGTGCATCATGCATCTGGAGGACCGTCTGCAGGAGCTGTACTTCAAGAGCAAGATGCTGGCGGAGTACCTGAAGGGCCAGACCCGAGTGCATGTGAAGGAGCTGGGCATGGTTCTGGGGTAAGACTCACGCCACGCTGGTACAGTCCACAATTGTTATGCCCTTCACTCGCTAACTTCCCTCCGCCTCGTTCACTCGGATGTACGTCATTGCTTGCGTTGCATGAGTGCCCACTACTGGCGGAAACTGCAATGGGCTGAACTGGAACGATAAGCCCTTGATCACTTACAATCCAGTATGGGGTTGATTTATTAATTATTTTTTTCCTTTACGAAATTGTTTAATGCAGCATTCTATATGTATAAAGGTGTGTTTGAGTTGTTTACATTTTTATTTTTTAAATAATTAATATATCATAGAGTGGTTTGTGGTGGGGTAAATTAAACGCAATATGCGGTGACGTCACAATTGTGTTGCATTGTGGTATATGGAGCTGCCTGAAGTGTACATATGGTCCATATAAACTTCCCTCGTCCACTTCAGGAAGTGGAACGCACTTCAAAATGGCGGCAGGGATTCCCCCGAGTGCTTAGGGAAGTTTGCAAGTGCGTGTCTAAAAGTGGACTGGAACGCTGCCTTAGTGCTGGGTGCTACGAACAAACATTTATATCACGGGATTTCTCAAAATTATCCCGTTTCACGGTATATGATAATTATTTTTTCAAGCATGACTGGGTGTTAACCACATTTTCTACTGAGTGAGAGGAGATACTGCAGTAGATTGACACAGAATGCCCTATTTTACTGTCATGAGTGAATATTGTAGACCAATCCCTCACTAGTGTTGATATAATTCAGGTTTGCAGTGTTTATAAAGAGCTCCAGCAGGAGGCGCTGTAGGAGCGGCAGAAACAGTGCTCATAAACGCTGCTTTATCAGGAAACATAAAGAAAGATTCAATGAAAATAACATCGAAACTTTTCTAAAGACGGTCAGTTCTCTTCAGATACGCTCATATAAACACCCACTCTGACTGAGACGGGCAGTGCTCGTGTTTATTCACCGATGTCAAAGACTTCTGGAAACGACATCACTTCCTGTCGGCCACCGTAACTTCTGTTGGGTGCAATTCGCAACCTCACCACTAGATGCCCCTAAAAATCACACACTGCACCTTTAAGCGACATACACTGGTATTGCGGTCTAGAAAAAATTCATAAAATGACAAAAAGAAACACGGGTATTGGGTGTGAACCGGTGTGGTGAAGTGATGAGTCCCAGTTTAGGACCCCAGTAGTGTGCCTGATCTAAAACTGTTCTCGCGATTCTTAATGTAAACAATCAAACTTAAACAATATAAATAATCAGGATAAAAATAAAAGATTATTACATGAGTTAAAGTGAAAGAAATTGCATTTTTAGGTATGTTTTATGACATTAATTGTTATTAAGCAATAAGGCATAATATACTTTTTTTTTTTAATTACAAGCATGTCAATTAATTCTTAAACAGAATTATGCTTGAATCATATTTTTTATCGAAGTTTTTTATCAAAAAATATCGTAGAAGGTGAAAAAGAAACGTTATCTCTAATAATTTCGGATAGCTGTATGCTATGCTACTATCTAAGCTAACTAAAAAAAAGAACCAGAAATCTTTAATTTCACAATCTATAGCTTCGGTTATATACTAGTATATGAAACATACTAGTATATAAAAAGTTATTAATGGTCGTTATAACGTAGTTCAAACAGGTATAATAAAGTGATATCTGATTTGTAACCAGGCACTACAGCGATTACCCATAAAACGAGCTTTGAGCCAATCGGATGTCTCGGGTCCTCAGCTGGAACGCATCACCGGTATATCGCCCAGCGCTAGCGTGTGTATCCAGCGAAACCAACCATCTGATGATGTTCCCTTTATTCCCACAGGATCGAGTCGAACGACCTGCCTCTGCTAGCGGCCATAGCTAGCACACACTCGCCGTACGTGGCCCAGATCCTCCTGTAGAGCGACTGGGGTCACGGGGTCAGGGTGAGCAGACTGCAGGACAGATGCTCTTCACCAAACCCACAGATTCCCAGAAACCCTCTCCAGACGATCACTTTTTTCTATCAAACTTTTTCACAGAGTTTTTTAATTCCACACGCCACATTTTGTTTCTTCACACAACGTCTGAATGTAGAAGCCAAAGAAGCCCTCGTGTGTGTGTGTGAGCGAACACTGACGCCGGCGCGGCGCCTGCACATCAACACACGAGGCAAAGACTCAGCGCTTTTAAAATCAGTTTTATGATTTTAAATACATTATTATATTCTCAATCGATTGTGGCAGTGAGTGATCATGTTGATATCCTTTTAATGTGTTTACAAGAGAACTAACCCTGTTGTTTCCAGAGCTCTACCTCACACACACACACACTTTTCTAACATGTTAAATTAAACACTTTTCATGTTTGGTTCAATAAAGATGAACCCGTGGCACGATCTCCCATGAATGAGCTCTGAGGATTCGACATTGTGCAAAGTCACTTTAGCGGTAACAGAAGTGTTTACCTGTCCCGCGGAGGAGAAATGATCAAGAGATGTATTTTTTTATTTGAACAGTCATGTAAACGTGTCGTGCTGTGTGATGTTTGATGTTTAAAGGCTGTGCAGGAATGCATCGGGAGAGAGAGATCTGACGGTCACTCACTACATTGGATTTGTGCTGGACTTTTTTTCGTAACTGATCCAGGGACATTCAACAATCATTTATTTTCAGGATTGAAATGCTGAATCTTTGTGTAATGACTATTTTTAGCGTGCAGCCAGATTGTTTACTGATGAAATAACTGAGAGAAATGCGGTTATTTAACTCTTTCCCTGCCATTGTCCGTCTTTCTGTGTGTTCACTGTTGTACGGTAGGGGGCGCTATCACACAACCTCTGATCTATTACACAATCTCCTGATCTAAACACATGTGAAGCCGAAACAAGCATACAGGCATGTTTTAGTTTTTGGGGAAAAAACAACATTTTGAACAAAACGCTGAGAAAAAAATTTTTCAATGAAATTTACTCGCATTCAAGTGTTGATAAAAAAAAAGAATGCATGAAGCTAGAATGAAACCGCTTTTTGTTCTTTCTTTTGATATATTGCATGTTCAGATATTCATACAACAATATTCTGGGGGCCATGAAAATTTATGAAAATGATCAAATATGCTGATGCTGGCAAGTTTTCTAAAAAAAAAAAAACGCTGGCGGGGAAAGAGTTAATATAAGCATTAATTTCAAACCGTTCATGACTTGCGTAGATGTTTATGACTGGTTTGCTTACTTTGTGTTTGGGTCAAACCATACATCTAAGTCTTAATCAACGTCACATAATAAAGACAGGCTTTACACGGCATTGCAGGTTATTGTAAGGGTTAAAGCATGTACCAGATGCTTCTGTGGGGAACTTGCAATTTATTTCATTTTGTAAAAAACAAAAAAATCATCTATATCCACTTGTCTTCTCCAGAATATGTATTTATATCTAATTATTTCTTTATACGACAACAACAAACATTTTAATTTATTTACTGGCATGCATTGGTAAATGTTAGCTGTATATACTGCTTAGATTGTATTGATGTATTTGTACATAATGCCTTTCCTTTTGACCTTATCTTTGTTTCCCAGTTTTTATGGGAATATTGTGCAATAAATATGCCAACATTACAAATGTATGATGTTGATTCTTACGAAATACAGCAGCATTATTAATCGGTCTGTCCATGGAGATCCCTTTGGAAATATCAGATTTAAAGACGCGTTTAAGGTTGGATTTTGAAACATTTATAACAAAATACAACAATGGGAGAACAATTCTAGGTTACATCAAATTAAATAAGTAAACTCGGGACACTAGCTACTACTTTATATTTGAAATGTATATAATATTTGCCATTTTAAAACAGCATCCGCACAGTCATGTGACATACCTCAGGGTAACATGCAAACCTGAACATTATCATGAAATAAAATTTCTTATACCTTGACATAAGATTTTGGTATAAGAAGACTCCCCACATTGTCACTATTTGCATTTTAATACTGTAATATCTGATATAACTGGTTTCTGCACCCAAACATTACAGCATTGCCTTTTAGACAGAATCTCGCACTCTTTCTTTAGTAGTTAGTAGGTGTGTGTGTGTGTGTGTGTGTGTGTGTGTGTGTGTGTGTGTGTGTGTGTGTGTGTGTGTGTGTGTGTGTGTGTGTGTGTGTGTGTGTGTGTGTGTGTGTGTGTGTGTGTGTGTGAGAGAGAGCGAGAGAGAGAACGGTACTTTTATGTTGGTCTGGCGGTGTGACGTCATAAAGCAGCGCCGCACTCCTGCGTCTGTCTGTTTCTGAGGAAAGGTTCGTGGTTTTGCATTTAAAGTCTTTAAATCAATGCAAACTGTTCAATCGTTTTTAAAAGCTATGTAACATAGTTTAATATTTTTTTAATGAAACGTTGTAATGTTTTATTTAACATGAATGAAGGTTTTTTGAGAGTAAATCTCATCCATACATGAGTAAAAGAAAAAGGTGCGTCTCATTTCGCTCTCTATAACGTGAATCCGTTTATCGTAAACACGAATTCGGATACTGGAAATAAGTTATGAGAGAAAATCTGCTTTTTTAAACTCCGAGTCAATTGAACCAAATCATTCAAATGATTCAGTGATTCGAATCGCTCGGTTCACCGCACGCTGACTCCTGCTGGTCAGAACAGTGTAAATGCAACGAGAACATTTTCATAAACGCTTTCTGCTATTCTGGTTGAAACTCTTTTTTACATCCTGCTATCAATCAATATTAGAAGTGGTCTAAATGTTAAAACATGTACATATATCTTCTGTGGAAGTCTCAGGACCACAAAATGTCCAATCATTGCATTCGGTCCGATGTCCTCCTGTGTATTTCCATCAAACCTCATGAAGTTTGTTTATTTATTTATAAAAATTCATGTCCCAGTTACACGTAATGTTGTCACAAATTCCTGGTTAAATAAACATTACACAAAAAAGAAAAACCAAATACAATTCTGTTTTGCATTCATCTATACTATATTAATGTTATTTTTTATTATAACCATGTATACATCGTTAAAAGTTGGCGATCTCGATTCAAACATGTGATCTCATTCCTAATGACGGCGATTCGCCTGTGTCTGTTAAACATTTGACAAAATCACAGATCTTTTCAACCACACAGTTTTGTTGTTTTTGTGTTGCATATATTAATATTATCACAAAATTAAAATAGAGTAAATCACCTTTTGAAAGTAACATGGCACTTCAAATAAAGATTGTATCATTTACATTGTTACACCAGTAGGTGGCGACAAGTGACTGTAAAAAAGTGTATTTGTCATTGAGTCATTCACTCAAGAGATTAGTTTAAAAATGCTGATTCATTCAGTAATGAACCAAGTGAAGTATTTATTATTTAGTGAGTCATTGAATCAATTAAACTGTTTTTTTTATATTCATTCAGATTAATTAAACATTTTAAATAGACTACAGCAATTAACATTTTGTCAAAACCTCTAGTTAATTACATGCTATTTTTCAGAATCGTGATCTGTTTGAAACAAAAAGAAACGTGATTCTCAATTTATTAGCGCTGTTTATTGGCACTGAGCAATTTTTTACACTGTAGTGGACATTAGTGTTATGCTTTCAAAGCTAGCTTGCTAATGCTAGCCTCTCCGAAATTGCCTACCCTACCTTTAATGTGCAATGACAACTTTTACAAACCAACTGCAAATGTTTTCATGAAAGTTTAAATTATTACATGTGATGAACAAATAATTGAATGCCAAATATAAATCATAAAATCCTACTCATGAACTTTCTGTATAATTTGTGTATATTTACATTTAAGGCCATTAACAATAACTCTCACTCCCTTGCCAGTGACCACTGAACTAGGGAACTGATTGAGATTTATTTTTGTTTCTGTTAATAATTTTCATCTCAAACATGACAGTGTGTCCAAACTCCTGGGAAAGCATCTGTGACGCACTATTATAAAGATGGCGTTGATTAAAGAGGAGAGTGAAGACATGAGGATTGAAGTGAAGCAAGAAGAGACTGAGGAACACACAGGTTAGTTTCGTTCTCAACGCTGATCCTTATTTATATATCCAGCTCTACAGAAATCAATGATATTTTTGAAGTTTGTCGTATGAGTGTCCTAATGTTTTTTTTTTTTTTAACTGTGTTTTTATTAAACTTTTCTTATAAACAAAGCACTGTTACCTAACATTTACATATAATATTAATCATGTAAAGTAAATGAGTAAAAAATAAACTTAAAATAAATACACAAATCCTTGACAGCACTTCAGAGAATGCACCACATACCAGTACATTATCTGCATTGTTCAAACATTAACATATATATTTCCTGCAAATTTTCAATTAATGCCCACTTCTGTCAAAAAATGTCAGATTTTAACTGCAAATCTGCAGTCATCTTCTCAAATATGTATATCTGTCTCAATCTATGTGTCCATTCTGTCATAGTGGGTTTGTGCACCTTCATCCAATTTACAGTGATTATCTTCCATTAACAATATATGCAATACAAATAATGAGTGTCCTAATTAAAGCAGTTTTATTAGACATGGAGCGGGTCGCCTCGTGTTGAGATCACATGACCAGACAAATACAGCATCTGAGAAACTTTTACTTCTACATTGGACATTCATTATTACGACATGTCACACATTATAATACAGGAATTAGGAAAAAACAATATAGATATAGCGTAAACAAAACAATTATTTTGTGTAACATTAAAGGTATACTCCAGGTTTCTTGTTCCTTCTAAGCCAAATTACCTTTAAGAATTATTAGTTTATGACGATATCTTGTTCAAAACCATTACAGATGAAAACAGGACATTCATCCCGATCTCAATACCTTTTTACAGTTTCTCTTGATTGTTAACACACATCACCATTTTCTCCAAACTATAAACACAGTCTTAGAACTACACACCAACAAACCTTAACCTGTCACATCAGAATTAAATATTTCAGTCAAAAACATATTTGAATTAAATAAAGATAAACTAAATACAGTTAATTTATCTTTGATATTATACAGTGGATAGTATAAGTGAACACACCCATGCTAAAGTTGACTAAAAAGAGGAATAGAAAAATCATCTTTTGGAAATTGATCTTAATGCCTTAATTTAAAAAATGAGGAAAAATCCAACCTTTAAGGACACCAATTTTCTTTGTGAATGAATAATGTATCATAAATAAATAAATGTTCTTCCTTAAAATACAGGGTGCATAAGTCAGGACACCCCTATGTTAAATTCCCATAGAGACAGCAGATTATTATTTTTAAAGGCCAGTTATTTCATGGATCCAGGATAATATGCATCCTGATAAAGTTCCCTTGGCCTTTGGGATTAAAATATCCCACATCATCACATTCCCTTCATCATACCTAGAGATTAGCATGGTGTTATTTCAGTTAGCCTAATAGCTGGTATGATTTGCATTGAGAGATGATCTTATGGAAAGTACCCCATGCCAATCTCTAGATATGATGAAGGGAATGTGAAGATGTGGGATATTTTAATTCCAAAGGCCAAGGGAACTTTATCAGGATGCATATTATCCTGGATCCATGAAATAACTGGCCTTTAAAAATAAAAATCTGCTGTCTCTATGGGAATTTAACATAGGGGTGTCCTGACTTATGCAACCTGTATTTTAAGGAAGAACATTTATTTATTTATGATACATTATTCATTCACAAAGAAAATTGGTGTCCTTAAAGGTTGGATTTTTCCTCATTTTTTAAATTAAGGCATTAAGATCAATTTCCAAATGATGATTTTTTATTCCTCTTTTTACTCAACTTTAGCATGGGTGTGTTCACTTATACTAGGCACTGTAGATCACACTGTGTAGATTACCCTTTAATGAAAACAACTACTTGGCACTTGATGATGCTTGTGTGTAAGAATATATCCGTAAAATGTTACGTCTCAAAAGTATTAACGCGTGCGTCTGTCAAACCGATCAACATCAAACCTATTAATAATCAAATTCATTAATGATTGTTTCCAATATTATTAATTAAGGCTTTTTTCATTGATCAGTGAATTCTGCTCTAATATCAATAAAACACTATAGTTCCCTTTCGAAGGGAACTCAACAATACGTCAACGACGTTATGGGGGGAACGCCTCAGGCGTGACAGGTGTCTGAAATCACTATCAAATCACGTCAATCATATTGACCGGCGACAGCCCGTGAATCATTAGCGTGAATGATTAACGTGCGACCTGGAAGTATAAAGGAGCGCCTTGCACACATGACAAATCATCTCATCGTCTTCAGGGACTGTCTGTTTGAAAACGCTACTCAATGAAACGGTAAGAAAATTAAATGTACAGCACACGAGTGTGCTTTTCCTGCCTGGGAGAAGAGCGCGCACGGGAGATTCTCGAGGGAATCCTCTGTGTGAACTGTGAGCGTTTTTCTTTTAAAACGCTCGCTCTCGTCTGGCCCTCTTCTCGAGTGAAAGGGGTTCAACGTCTGGTTCTCGTGGTCCCGCTCGTGCCGAGGCAGAGCGGCGACTTGCATCATGGGCTTCCAGATAGAGCTCCTCGATCATCTTGAGAATGCTGTAAACCTCTCAGATGATTCGACGGCTGACGAGGGCGAAGCAGGTGCTCTTGCTGCTCTTCAGGACGAGCAGGAGATGGCTGAGGAGGTTTATAATCAGGTAGATCCTGAACCCTCTCAGCCACCCTGCCCCGTGTATGCAGGTCTGGTGGATGTTGTGGAGCGCGCCGCCAACAGGCTGTAGCTGCCATGGCAACGCACTAGAGGAGAGACCGCTCGCGGTAGGCTCCGCGATCGGTTTCTCCCCGGCCATACACCACCAGCTCAGGTGAGCCTAATCCATTCCTTCCTGATCTTCACACAGAGATCTAGAGGGCATGGAAGAGCCCATTCTCTGCCAGTATTCACTGACATCAGCGGGTTAATTTCGCTGATGTTGAGGGGATCGCAGAGCATGGATATGTGTCGATGCCGCCCATTTGACGAGTCGTTTGCGAACTATCTCATGTCTGGGCAGGCGTCGACACTGAGAGCTCCATTTCTGCCATCCAAACCGCTAGAGACAACAGCGCGTTTGAATGGCAGAGCATACACGGCAGCAGTTCAGGCTGGTGCTTCCCTGCACACCATGGCGGTGCTGCAGGCATACCAGGCCGACCTGCTGCAGGATCTCGACCAGGGGGCAGGGATGTCCCCTGAGGCGGTTACTGAGCCGCGCCGAACCACGGTTTTTGCACTCCGGGCCACCAAACAGATTGCTGCCACGATCAGTCGGTCGATGGTGGCCACGGAGAGACAGCTTTGGTTAAACCTGGCTGACGTTGAGGAGAAAGAGAAGGCCTTTCTCCTCGATTCGTCGGTTTCGCCCTCTGAACTCTTTGGCCCCTCCGTGGAGGCGGGGCTTGGGAAGTTCAGGGAGGCGAAGGCGCGCTCAGCTGCTTTTAGGAAAAAACCTGCATACCGCTGAGATCCGGTTCCACGCCCAGGCATGCGGGAGGGCCTGGCCCTTCACGGTCTGAGGACCATAGACAGGGCCAGAGAGCCAGTGTCGCCTCTCGTGCGCCCCCTCTGTGGAGGAACAGGGCGCAGGAAAGGCGTGACTCCCGCTAGAAGAGGGATCTGAGGGAGGTTATCCAGCACAAGCGCATACAGCGTCGCTGATGGATAATCTCCCCGGAGGGCTTCATTAAAAAGAGAAATCCAGCCCTCTCCTCTCTTCTGACTCCCCAGACGTGCATTACATCAGGCCTGGCGCTGGGCCTATGATAAGAACGATGTTCCGATGGCCCGCCTAGGCTTGGTTAGTAGAAACGCCTCTTTCAGGCATGTAAAGTGGTGGACCCCAGGTTCATAAAGAACTATCTGGCGAGTCTTCACTCCGCACGCCGCAGGTGAGCTGTCTGGTCTTTTCAAGAGTCAATTTTGTGAATTAAAATTCCGAAATGTATCTCTCTACAGACCTCGTTCCCTGTATAGAGCTATGGGGTCATGTCATTTGCTATGTCATCAGGTAATAAGGTAAGAGAAGTTTCCTGGATTATTAGGGCCCTGAAGTTCCCCATTAGGTGGCCAGAACGATAACTATGTTAGCCTTCGGGCTGTTAGCCACCTCAGGGTAGAGTAGTTGGTCTCTCTCTTAGAATTTTTTACTTAGAGTGTTGACTGACGCTAGAGCTTATAGATCTTATGTCCGGCCCACGGGTCCGTTTGACTTCTTCCTGAGTATTTCGCCCCTTGAGCTCTGTTTGGGTTTTCATTAGGCTGAGCGATCATGCAGCCCTTTGTATGGAATAATACAGACTATATTCTTTAGTAAGGCTGTGGCTCCTCCGAGCCCTCAGATAGATCTATGCCTGCAGGCTGGCCCTCACCAGGGCCGCCTCTGTAGCTGGCCTAGGCTGTGCCAGGGATAATAGAAGTGCTCTGCAAAAATTTAGCATTGCTTCCTCTGAACCTTCACTTTGTGAATGTAGGTTTCTAGCATCCCTGTATAAACAGCCTCCTCCCATGGGAGTCGTTAGGCCAAGGCCCGCCCCCTTCTCTGCATTCTGGGGTGACTAGAGTAATGCAGCATGGTGCAGAGGATGGTTTGTAAGGACATGGTAGGCCTCAAACAGGCCTCCGTGGTATATATGTCTTTATTGAGCAGGGTTAGGCCGTCTTTCGCTTCACGAAGAAGACTGGGTTTCCTGCCCGACCCTGCCATGCAGAACTGGCCTACGGATTTAGGCCGCCAGTTTAGGCTTCACTCACCTCGCTGAGCTACTGCTCGAGCGCTAGGTTGTAGGTGGATGGCTTTCATTCAAGCCCCACTCCCCTAGGTTGGGCACAGATAAATTTCTGTCACCCCTAGAGCCGCTGGCAGGCCCGGACCCTGGTAACCTCAGGGTGAGGTGTGAGTATCCCCCTGTGATACAGGGTAGGTCTGAGCACTTCACTCCCAGTTCTGTTTATCCTACCTCGCACCACTATGGCTCGGGTCGAGTAGGAAGTAAGCTTCACTTCTTCTTTGGTCGAAGTACGCTCCCCTGAAGCCAGAGCATTGCCCTGAGCTGACGCCCATGCATAGATGGTAGGCCCCTGACTAATGGGGCCTCTGTTGAGGCAGAGTGGCGTATGTTGTACTCCCCTTGTTTTAAGGGTGCTAGCTTTTTTGCGGAGTACACTGCCATGGGCAATGTGATTAGGCACCAGGATGCTGTAGGCGCTGCGTAAACAGCTTTGCTGCCAACGAAGGCTGCGCCATTAGGTAGTAGGCCTCAGCAGGCCTCCTTGATTGGACAGCCCCCTAGAGGGCACTGTAGGCCAGCTCACTTTACGTGGTTGGCCTTGGTGGTTCGGGCAGTTGACTCACTGATGGGTAGTAGGCCTTAAACAGGCCTCCTCGGAGGTGAGTCCCAACACTGTGGGACATACCTTTATAGCGCTACTGGAAGCCCATTAGTAAATTATGCTTGTGTAGTATGGTTCCCAACAGTGTACTTTATAGCAGAATATGACTTGCTATTAGCTAGTAGGCCCAACCAGGCCTCCCTGATAGGCGAGTCCCCAGCTGGCTGGCCTTAGCAGGCCACCTTATACTATCACCCGGACTCAGGGCTCAAAGCTAACAGTGGTTATCAGGTAGTAGGCCACTCAGGCCTCCCTGAAGGTGAATTCCCACTTAAGATGGTTATCAGGTAGTAGGCCTCAGCCGGCCGCCCTGAAGGCGAATTCCCACTTAAGTTGGCTATCAGGTAGTAGGCCTCTCTGGGCCTCCCTGAAGGTGAGCTCCCAAATATTGTGGCTGTCAGGTAGTAGGCCGCTCTGGGCCTCCCTGAATGTGAGCGCCCAAATATTTTGGGTGTCAGGTAGTAGGCCTCACCAGGCCTCCCTGAAGGTGAGTTCCCACATGCTGTGATTATCAGGTAGTAGGCTCCTCCAGGCCTCCTTGAATGAGTACGGTCAGGTAGTAGGCCTCACCAGGCCTCCCTGAAGGTGAGCTCCCCACATACTGTGGTTGTAAGGTAGCAGGCCTCACCGGGCCTCCCTGAAGGTGAGTTCCCACGTACTGTGGTTATCAGGTAGTAGGCCTCTCTTGGCCTCTCTGAAGGTGAGCACCCCACATACTGTGGTTATCAGGTAGTAGGCCTCTCTGGGCCTCCCTGAAGGTGAGCACCCCACTTACTGTGGTTATCAGGTAGTAGGCCTCACGGGCCTCTCTGAAGGTGAATTCCCACTTACGTTGGCTATCAGGTAGTAGGCCTCTCCGGGCCTCCCTGTAACGTTCCCTAGTGGTGCTGGGTTTATGAAGCTAGTGGTCTCTTGCTATCAGTTTCAGCTAGCCTTAATAGGCAGCTGCTGAAGGCGAGCTTGCGCCCTGGCTCGCTAAAGTGTTCATTCTCTGCTATTGGTTCCCTCCCGGAACTTTTTCTGCCTACAGCCTGGTTTGCCTACCAGGCAGACCTGCGCTCCCCTCACCGAGGGTCTCTATGAGCATGCGGCTTCCTGAGTCTGGTCAGACGGTCGTAGGCCTCTCGTGAGGCCTCCCAGTTAGATCAGCCCTTAGGCCTTCACAGGCCTCCTCAGTGTTTTGAAACACAGACACTGGGTTGATCCGTGGATAGAGTAGAGAAACTCCCCTCGCTAGCAAGGGTTGGAAAGCACTATGCTGAGTCATACTCTCCGGGATATCCCGTCTCTGAGATCCGGGCCGAGTGGTTCACTGCCAGCTTCGCAGTCCCTCGGGTTGGATGCCTTTCTTAAGGCTTTGTTGTCCAGAGGCTCTGTCTTCAGACAGACAGGATTTGGCCAGACTAGTGTCTATGTACTGACGCCAGGTCAGGCCGTCCTGGTGGCATTTCGGGGTGAGTACGTTCCCCTGAATAGTGACTGGCTGGGGTTCCTTCGGGTTCCCTAGCCACATTCCCTAGAAGGGACCCCTTCTAATCGGAAGCTGTGGTTCCAGGCCCGGAGCCGGCCCAGGTAGACCTTTTTATTTAACCATGTTTATGAAGGTTTTTCTGTGAGGCTGTAGCTTGGGCTATGACCGTAGGGAATGCTGTCACTGACAGCCCAGTGTGACCTGAGGGTGAGTGGTTCTAGCGTTTCATTTGAAGTTGCTGGTTCTGACAGTTGTCACTGCCACTTGGCATGCACTCCCCTTAGCATGGCGGAGTTGGTATATCGTTCCCCATAACGTCGTTGACGTATTGTTGAGTTCCCTTCGAAAGGGAACGTCTCAGGTTACGACTGTAACCTATGTTCCCTGAGAACAGGGAACGAGACAATACGTCTCCCTGCCATGCCTCGGGGCTTGCCTACCGTACAGTCCCTTCAGACGATAAGGTGATTTGTCATGTGTGCAAGGCGCTCCTTTATACTTCCAGGTCGCACGTTAATCATTCACGCTAATGATTCACGGGCTGTCGCCGGTCAATATGATTGACGTGATTTGATAGTGATTTCAGACACCTGTCACGCCTGAGGCGTTCCCCCCATAACGTCGTTGACGTATTGTCTCGTTCCCTGTTCTCAGGGAACATAGGTTACAGTCGTAACCTGAGACGTTTTTTTAGGTTGTAAGGAAATATAAAACATGCATAATAATAAATAATAATATAATAAATCTGCATTATATATATACACAAGGAGAAAAGCAGGGGACCTAATACTGAGCCCTGTGGCACGCTGGGAAACATTGGCAAACAATCAATATAAAAAATAATAATATAAAAAAAACAGACAAAAAAAAAAAACATTAATACAAAAACACCAACACAAAATCCCTCACAGTACTAACAGGTTTAGTATAGTATATAATATATAACAGAGCTTTATGTCATAATACAGAAATAGGACAAGGTCAGCCTTAACTAGGTCCAGCAAGTAAAGTTGAGTAACCTCAAAACTTAGAAAATAATGTGTGCTGCTAACGATAATACCAGTGGAAAACTGAAAAACCGCTGAAAGTGCAGGGTTGGGTGGTCAGTCAGTCAATTGAGACTGTGTCCAGTTGCAGAGATTTAACATGCTCAAAAAAGGGTAACCAAATTCTTGAAAATTTAATCATGGAACCACGAAGGCAGTGTTTAATTTTTTCCAATTTAACAAAAAATAAGGCATCTTTTATCCACCGAGTATGAGAAGGGACTCGAGGACCCTTCCAGTTCATCAAAATGCAACGTCTCGCTAGCAGTGTAAGAAAAGCTACCAACTCTGCGAAATGAGACGGCAATGAGTAATTAGGAGGTAAAACTCCAAACAAGCTGATTAGCGGAGAGGGATGGATATTGACTGAAGTAATAGCGGAAAGTGAGTCAAAAACCGACTCCCAGAAAAGAGATAAAGCAGGACAAGTCCAGAACATATGAGTTAGATTAGCCGGTTTCTACATGACACTTGTCGCAGCTTGGATCAATGTCAGGGAACATACGGGCTAATTTACTTTTAGACCAATGTACCTTGTGGACCACTTTACACTGTAAAACCCCGTGGCGAGCACAAACAGATGATGTGTGAACACGTTTCAAAATCGAATGCCATGTTTCTGTCTCTATCTCTATATTAAGATCCCTAGCCCAGGTAATCCGCAGACTGTCAGAATCCAAAGGGCAACATGTAAAAAAGGTATTATAAATCGTAGATATGGCCCCTCTTTGATAAGGATTGATATTTGATATGGTATCGACAATGGTGGAGGGTGGGATCGAGGGGAATCCCAGAAAATGCTTACGGACAAAGTCACGGACTTGCAAGTATCTGAAAAAGTGGAACCTTGGTAAGTTAAAAACTTGAGTCAATTGTTCAAAAGAAGCGAATGTTCCGTCCATGTAAAGATGTTTAATGGAAATGATCCCGTGGTCCACCCAGGCCGCAAAAGCCTTATCAATGAGAGAGGGAGGAAAGAGGGGGTTAGAATGTACAGGGCATAGAAGAGGTGTTGACTGTAAAGTAAAATGCCGCCTGAGTTGACGCCAGATCTTAAGACAATTTTTAACTATAACATTACTGGAGAAGGTTAAAGGTGATAACGAGAGAGGAAGACACAAAAGAGACGTAAGCGAAGTGCTGCCACAAGCAGCCTTCTCGATCCTTAACCTGGGTGGAGGCTGACCGCTGGAACAGCACCAGATTAACATATTACGGACATTTGCAGCCCAGTAATAAAACAAGAAGTTAGGTAGTGCTAAACCCCCCAGCTCCTTAGTTTTTTGTAAAATGCCTTTCTGTATTCTTGAAGTTTTTCCATTCCAAATAAATTGAGAAATAGTGCAAACCCTAACCCTACCCATAACCCTAATCATGTTAAGCAAATACTGAACTTGGGGGAAAAAAAAATTCAGGTTACCAACACTGTAAAAAAATAAATATGGGGAACATAGGACCCTTTTTCACATGTTTGTCATTTTATAAATCTTTAGACCCTGGGAACACGACCCATGGCACCACGCTATACTTGTGCTTGATGAGATGTGTCTTCATTTATATTTGTCCACAAATGCAAATATGTGTCCTAAAGAAAGCAAATAGTTAACAATATTGAGAAGAAATTCTAAGATTATAGATCTGAACAACTCTTTCACTATCTTAGTGCATAAACTTGTATTTGTCTTTTGCTTTAGACCTGATGGTGCTGAAAGAGGAGAGTGGAGTACTAGTTGAAGATCACTATGAGAAGAAACAGTGTGATTTCATTAATGGAGAAAAACCCAGAGAAACTGAAAAGACTTCCTCACAAAAAAGATCTCAGAAGACCAGCTCTATCAGTCGCTTCACCTGTGATCAGTGTGGAAAGAATTTCACTGAAAAAGGAAGCCTTAAAAGCCACATGAGAGTTCACACCGGAGAGAAGCCTTTCACATGCCCTCAATGTGGAAAACATTTCACACATAAAGGAAGTCTTAGTGACCACACGAGAGTTCACACCGGAGAGAAGCCCTTCACGTGCCAACAGTGTGGAAAACGTTTCACTCAAAAACAAAACCTGACCGTCCATATGAGAGTTCACACTGGAGAGAAGCCGTACACATGCCCTCAGTGTGGACAGAGTTTCAGGCATAAAAAAAACCTTCATACCCACATAAGTCGTCACACGGAGACTGCTTTCACCTGCAAACTGTGTTGCAAGAACTTCTCACATGAGGAAATTGCTAATGCCCACATAGAAATGGACAGTGGAGAGAGCGCATTGACCTGCCAACAGATATGCCAACATATGTACTCACTGTGGACACATTTCCACACATAAAACCATTACAAACTTCCCACGTGTCCTGAAAATCCTGGAGAATTGATGGCTAATGTTTCAGTCCTGGAAAATCATTTTGTTGTCTTGGAAAATTATATTAAAAATGTTCTTGTGTTTTCCTTTAGCAGAGAACGAAGAGTTTATCACTCTCTAAAACAAGAAATGTAGCACGGTCAGGGTCAAGCTACCTTGATTTATCAGTGATTCATTTTGGTTCAATAAATGTGTAAAGTACATAAATTATGAAATGAGTTCAATTCACCTATAAAGCAGATCTGCAGAAAACAGTGATGTCATCGTCTAGCTAAGTTGATTTCTCATCCAATAGTGTCAGTGCAGTCAAATCAGTAATATTGCTGAATATTAAGTGTACCCAACTAAGCAAGGGATTACCACCCATAATAGCATTACAATAATCTAGCCTTGATGTCATAAACGCATGAACGAACTGATCCATATTTGGCATTGAGAGCATATGTCGTTAGGGCTGGGACGGTTACCGCATTACCGCGGTCACGTGACTCCAACCACGGGTCTGAGCTCGTCACCGTCATCACCGCAAAAAAATAAATAAATAAATAACCTTGGCCTGCACATGTGTGCACGTTGTGTCTAATGACATGGATTCATTGATTCTAATGACATTGATTATGTCTAATGATATTGTGGCTTACATGGATTCAAGGTTTTCTAAACAAAACTTATCAAAAGATGGAGCAAATCTGACCTTTCGCGAGTTGAGGAGCGCAATGTTCCATGACGCATAATAACATTCCATTCGTATTAGAGATGCGCGGATGGGCTATTATTATTTCATCCGCAACCGCATCACAAAACTCATCATCTGTCCGCCATCCACCCGCACCAACGTTTTTTGATCAATTTTCGAAACCGCATCCGCTGCGCTGACTGTTTTAAGGTCTATGAGCAATGCGAGGCGCTGTTGTCGCGAGGCTAGAAAGCTCTTGGCTGTTCTAGAAAGAACACTGATCCAATGCAGCAAAGATATTTAAAGGCTAAAGTCCCTAGTATATTGGCTATGTTGTATCCCCAGAATATCAGCAGTGAACTCCGTCTCCGATCGGCGCACAGGAATAAATATGAATAAGTAAATAGCCTATAACGCACATCGGCAAACCTGACCTTACCTGACTAGGCTACTGTAGACTAAAATGTTATCATTTCGTTTTGAATTTTGTTTAAAAGTAGACATTTAGGCCCAGCCTACGCTGAGTTTCGGTTCATTTATGGGACGAGCTCCAGTTCAGGCGCAAGAGATCGCACCCGCGCTTCCACGTCCTCCTGATTATATGTCTGCAATTTGCTTCTTATTTCTTAATTCCAGGCAATTCGTTAATGAAACAGTGATTAAAATGAAGGTACAATTTATACAAAACGAAATTTAATTTAAAGAAAGGCTTTCTACAAAACAAAACTTAATAAAGTGGTCAAAATCGTGTCTGACCCATCTTATGATCATATCTTACTCATGCTGTTCACTCTTCATATAATTGACATAGATTAAAGCTCCAGTAGGTAGCTTTTGTAAACAAATATTTGTTAAAACTGTCATTATGTCCTCACAGTAGAATATGAGACAGATAATCTGTGGAAAAAATCGAGCTCCTCTGGCTCCTCCCTGTGGTCCTATTGCCATTTACAGAAATACACCGCTCCCGGTCAGAAACAACCAATCAGAGCCAGGAGGAATGTCTTAGCAGAGTCAATCACGCTCGTGTACGCGCTGATCACCCCTCTCTTGCACAGCGCGAGCGCGTACCGTCGTTCGTGACTCTCCTGTTCGAACTCGTTCATCCAAATAAACGAATCTTTTTTCCGAGTCATTTCGTTCATTCAACGAACGAAATGACTCGCAAAAAGATTCGTTCATTTCGAACGAGTCTTTTTCGGAGTCATTTCGTTCATTCAACGAACGAAATGATTCGAAAAAGATTTGTTCATTTTGATGAACGAGTTCAAACAGGAGAGTCACGAACGTGCATCACAGAACAGAGCAAGGCGAGCATTTGTGCTTATAATACTAAAGTTTTTTATTTATTTTTGAAATGACCGATCGTTTCGCTAGATAAGTCCCTTATTCATCGTCTGGTATCGTTTAAAGCCCTTTGAAGCTGCACTGAAACTGTCATTTGGTCCTTGAAACGTTTGTGTCCTATTGAAGTCCATTATATGGAGAAAAAGCCTGGAATGTTTTCATCAAAAACCTTAATTTCTTTTCGACTGAAGAAAGAAAGACATGTACATCTTGGATGACATGGGGGTGAGTAAATTATCAGCAAAAGTTTTTTTTAAAAGTGAACTAATCCTTTAACGTTATCTTACTAGCTATTTATAACTTATAGAAAGAGTGCAACGTTATAAAGTTACATGTATTGCAAAATACATAATGATTTGAGGACAAAGTTTGTAGTCAAAGTATGGGCAGGCCATAGTCAATGTAAAGCATATCGTTGATGTTTCGTCCCTATTAGTGAATGTTCCATAACTGTTTATAATCTGCCGTCATCGGTGGTCCTGTTTACTAGTCTGCGCGTTCACGGCAGGCTCCGCTGTGGGGGAGGAGCTGTGGAGGGAGGAGCTGTGGAGGGAGGAGCTGTGGAGGGAGGGCTGTAGCGCAGCAGAGAGCAAGGGGGTTGGACCTGGAAGTTGTGCTTGTTCAAATTTTCAGGCTAAGTCAACATTTTCTCAAAACTCCCTACTGCAACTTTAAATAAAAAATAACACTATATAATGTAAACATAAATATGGAGTATAATATTTGTAATTGAGAAATGTTGCAATAGGTGTTCTTTCATTTCAAATGTGAACATCATAATGTATTCTCCTGAAAATGATGAATTCAATGCGGATGTATCTGAGAATATTCTTAAATAAGGAAATCTATTCAGTGATTGGTTCATGCCAAATTAAGTCAAGTCAAGTCAAGTCAAATATATTTATATAGCGCTTTTCACAATACAGATTGTATCAAAGCTGCTTCACAGTATCAATCAAAACAACTTAATGTTTGTTTATTACTGGAAAAAAGACATCCAAGTTTGGTAGAGCTGATCAATGGTATGATTGGTTAATTAATTTGAATATCCCCAACTGAGCAAGCCTAAGGCAACAGCAAATTACTGCTTGATGAAAATTTGACTATTTCAAATTGTGCTCGTTTTTTTCGGATGTAGGTGACAATATTTAGCAAAGTCTGTCTAGCAAAAAGGACTTCTGGTGCGTGCGCGAAAGTCTGTCGGGGGGGGGGGGTGTTGGGGGCTGGCTATTTAAAGCGTTTACCGCCATACCGCGGGAAAATCTTGCTTTTCAACCGCGGTTAGAAAAAATCCATACCGCCCCAGCCCTATATGTCGTAATTTAGATAAAATTTTAAGATGAAAAAAATACAGTTTTATAAAATTGCCAGGTTTCTACCTGACGACAAAGCCATCAAGTGTTAGTATTTTAGGTTAATACGCGTAGAGGTTTTTTGCCCAATAGTTAAAACCTTTTTTTTTTGGCCTTAATTTTTTAGTAGTAGGAAATTAATGCATTCTGTTAATTTTGTGAATCGGTAAGTTTCGCCAGGCCGCAAAGAATTATAAAGCTGAGTATCATCAGCATAACAGTAAAAGCTAACAGTATGCTTTCTAATGATATCTCCCGAAGGTAGCATGTACTGGGTAAAAAGAAACGGTCCTAGTACTGAGCCTTGTGGTACACCATACTGAACATCGATATGATGCCTCTTCATTTAATGCTACAAATTGATAATTGTGAGATAAGTATGGTTATGAACGATATGAACCATGCTAATGCAATTCCACTTATGCCTACATAATTTTCGAGTCTATTAAAAAGAATGTTGTGGTCGATAGTGTCAAATGCAGCACTAAGATCGAGTAACACCAATAGAAAGATACAACCACGATCGGATGATAAGAGCAAATCATTTGTGACTCTAATGAGAACTGTCTCAGTACTATGATACGGTCTAAATCCTGACTGAAAATCCTCACAGATACCATTTCTTTCTAAAAAGGAACATAGTTGTGAAGATACTGCCTTTTCTAGTATCTTTGATAGAAAAGGTATATTCGAGATCGGCCTGTAATTGACTAATTCTGTAGGATCAAGATGTGTTTTTTTAATAAGAGGTTTAATAATAGCCAGCTTTAATGTTTTCGGTTCGTATCCTAATGACAATGATGAATTAATGATATTAAGAAGAGCATCTATAACTTTTCTTTCAGTAGCTTAGTTTAGACAATTCTTCATCTCCTATATCAAAGAATGAATGGAATTTTTCCTCAGGGGTCTACAGGGGTGGAGTGGGACCAAAAAATCTACTGGGAAATTTCGTAGACCACCGGCCCTTTTTTTTACCAAGAAAAAATATTTTTTGGTAAAAAAATATACTAATGTCATAGAACCTTGCAAAATTATTTTAAATAGATTAAGAAAGCCACCGCTACTGGTCACATCTATGGTTAGATTGATTTGTTTAGATCCAGTGAAATTGCTACCTTGGCAACGCCATGTCATGTTTTAGGTCTTGTTCTATGGATTCTACACATTTAGAAAGGAGTTAATATCCTGCAATCTCACCACTAGATGGCTCTACACAAATGCATGTTGTAGATTATAGAGTGAAGTTTTCGTAGGTTTCATGAAAATGGTTCCCTGTGAATAAGCAAATGCTGAAATCTAGATTTACAAATGACTGCACAACAACATGAAATACCAACAACAACATATAATAATAACAGAAAAAATTAAATGACAGACACATTTTTCCCCAAAGGGATATTGCAATGCATATGCATGTTTGGAACAGACCTAAACAGGCCATATAACAGTTGCTAATATAGAATAGGAACATTTAACTATACACAAACATAAGTGGTATTGGGCATTGTAGCACTGTGAGTACACACACACACACAATGCCGCTGATTGATGCAGATTTCTACATCCATACATTACTTTATTGAAATGTCAATAAATCATAAATCTTTAGAGATCAAATCACACTGTCAGTAACCAGCAAAAATCTTGACAAAAGAAAACTGGCCTACCTCAAAACATGAGTTGCCGTCGCAGTATGTCACTGGGGCCGGTTGCGCCAGCTGTGCGTAGTTTTGACGTAAATGGGCACTAAGTTACAATTTACGAACTACTAAATATTTTTACGTTGCACCATTAAACTTAGTTTAAACGTAACTCTACGTTCCAACTAAATATTTATGGCAGCCTCCGATCAGGAGTAACGGTTGGAATAAAATATCAGACAAACTGCACTGCATCAATAAGCTCTTCTTTTACCTGATAGACTTCAATTCTTTAGACATACACTTACCTAAAGGATTATTAGGAACACCTGGTCAATTTCTCATTAATGCAATTATCTAATCAACCAATCACTTGGCAGTTCCTTCAATGCATTTAGGGGTGTGGTCCTGGTCAAGACAATCTCCTGAACTCCAAACTGAATGTCAGAATGGGAAAGAAAGGTGATTTAAGCAATTTTGAGCGTGGCATGGTTGTTGGTGCCAGACGGGCCGGTCTGAGTATTTCACAATCTGCTCATTTACTGGGATTTTCATGCACAACCATTTCTAGGGTTTACAAAGAATGGTGTGAAAAGGGAAAAACATCCAGTATGCGGCAGTCCTGTGGGCGAAAATACCTTGTTGATGCTAGAGGTCAGAGGAGAATGGGCCGACTGATTCAAGCTGATAGAAGAGCAACTTTGACTGAAATAACCACTCGTTACAACTGAGGTATGCAGCAAAGCATTTGTGAAGCCACAACACGCACAACCTTGAGGCGGATGGGCTACAACAGCAGAAGACCCCACCGGGTACCACTCATCTCCACTACAAATAGGAAAAAGAGGCTACAATTTGCAAGAGCTCACCAAAATTGGACAGTTGAAGACTGGAAAAATGTTGCCTGGTCTGATGAGTCTCGATTTCTGTTGAGACATTCAGATGGTAGAGTCAGAATTTGGCGTAAACAGAATGAGAACATGGATCCATCATGCCTTGTTACCACTGTGCAGGCTGGTGGTGGTGGTGTAATGGTGTGGGGGATGTTTTCTTGGCACACTTTAGGCCCCTTAGTGCCAATTGGGCATTGTTTAAATGCCACGGCCTACCTGAGCATTGTTTCTGACCATGTCCATCCCTTTATGGCCACCATGTACCCATCCTCTGATGGCTACTTCCAGCAGGATAATGCACCATGTCACAAAGCTCGAATCATTTCAAATTGGTTTCTTGAACATGACAATGTGTGTCGGCCTTTCGATGCTGGCCGTGGATTCCGGGAACTATGATTCATTGTTTTGCACGCACTCCACTCCAAACGCAGTCTTCATTTCAACAGCTTTATTTTCCACACATTTCTAAATCAAGTTCATAATTTCAATAAACGAAAAATCCAAACAAAGTTAGCGAAGTGGTCAAAAAACTGTGCGTAACCACATTCCCAAATCCAAACATTTGTTCTTTCCATAGTCACTTCCTACTCCGCCCACAAGCGGTGACATATATTCCTAACCCGCACAGGTGCATGATAATTAACTAAAATAGTACATAAATACAAATACGCACATACTAAAATAATAATAATAATAATAATAATAAAACAAATACATAAATTATAATAAAAAAAAACTCCAATACAACACTTATTATAGACAAACGGCTACAACATTCCAGCCCCTAATTCTTGGCTTCCAAGAATTACAACAAATATTTCAGTAGCCGTACCAAACATGAAGAAAATTCTCATTTCAAGTCCATATTGATAGGTTTAAATCCAAAATCAAAAAAATGTCCTTTAAATGTTCAAAATTGTTCAAAAAAAGTTCTTTCAAAAAAGTCTTCACGAAAAAAAACAGATGCTATGCACGTGTATGCCATGTATGTAGATTTATCAGTATATATGAGTCAGTATAAGTGTACAGTCAAAAGTTGGAGTCAAATACTTGACTCTAAACTTCAGCATGCTGCTTCCATTAACAGACAAAGCTTAGTGATAGGCCTTTCTAGTTCACTTGTTTGAGTCTTCAAGCGCACACGACGAACAAATCCTTTGGAATCAGCCAAAGTTTTTATAATGCCCCCCATGGGCCAAGAGTTTCTTGGTGCCGTTTCATCAACTACAAGTACGAGATCTCCGATGCTGAAGTTTCGGCATGGTTTATTCCATTTCTGGCGTTGCTGCATTATAGGGAGGTATTCTTTCACCCACCTTTTCCAAAATAAGTCAGCTAAGTATTGAACTTGTCTCCAGCGTCTTCGAATATACAAGTCTTCTTTCTTAAACAGACCAGATGGTAAAACCGGTTTTGTTTTAAGCTGTATGATGTGATTGGGTGTCAACGCTTCAAGGTCTTCTAGATCATCTGAAGATGGAGTGATTGGACGGTCGTTCAGTATTGCTTCTATTTCGCATAAAACAGTATGCAATGCTTCATCGTCCAGCATCTGCTGTTTCACTACAGAGTGAAGCACTTTCTTGACTTGCTGGATTAAGCGTTCCCAAACACCGCCATGATGGGCACCATGAGGTGGGTTGAAGGTCCATTTTATGCCGCTGTTGCTTAGGGATTTTTGAAACTTACTTTGATTTAACTCTTTCAAAGCATTTTTTAATTCCCGATTAGTGCTGACAAAATTGGTGCCATTGTCTGAGCGAATTTCCTTCACTTGCCCTCGTCGACATAAGAATCTTCTGATCGCATTGATACAAGAGTCGGTATCCATAGTATGGGCCATTTCAATATGAACTGCTCGACATGTCAAACATGTAAATATAACACCATACCTTTTAACAGTGCTCCTTCCTCGCTTAGTTTCGATGGGGCCAAAATAATCCATACCAACGTATGTAAATGGAGGATAGTCCACAGAAACTCTGTCAGCAGGTAGATCGGACATTTTTTGTTCACCTGGCTTTTGTCCCTTTCGCTGACAAATCACACATTCTTTGATAATTTTCCTAGAAGCTGAGTTAGCATGAGGAATCCAGTAGTGCCGACGAAGAGTTGAAAGCATGTGGTTTCTTCCTCTATGCCCTATTTTTTCGTGCACATGTCGGGGAATGAGTTTTGAAACATGACTCGATTTTGGTAAAATGACAGGATGTTTTACCTCTTCTGGCAAAGCTGACTTGCTTAACCTGCCACCCACTCTCAACAGCCCTTCATCAATCTCTGGGTCCAGTTTATACAAATGACTGTATCTTTTTTGAATGCCTCTTTTTAAAGCAGACATTTCTTCGCTGAAATGTTCTTTTTGCACAAAAGATACAATGGCTTTTTCTGCCAAAATCAAATCTTCAACACAGAGCATCGGACTCAGATTCTCAGGTAACTGTGACTTTGTTTTCTTCTTACAACTTTGATCACTGAGTTGGTTCTGCATTTTTTTCTTCTTCACTTTCCATTTCAGCACTTCCAGAAACTTACGAATCCATGCTACCGCTCTTTTCAGATGAGTCCAGTCCGAGAAGTAATTCAAAAGCTGACTTGTTGGAGGTTCCTTTTGATCAGTCACAGTAATACAATCACAGATCTTTTCTTTCACTTCTGGATCTTTATCCAAAAGCAAGCTCACCTCTTCCTTTGTTTCAGGGCATTGCGATGGTGACTTTAAGAGGAAGTCAGGTCCGTTGATCCAAACTTGAGATCGAAGGAATTCTTCAGTTTTCATCCCTCTTGAAGCTGCATCTGCAGGATTTAGTTTAGAGCAGATGTACTTCCACTGTGAGGTCTTTGAATGGGTGTGAATAATGGAAATTCTGTTTGCTACGTACGTTTTGAATCTTTTCGTTGTGTTAGCTATGTATTTCTGACCAAAAGAAAGATTCATCCAGATGAAACTGAAACTGCAACTCCGCTTTCAACATCCTGTCTAAGCGTACAGCTAGGACGGCTGCTGCCAACTCCAGTCTTGGTATTGTTGTTTGTTTAAGCGGCGCTACTTTGGCCTTTCCTATGGCAAATGCTACATTAACTTCTCCTTTGTCATTGAGAAGCCTTAGATATGACACAGCTCCATACCCAGCTTCACTTGCATCCGAAAAGCTGTGCAACTGTACGGATGCTATGCTGCCGAAATCTTTGCATGTGAAGCATCTGTTCACACTAAAGGTGTTTAAAGGAATCAACTCATCAAGCCATCTTTGCCACCTTAGAGCAATATTCAAAGGGACCTTTTCATCCCAAGGAAGTTTGATCCTGCACAGATTCTGCAGAATTTGCTTAGAAGAAAGAATAATGGGTGACAAAAACCCTAAAGGGTCATAAATTGAACTCACAATGGATAAAATACCACGTCTTGTTGTTGAATGTTGTTTGATTGCCATATTGAAAGTGAACGCATCTTTTTCTACGTCCCATTGAACACCCAAAGCTCGCTCCATGGGAAGCTGGTCTTTACTGAGGTCCAGCGTCTTCACTGCCTTGGCTCGGTTTTCCTGAGGAATTACACTGAGGACGGAACGGTCATTGCAGTCCCATTTGTTAAGTCGAAAACCTCCCTTGCCACACACCTCTGTTAGTTGGTGATACAGAGATAAAGCTTGGTCCACTGTATTTACTGCTTTTAAACAGTCATCGACATAGAAATTCTGCCTGATGGTGTTAATTACATTGTCTGCATAAACATTTTGGTTATCATCAGCTGTTTTTAGCAAGGCAAAGGTTGCACAGCTCGGTGATGATACTGCACCAAATATATGGAAAACCATTCGGTGCTCTTCGAGGTCCTTTGTAATGTCTCCATCTGGCCACCAAAGAAAACGCTGGAAATTCACATCTTCCTCGGCCACTCTAACCTGGTGGAACATCCCTTCAATATCAGTCATAAAGGCAATAGGACCTTGACGAAATCTAAGTAGAACTCCTACCAAATTATTTGTCAAGTCTTTGCCTTGCAACAGCTCTTTATTCAAGGAAGCCCCACCAAATGTTGACGCACAGTCGAATACCACACGCAGCTTCTTTTTGCGTGGGTGCCTAACTCAATGATGTGGTATATACCACAGCTTTCCATTTGCTAACTCCAGTTGATCACTTGGTACGATCTCTGCATACCCCTTTGCAATCATATCGTCCATAAACTCCTTGTATTCAGCAAAGAACGTCACGTCTCTTTTGAACTTTTTTAACAAGTGCTGTGCTCGTTGTTGTGCCATGCTCTTATTGTTTGGCATTTTTACATTGGACTCACGAAAAGGCAAGTTTAAATAGTAATGTCCGTCTTTGATTTCTGCAGTCTTTGAGATCGTGTCCATGAATTGTCGATCTTCTACTGACATTTCTGTCTTCTCATCATACTGCTGTTCAATAAAATCTTGATTATACTGTTTGATCAAAAGTTCCTCCAAATTTTCAATGGACACTCTATTTACTTGCATTTCAGGGGCAAGATCCTCAATATCAGCCATACCATGATTAAGCGGACCATTAATGACCCAACCAAAGAGAGTTTTCACAGCATACGGTCCACTACCTTCACTGTTGACTACTCTCCATGGTTCCAGCGCCTTTGGAACATTGACACCTATAAGCAGCCCGATGCTAGCATTTATTGGCGTCAAATTAACATCCTTCAGGTAAGACCACTTTCTTAGGTCCTTTTCTTTAGGAATGTTGTCTTTTGTGACTGGGATTGATTTCTGAGTGTATACATCAGGTAACTCTAGGAATTTATTTTCCTTTAGCGCTGCCACCTCCAATCCAGAAACTCTGTAACGGTTAACAAGTCTTTCCTGACCCATAGTTTTTAAAAGTATTTTCATTTTTCTTCCTGCTGCATTCAATTGAACCATCAATTCTTCTGTGCAAAACGTTGCAGAACTACGCATACCAGGATCAAGGAACGCATACGTCTGCACAACTTTGGTTCCCTTACTCAATTTCACGTTAACAGGAACTATAGACAGAGCACAATCATTTGAACCAGCCCCAATATGCATTCCCTCTTTCAAGGAAACCAATGCACTTGACATTTGATCTTTTGAAAAGACTTTAGGAAACTGGTCTTTTCTTTGATTTTCCTTACCCTCAATATGTAGAATGGTTGGGTGACGTTGGTGACAAATCTGACAATTCTTGCGGTTTTGCTCATATGCCCATGTCCCAAACATCCAAAGCACAAACCTTTGGCCTTTATGTATTCCACCTTTTCTTTGTTAGGTTTACCTTTGAATGCATCACAAACTTCCATTGCGTGGTCTTTGCCACAAAACATGCATGGCTTTTCCACTGCATTTAAGGCAGTATGACTCACTTTCGGCTTGTCGTTCATCTTTTCTGCTACTGTAGTAACTGTGGTAGCAAAACTGCTGCCTCTGCTGGCAGACTTGATACTGGGCTTTGCCATAGCGATTACTTTAGAGATTCCTCTTCTGTCTGATGGGCTTTGTATGTCTCCAAATACAGGATCCAACGCAGCTCGTGTCTCTTTTTCAATGAATTCAAGAAGATCTTTAAACTTGACTTTTTTCTTGTGACTATCCTGTATACTGCAAGCAATTGTTCTCCATTTGTCGAGAAGCTTGAAAGGCAGCTTGGAAACAATTGTTCTCAAGTTGGCTGAATTTTCCAGCTCATCCAAAAAATTAACTTCTTGCATTGTGTTGAAACAGCCACGAAGAAAGAGTGCATATGAGCGTAGCGCTGGTCCATCCTCTGCTCTTAAAACAGTCCAATTCAAAGCCTTTTCCATGAAAGCAGATGCGATCTTTATACTGTTACCAAAATTCCATTCAAGTTGCTGCTTTGCTTCCTTATATCCTCTTACAGGATCCATGTGCATGTAACTGCGAACCAAATTTTTGGGTTGTCCAACTGTAAATTGTTCTAAATAATAGAGTATGTCTTGCATACTCTCAGTCTTGTTTTCAATACCCTGTTCGAATGCTTTAATGAAGGATCTGAACCGCAGAGGATCTCCTCCGAACACAGGAATTTCCCTCGTTGAAAGAAGGGATGATTGCTGTTGCTTTATCCACAAAGAAGTTAATTCATTTTGTTTCTTCAAAACATCTGCAAGAGCTGTATTGCTTAAGGTAGACAAGTCCCTTTTATGTTTCTGTATTTTTTCATGGCTTTGATGTTTCTTAACAGTTGGAGTAGACGTACACCTTTTTGCTTTATCTTGACTTGTTTGAACCTTTGGTGTTCTTGCAGGTACAATATATTCAGTTGATGGATAAGTACTGCTTGTGTCAGACTTTGCATTTCTTTTTGTGCTTTTCAAGCTAATTTTTTCGAGAAGTGATTCAGATTTTAAGAAAACATTTACCTTTGCATCTGCTGCAGCCATTTCAGATTCTACAGCAAGCTTTTCTTTTTTAGCTTTTAATTTAGCCTCCTCCAAATCTAAAATATGCTTTTGCTCTAAAGTTTGGGCTTTAGCTTTTAGTCCAGCACGTTCTGCTTCAGCTTGTAGAAAAGCAGCAGAGGCACTCGTTTTGCTTTTAGAAGAAACTCTAGATGATTTTTGGGAAGTACTTTTAAAGGACTTGCCAGTGGCCTGAGATACACTATCATTAGGCCCAACAGCACCTTCCACGACATCCTAAATTGTACCTTTTGGATCTTCACCCATCCATGTTTCAATTCCATTCAGAAATTCCCTGAAGAGAATTAATTTCGGCTCATACCAGTCTACGTGGTCAGCCTCCCTTTCATCATCATTCAACAAACTTTGCACAGACACTTGCAATTCCATAAAATCCGCCAACACGGTGTTAAAGGTTTCCACATGTTTAGCAACAGTTTCTTTATCTTCGCCAGCTTCAATCGCGGCATTTATTTCGTTTCGTTTTCTCGTCAAAACCCCAAGCTTTCCTCTGCGAGATGCAAGCAACTTAAACAATTCCTTTTCTTCCATAATCGCTTTTTCAGCCACATCTTCCATTATCCATCAAGCATAAACTTAATTTCATAAAATCATGCTTGTGCGATGACTCAACAACATTCCGTTGCCAAGATACAAAAGCGTGGCGGCTTTACGAATTTAACTGTTCACCATGTACTCATGAAAATCCACAATCCACGTTCTCCTTTCGCTCGTGGTGCAAACTCCAAATTCCTTCAAGTTTTTTTACTTTAATGTGTCGGCCTTTCGATGCTGGCCGTGGATTCCGGGAACTATGATTCATTGTTTTGCACGCACTCCACTCCAAACCAGGGGCGTGTCTAGGGGAGGTTGGGGGAGGCAGTGCCTCCCCTAGGATAAGCCCTGCCTCCCCTGAGAAATTATCTGTCCATCTGATGATAAATTAAGATAAAAGTGGATTGTTTTGTGCATATTTTCCCATCGCTAGCGGAAGGGTCTGACCCAACAAAAATCCAGTTTGGCGCTTTTTGACAGTGTGCGCGTGCTTCGGACGTATACGCACTCAGAAAAAGTGCATAATAATGTGAGAACAGAACGCCAATGAAATGTTTACCTGTCAAAGCTTTAAAGCACGAGCAAATAATGAACTTTTGTGATTGCGAATAAGTGCAGTGTCCTGTGAGTTTAACTCTACCGCTGCATTAACATGTGATGTGAATGTACGTCGAGTATTGGGACTGCAGCTGATAGAATGTGCGCTGTAGCACGATACTATCATATTATACTATATCATATTTTAGTTTCCATGCGCTTAATGTGTTTCCACAACAATGTTAGTGAGTAAATCTACTGAAATGGCCAAATGATGAATGAGAGAAAGCCGTGTGCAGTGCGTATGCTATATATAGAATATATTTAGTTGCTCAAGCAAGTGGTAAAATATTTAACCATGTATTTATTAAAATCTGATTCGCAAACATTTTAAATTAAAACTTAAAATTGACAAAAACAGCAGACTCATACCTTTTCTTTTGCATTTAAATTTTAATACAATAAATCCTGCATTTCACAAAGAACTTGTTTTTCCACCTCCACGAATGAGACTAGTATCGTTCATTATGTCGCCTTGTTGAGGTAAATTGTAGTCTTCCTTGCTTTACCCCGGTCTTACAGTAAAAAGATGACTGTGAAAAATATAAGTATGCAATTAAATACATTTATCTAAGTCTATTTTGACTTTAGATCTCAAAACTCCTCCAGTAGCCCCTTAAATAAAAAACGAACAGTCCTAACCAGAACGTTCATTAAATTTTTTTTTAACCTATTGCCTTTCTATTGGCCGTTATTGGGGGTGTGTCAGTCTGCTGCCGGATCACTTTAACAACCAGAGAGCGCAGCAGTCACAGTCACTCTGCACACAGACGATATAGATTTTTAATCTGTTGGCAGCTCGTGTTAAAAGTCTCACTGATCCCAACTTTGTTCTTTTCTCATTTAATGCTAGTGTGTACTTATAAGCTTTTCCTGAAATTCTTGTGGTTGAACAGTTAAGTTTTGTGTGCACTTTTTTTGTCATTTTAACAGGCTATTAATTTGTTGGGTAGCTCAGGCTGCTTAGCTAGCTGCTAGTCACTCACTTAAGTTGCTAGTCTGAAGTTGGCACTGACTGACTGAAGTCAATGAAGTAGGCTTTTGGATTTAATAATTAGACCAGTTTTTATTAAACATAAAAAATGCATAAGTGGCTCATTAAAAAACAGGCACCTTGTCCTTCGCCCTCCATACAAGCTGTCTCTGTTGAGCTCAGCTCACCTGCTAGCAACAGTGAACATGCTGCCTCTGACAAGCCCAGTACCTCTGCTTCCGACACCGAGCAGAGCCTTGTTGCATCCACAACGGTAAATCCTCCAAACGCATGTCCTCCACAAAATCCACATGCACCATCCTCCAGCTCTGCATCTGTGTCGGAGCCAGCAACATTCTGCCCTCCCCAAAACAGACAATCCTCCTCCAGCTCTAGCGTGTCTGTTCCCCCTGACTTAGATTTGTATAGCCCATCCCAGCCCAAGCTAAGTAGCTATCCTAAGCGCCCATTTGGACAGGCTCTCAGGTGTTTCAATGCGGGCTGGTATCAGTCTCGACCATGGCTCGAATATTGTCTCTTACGTGATGCCAGCTTTTGCTTTCCCTGTCGTAAATTTAGTGTCTCCAATTCAGAAAGAGATGACGCATTCACAAAAGTAGGCTACACCAATTGGAAAAAAGCGCTGATAAAAAACAGTGGTTTTCAGAAACATGCCTCCGGCACTGCGCATGTCAGAGCCATGTCTGCGTGGCAGGAATACCAGTGCCGGACAGAGACCGATAATACCATTGTTCACCAGCTTGGTCAAACTCACATAGAAAAAAACAGATATTATGTAAAAAGTATTGGGGAAGTTATTCAGTTTCTGGCGGTTAATGAACTTGCTCTACGTGGGCACCATCACGGGGGTGGGGATGAGGAAGGTCTTTTAATTCGGCTATTTGATTACACCCTCCAAAAAGACCCTAAACTTGCAGAGATTGCAAAAAGCATTCCTGAAAACGCGAAATACACGTCCAATTTGATTCAGAACGAGATAATTCAAACTCTTGCCAAAATGGTACTAAAAGACATCCAGACCAAATATGAGGAGGCCGACTCTCCTGGCCTATGTATTAAAAGTGATGGTACCAGGGATTGGTGTAACATTGAGAATTTGTCAGTCATCATTAGATTTGTCAGCAACTCAATCCCAGAGGAACACCTAATCGGCCTCATTGAATTGAATCAGCTTGATGCTGAGTATGTGTGTGACCAAATTCTGTTTAATCTGTCTGACCTGGGTTACAATGGTGACAATTTAGTGTCTCAGTGTTATGATGGTGCTTCTGTCATGTCAGGAGTGAGGGGCGGTGTGCAGGCTTTGCTGCAAAACAAAGTGGGTAAAGATATCCCATATGTGCACTGCTACAACCACCAACTCCATTTGGCAGTGGTACATGCAATGCATGCAGAACCTGTGGCAAAGAAGTTCTTTGACTGGTCCAGTTCACTAAACACATTTTGTCACAGACATTATGTTGCAAATAGATACA
This sequence comes from Gila orcuttii, assembly GCA_026230005.1. NCBI lineage: Eukaryota > Metazoa > Chordata > Actinopteri > Cypriniformes > Leuciscidae > Gila > Gila orcuttii. Next base: position 2,867,104 of record JAPDVR010000014.1, on the reverse strand, counting down.
GTACACCCACACTGAAAAGACTATTAGAAATTCGCTGGACCAGTCATTATGATGTCACCAAGTCTATTGTTCACAATGAGGATGTCATCAGGAGGCTTCTGTCTGAGATAGCAGAGGATGACAGTGCTCCATTTGACATTAACACAGAGGCATGTGGTCTTTTGACCCAGCTTAACAGACAGAACTTCTTTGACACTGGCAAATTTCTTCTGCATGTGCTTGGTGCGCTGAAGCCATGCAGCCAATTCAATTCTGCAGTCCCAAACAGTGGATTTGTGCACTGCAGGGGAAGTGGTGACAGCTTCCCTGGGCACACTGAAGGAGATGCGATGCGACTCATTCTGGGAGGAGCATTTCTCTCAGTGTGGAAGTAGGCCTACCAACCCACCTAAAAGAAGACGGATAGTTAATTCACAACTTGTCAGTAGTGTTATCTTGTCTACAATAGGGCATGGTGGTGACTCTGATGACCAAACTGCTCCTAATCAGACTTTTAAAAGGGCTATGTTCAACATCCTTGATAGGGCTATTGTGGAGATGGAGACGAGATTCTCTCAAAGAAATGTTGATTTAATGAGGGCAACATCATTTCTCCTACCAAAATCAGCGTCTTTCCTTGACCCTTCTCTCCTGAAGCCACTTCAAGTGCTTGCAGGCACAGAGCAAAATAGTATGACCTTGCGAAATGAAATTGCTGTGGCAAAAGCAATGTTGCTCAATAAACTGTCCACTGATGCTAACCTCTCTGAAGTATGCAAGTGCATTAAGCAGTACAAAGAGGCCTTCCCCATTTTGCATAAGCTGTATGTCACAGCACTCATCATAGGTGTGTCCTCAGCTGCATGTGAAAGTTCTTTTTCTACCTTGAGCCGCATTCTCACCCCTCTCCGAAGATCAATGCTGCATTCAAGGAAGAGAGATTTGGTCATTTTGGCACACGAAAAGAAAATCACAAAAGGTCTGGACATGAATCGATTTGTTTCTGAATTTGCCAAGACTAGCCGCAGACTGGTCCTGTAGATAGGATACACTGGATGTATCAGGGACCTGATTAAATCCATGAATAATTACCACTAATAAAAAAAAATAATAATAAAAAAAAAATATATATATATATATATATATGTACAAAAAAAAGTTATGTTGCCTCTGCTAATCATATCATAATTTCAATTCTTATAGTTTCACAAAAAATAGCTTTTATTTCAACTCTCTAGGTCTCCTGACCCCCTGCATGTAGCCTAATATGTTTCCTTTTATCTAGGCCTACATTTTTACATTTATTCATTTAGCAGACACTTTTATCCAAAGCCACCAGAGAATAACATTCAAATACTGTTCTCATACTGTTCAAATGAGCATATCAAAATTGTTTACCTGGGGCCGCATTCACAAAGAATCTTATAAGAGGCTACAAGTAGCTCCTAACTGGCGAAACTCCTAAAAATAATGGGCGTGTGACTCATAACTTTAGACTCCTAATGTGTTTTACTAAGAGTACTTCACGAAACATTTAAGCCCTAAAAGTAGCACCTACGTCTGGGACAGTTTAGAAGAAGAAAAAAATAAATGTACCTCTTGTCTACAAACGTGACTTCAGATTCATTTAAAAAACTCTCATCCTTCTCGGTAGCCTACTCGTGTAGCACGTCTTCTCACAAGCAAACACAGGCAATCACCGTGATCTGATATATATGAATCTGTCAATAATAATAATATCATCATCATATTATTAATGTTGACCTGGTTTGATGAACTTTTATGTGATAGCCCTATAGTCTAATAGGGGCCCTGTGCCTATCTCTGGGTTCCTGGCTTAGAAAAAGATCTGCACTAAAACAGATTGTGTGTAGTATAGCTTAATTTTGCGCCGATTTTTTCAATTGTTTATGTTGCCCCCCCAAACATGACATCCTGGTACCCCCTCTGCTCCAAACGCAGTCTTCATTTCAACAGCTTTATTTTCCACACATTTCTAAATCAAGTTCATAATTTCAATAAACGAAAAATCCAAACAAAGTTAGCGAAGTGGTCAAAAAACTGTGCGTAACCACATTCCCAAATCCAAACATTTGTTCTTTCCATAGTCACTTCCTACTCCGCCCACACGCGGTGACATATATTCCTAACCCGCACAGGTGCATGATAATTAACTAAAATAGTACATAAATACAAATACGCACATACTAAAATAATAATAATAATAATAATAAAACAAATACATAAATTATAATAAATAAACTCCAATACAACACTTATTATAGACAAACGGCTACAACACAATGAGTTCACTGTACTAAAATGGCCCCCACACTCACCAGATCTCAACCCAATAGAGCATCTTTGGGATGTGGTGGAACGGGAGCTTCGTGCCCTGGATGTGCATCCCACAAATCTCCATCAAATGCAAGATGCTATCCTATCAATATGGGCCAACATTTCTAAAGAATGCTTTCAGCACCTTGTTGAATCAATGCCACGTAGAATTAAGGCAGTTCTGAAGGCGAAAGGGGGTCAAACACAGTTTTAGTATGGTGTAACTAATAATCCTTTAGGTGAGTGTATATGATAATGCTGACATTTACACATGCTTACATTTTAAGAGAGAGAACATTATGTGAAAAGATAACTTTGTTAGCGGCTCTTTAACACCAACCCATCCTAAACAGCGCCGCTGTGTGCATCGGTCCATGTTGTGCATGTCAAATATCAGTCATAATCAATAAACATACTAATATCTTGTTTTTTTGTATCAATATTTATTTATTGATCCTTATTTATTTCATTTCAAATACAGTTTCTGAATGTTATTTACATATAAAAACACTTATGTTATTCATGATCAAGTATCGTATTTAATGGAAACTTATTTTTACCGTTAGTAACGTGAGGCAAAAGAAGTTAGAATGAAGGATAAACTGAAATTCACGGCATTTCAACACAACTTCTGCTCATGTATTTGAAGGCTGCTATTGGTTCATCGAGGCTAAACGTCATATTATGCGACTACGCATTACTTTACGGAGAGTTTACGACCTACTAGCTATGTTCTACCTTACGAACAAATAGTGTTGTATCTGTATATAGTACAGAGTTAGTTACAAACTAGCTAGTAGTTACTAAGACTCTAGTGTGGACTTTACGTTCCAATTTAAGAAATAACTTACGAACGGCTGGTGCAACCCTACCCTGGTCTCTGCAACCTCGTACATCACCCCATCAGAGTCCCAGTCTTTCTCTGTTGACATAAGCATAAATGCTTCCAAGTGCTCTTGGGTTAAAGTTCTCCTAAGCCTGTTTTTAACAAACTTAAAGGAGAACTCCGGGCAATTTTTAAGTTAATCTTGATCGTTATACCTTTGTGAGTACTGTCTATAGAAAAAAAAAACGAACCGGATTGGTGCTTGCAACACGGAGCTGTTACAGCTAATGCCCAGGGGCCGTATTCACAAAGAATTTTAAGGCTAAAAGTAGCTCCTAACTGGCGAATTTAGGAGCAACTCCTAAAAATGATGGGCGTGTCACTCCTAACTTTAGGACTCCTCATTTTTTTCACTAAGAGTAATTCACGAAGCATTTTAGCCCTAAAAGAAGCACCTAAGTCTGGGTCAGCTTAAAAGAAGTCGAGAGGACTCCTAACTCACTAAGACCTATTCACAAAGGATCTTAAAATGGCCGTGCGACGCAGTGTGTTGGAGACACTCAATGACACAGAGTTATTACAAAGATACCGACTTAACTGTGAGGGAATACTGATTGGTGTGGATCTTGTGAGGGATGCAATAACAGCCCCAACTAATCGCAACAACCCAATCAGTGCCGAATTGAAATGTTTGACAAAACTTCGCTACCTGGCAACGGGGAAAATGCTATTGTGTAGTGCCGATGATCTAGCGATATCCCAGTCATCGGTAATCAGATCCATCCACCAAACCTTCAATGCACTCTGTAGACCCCATATTTTTTGACAGTTCATAAGTTTTCCTTTGGACATTCGCCAACTCCAAAGAAACAAAGCCAGCTTTATGGATATTGCCGGTGTGCCCGGAGTGGTCGGTGCTATAGACGGGACACATATTAAACTAATTGCACCACGCCAGGATGAGGACGTGTTTGTGAATAGAAAGAAAACCCACTCCATCAATACCCAGATTGTGTTCGATGCAAATTCACAATTCTCGATGTTGTTGCAAAGTGGCCCGGATCCACTCATGACTCGAGGATATTGATGGAGAGTGGTCTGAGGCAACTGTTTGAGAGACATCATGTGCCAGCTGGATGTCACTTGGTGGGGGACAGTGGCTATCCCTGTAAGTCGTGGCTCCTTACACTTACCTCCGTCCACAAGTGGGACCACAGTTAAATTACAATAGGTAAATGCACATGTTGGCTATATTATTTAGGTGCCGTAATTCAATAGCATGACCACAATGTCAAAGCTTATTACAAATTATAGTGGTGGCTCTTGGTGTTGTTGGTTAAATCAATAATGTTTACTGTTCCTTGGTGTATGTTTCAGAGCACACAAGAAGACACGCAGTGTGGTGGAAAGGGGGATTGGACAACTAAAGCGACATTTTCACGTTTTACATAGTGAAATCCGCCTTAGTCCAGAGAAGACGAGTAAAGTGATCACTGTGTGTGCGCTTCTTCACAACCTGTGCCGGCAAAGGAACACACCAGAGACAGGAGATGGTGATGAGTTTGACGATGATGATGATGATGATGCTGATGATGACAATGAACACAACCAATTTGTTGATGAAGTGGAACAATGTGGACTGGCATTCAGGGATCACTTCGTCCATACACACTTTGGGTAAATAATCACATATGCACAAATGAGTAAAGACACATTTTTGCTCAATTTAAGTGTGTTTATTCCCTTTGCATTTTTGCAATCTTTAGAGTGTAATATTCAGACTTTAATTGTATTAGCCTCTCTTTTGCATCAAGGACCCTTTTCTGCCTTTTTAACACACGCATTTCCATTTTCATCTTCTTTTCTTCCAGGGGTGATGGCCTTGCACCAGCAGCAGGACTGAGGGGAGAGGCAGGTGATGGGATTGTGGAAGAGGAAGCTGGAAGAGGAAGAGGTGCAGTAAGAGGAAGAGGTGCTGGAAGAGGAAGAGGAGCTGGAAGAGGAAGAGGTGCAGTAAGAGGAAGAGGTGCTGGAAGAGGAAGAGGAGCTGGAAGAGGAAGAGGTACTGGAAGAGGAAGAGGAGCTGGAAGAGGAAGAGGTGCAGTAAGAGGAAGAGGTGCAGTAAGAGGAAGAGGTGCCGTAAGAGGAATAGGTGCTGGAAGAGGAAGAGGTGCAGTAAGAGGAAGAGGAAGCTGGAAGAGGAAGAGGTGCAGTAAGAGGAAGATGAGCTGGAAGAGGAAGAGGTGCAGTAAGAGGAAGAGGTGCTGGTAGAGGAAGATGAGCTGGAAGAGGTGCAGTAAGAGGAAGAGGTGCTGGAAAAGGAAGAGGAGCTGGAAGAGGAAGAGGTGCTGGAAGAGGAAGAGGTGCAGTAAGAGGAATAGGTGCTGGAAGAGGAAGAGGTGCAGTAAGAGGAAGAGGTGCAGTAAGAGGAAGAGGTGCTGGAAGTGGAAGAGGAGCTGGAAGAGGAAGAGGTGCAGTAAGAGGAAGAGGTGCTGGAAGAGGAGCTGGAAGAGGAAGAGGTGCAGTAAGAGAAAGAGGTGCTGGAAGAGGAAGAGGTGCAGTAAGAGGAAGAGGAAGCTGGAAGAGGAAGAGGTGCAGTAAGAGGAAGAGGTGGTGGAAGAGGAAGAGGAGCTGGAAGAGGAAGAGGTTCAGTAAGAGGAAGAGGTGCAGTAAGAGGAAGAGGTGCAGTAAGAGGAAGAGATGCTGGAAGAGGAGCTGGAAGAGGAAGAGGTGCAGTAAGAGGAAGAGGAAGCTGGAAGAGGAAGAGGTGCAGTAAGAGAAAGAGGTGCTGGAAGAGGAAGAGGTGCAGTAAGAGGAAGAGGTGCTGGAAGAGGAAGAGGAGCTGGAAGAGGTGCAGTAAGAGGAAGAGGTGCTGGAAGAGGAAGAGGAGTTGGAAGAGGTGCAGTAAGAGTAAGAGGTACTGGAAGAGGAAGAGGTGCAGTAAGAGGAAGAGGTGCTGGAAGAGGAAGAGGTGCAGTAAGAGGAAGAGGTGCTGGAAGAGGAAGAGGTGCAGTAAGAGGAAGAGGAGCTGGAAGAGGAAGAGGTGCTGGAAGAGGAAGAGGTGCAGTGAGAGGAAGAGGAAGCTGGAAGAGGAAGAGGTGCAGTAAGAGGAAGAGGAAGCTGGAAGAGGTGCAGTAAGAGGAAGAGGTGCTGGAGGAGGAAGAGGAGCTGGAAGAGGAAGAGGTGCAGTAAGAGGAAGAGGTGCTGGAAGAGGAAGAGGTGCTGTAAGAGTCAGGGGTGGAAGATGCGCAGGAAGAGGAAGATGACTTGCACCTGAAGGACCTGGGCTTCCATTTGGCATGTACCATAAATTTTAGCCTGTTAAAACATCTTATAATTTGTGAACACAGTTTTTTGTGTGGGTGGGTGGTTTGCACATAATGATATTGTATGTCCTTCATTAAATATCATCAAAAATGTACAAGTATTGCAATCATTGCATAAACATAGCCTACCCCTCTATTTCCATTAGCAGCTGCATTGCCGGATCAGTTGCACCCTCAAGGCCCGTTATGCTGGTGTCTGACCCAATGACACTATACACCACCGATGCAATGTGGCTCAGTGGCTTAGGTGCTGATCCTCCTCCTTAACACATACATGGAAAGTTTCACCAACTCAAAAGCATTGCCTACATAACACTTAAAAGCACACTTTAATGTAAGCATATTGTTTATGACATTTGTTTCATAATTCAATACATTCATGACAAGCAGGAAGTTTTTAGAATGACATGAAATAATAATGATATTATATATTTAATATTATAGGCCTACCTGTTGCCATGCTTGCCCGTTTAAAGGCTGCAATCTCAACCCTCGACTGCGATTGTAGCGCATACCACCGCCTCTTGCAGTCGTCCGTGGTCCGCGACACAAGCGTGAAAGCTGCACTGATCTGCAAATAAATCCTCTCCCATGTCTCACGCTTAGTTTTGCTTGATATCCCAGTGCCGAATTTCCCTTTTATTATGTTTTTTTTTTCACTGGGCCAGCAGCAGTAACTGATCCTGTGTCCAGTTGGGCTTTCTTTTCCGTTTTGGCGAGTTCATAATCCACCGTCATTCAACTATTACATTACTTCAATAGGAGCAACATTTCCTTGCTTTAAGTAGTCTATTTAGGCTAATAGGATGTCAATTAACCAAGCAAGTGTTAATGCAAGTGTCATTTTTCATTATTAGGCAAGTGGCGGTTTTCATTAGGGTATTAGGCTACCTTGATTTAATTTAATTGAATTCACGACTTTTCTCTCTCTCTCTGCCTTTTTAGAATTACACTTCACTGGGGCCTGCACAAACATGTCATTATATATGCATTTCGATGACATTACTATTATTATTTTGTGTAGGACACAGACATATTTAGATGGCGTAATTCCATGATTTGTTGCGTTTGTGTTATGTTCCGCATGATGGCCCTGTCATCTAACAACCAATCACCGTGATCATTGCGAGGAAGCTCGTGCATGAGAATTGACGTCATCCATAGCAACGAAGACTCACTCTTAGTTTAGAAGTTGTCATTTTTCCTTACTAAGAGTAGGTCTGAAAGACGTTGTGAATAACTTTTAAGAAAAAAATTCCTAGCTAAAATATTTTAGTGCGATTTAGGAGTACTCCTAGTGGTAAGATAAAATTCTTTGTTAATACGGCCCCAGAGCCCCAACTCAGCTAAAACGGCAGTTATGGGGGCACATACATAAAGAGTGTCTTTGTGCCTCTTAACAGACACAAAATTCAATTAAAATGTCTGTCCAACATGAACAGGGCCCTTACATGTGAACAAGCCGCGTTTAGCAACTTAGCCATTGTTTAAATTCCCCTAAATAGTGTTTTAGACGGCTAGCTGTAGTCTCACGCTGAAGTCCCATGGGAACTCAGTTGTAGCCGGAAAAAGGTAAATAGCAGTGTGCGTAGGAGCGTAGTGTGAGAAGAGTGATGATTGGAGTTGCTCACAAGTGGAGAAGAAATGGTTCGCGTTTGTGCCGTTCCGAATTGTGGCAACAGAATGCGAAAATACAAGAACTTATATTTTTATCGTCTTCCTTTCCATGACCTTGAGATTCTGCAGTTGTGGCTAGTTGTACTTCAACTTGATGTGCAAACTCCCATACAAGTACTAAGCACGACACTCCAGCTAGCCGTCTAAAACACTATTTAGGTGAATTTAAACAATGGCTAAGTTGCTAAACGCGGCTTGTTCACATGTAAGGGCCCTGTTCATGTTGGACAGACATTTTAATTGCATTTTGTGTCTGTTAAGAGGCACAAAGACACTCTTTATATATATGCCCCCATAACTGCCATTTTAGCTGAGTGGGAGCTCTGGGCATTCGCGGTCGCAGCTCCGTGTTGCAAGCACCAATCCGGTTCGTTTTTTTTTCTATAGACAGTACTCACAAAGGTATAACGATCAAGATTAACTTAAAAATTGCCCGGAGTTCTCCTTTAAGGCTGGAAAAGCTCCTCTCATGGGCCACTTAAGTGGTCGATAACGTCAACAGAAATTTGTAGGCCAGTCCAACAGATTGTATTGTGCCAGAACAAGATACACACAAATGGCCCAGTTTTTACACATACAGACATTCTTATTAACCCGCTCTGGCCCTTCCATATCATATGTGTCTTCATTACCACTGCCTTCACATGCATCATCCACATCATCTTCTGTGGGGCAGTTTCAGTCTTTCCCACTGTCTGGCAAGGCTTACCAGCTCAGTGCCAGCAGTGGCCCTCGAATCAGATTTCAGCAAACAGTTGATCGCTGATCGAATGAGACCCCTTTCCCTTAACTCAGGGACGTTTTCTGGGTCAAGGCAGGCAAAATCAGTGCAGAGTTTTCCACTTGCAGCTGTTGTGAACTATTTTCTTCTAAACTTTAGGAACTCAGAAGCGAAAACCAGGAGACTCGGGGTTGTATCTTTTAAGCAGGATTCTTTATTTGCTGTAGTCTGCTTCGTCCAAAATCTTACCCAAGTCTAACTAAAATCAAATACAGACTTCTTTATGCATTTAGAGGGGGAGGAGTTACATCGAGGGGGGAGACACTCTTAAACAAAGCATGTAAATGAGCTGAGACATGAGAACAGAACGGGCAGAATTTCCCGAGACAGAAACTCAAAGACAAAAGGTGTAACTCAGAGCCTTGAGATGCTAATCCAATCAGCATGATTAGATCAACAAAGGCCCAGCTGAACTTTGAGAAGTGACAAGAGGTTAATGTCCGACATCTTGGTTGCCTCAAAAATGGAAAAAAACAGTGTGCAACTATCTGTTAAAATACTATAGTATTGGAAGCTCAATTAAACATTTTAATAAATTTGTAACCCTTCAGTCCCCTCTTTGAGAGTTCTAATAACTCTCACAAAATACAAATTTAGACACTTAAAAGTTCATTCTTGTAACTTGTGATCGTTACAGGCACATAACTCATGTTTGCTTTCCTGTAATTGCATGCTGACACAGAAACAAACATGCAATTAGGGTCCGTGAAGTTCTTACAGATAATAGTCTTTTCTGGTTGGAACTGTGATTTTCTCGTGACCAATCAAGTTTGCGAACCATGAAGAATTATCTTCAGTCATCTTGTGTTGAAAGATCAAGAATGTCTTGTTGGATTTTGCATGGACAATCTTGATCATGTTGATGGATGACTGAAAGTTCCGTATGTGGGTCTCTGCATTGTGTATTTTTTTATTTTGCGATAGTTGGTTCGGCAGTGGGTCTAGTCGTTTTCTAGAGGTTGTGGCTTCATTCGCAGATGAGGAGGTCGGTGCGTATAGGTCTCGGGACAGCCATCAGTGGTATCTGCACAGAGTAAGAAAGAAAACAAAAGACAGGAAAGCAGTATTTGTTCAAACACTAGGCTTGTAAACTTGTTCTGAGTCTCCTATTGTTGTTCCGTCTTTCCCTATTTCTTAAACCCTTTGACACCTAAGGAAACAGTGAGGTAAGGATGGACTAGTGGATGGGGAAAACCTATGAGGGAATCTTCACCGCAGAGTTTGACCCCCGAAGCCTGTTGCATTCGGTTCTTCTCTGGGCTCCTCACTTTGTTCCGTGTCCTATATCCTATCCCTGTTGGTGGGGAAAAACTTTACAGTGTGACAGGTTTTCCTTCCCTGACACAATACTGCAGCTACTGTAATTAACATCACTTGATGTGGTCCGTGCCATTTAGGCTCTAATGGCTTACAATATTCTAGACATTTCCTTGACTACCTGTCCTGTGAAGTGTGTACCTTGATCTGCGTAACACAATCGTGAGTCATTTCTCCTTCATCCTCTAACACAACTTCAGTCATTGTAGACATCATACATGAGAATGGGTGAGGGTACTGTGAGGGTAGTTAACCAATTTCCCCAACGGGAGGAGGTGACAAAAGTGACTTTTGCTTGATTCATTATTAGTCACTACATGAGGGCATTTTACGTTTACAGCCTGACCTAAACTCATTAGTGATGAAGGGCCTGTGCTGTAGCATAACATTTAAGGCTGTGCGTCTACTTAACCAGTGTTCCCCAAAAGAAAGCTGAGACCGTCACTTTCCTTTTGTCCTATTAAACAAAAATAAGTCTTTCATCTTTGTTGTAAGTTACTGGGGAAATTACGCACTCACAGCCCAAATGGTTAACACCTCAACATGTTGCCCCACACGTTTAATGACGTGGGGAGGGGCTGCTTCAGATTAGCAAGCAGACTGAGTAGGAGCTGAGCAACATTGTTAACTTGTTTAAAGTTCTTTTTGTTTTTCCTACACTCTTTTCCCCAATGTCCATGTTTACCACAATAATAACAACTGCCCTCTCTCTTAGGACATTTGCGTTTCTGTTGATTCTCTGTGTTGACCTTAAAGGATGCTGCTGCAATTTTTACTCTTGCCTTGACATCAGAGTCTCTTTCCCATGCAGCCAAACTGTCTAAGTTACTTCTGAGAGTTCTGTTAGACCAAGCTAGATCTAGAAATGGCAAAGCTCTTCTGTATTCGGCTACAAGGCCATCTGACCAGATACGAATCAGTGGTCTTTTGTCATCGAGCACACTTTCAGAATCATCCACTATTCCACTGTAAGTTACGGCTGACTGACAAAACCTCTCAGTATATTCACTAACATTTTCATCCTTCTTCTGTACACAACTAGTGATCTTTGACCAGTCCATGTTTGGTCCAACAATGTTCTTTAATGCTTTCAGAACTCCCTCTCTCAATTCATATTTTCTGGCATGTTGTAGTTCAGAAGTAACAGCAGACTCAAAACTGTTGAATTCAGATTCAGTTAGAATTAGAATTTGTGACATCAGCTGTATGACTTCTGCCAACGACATGTCGTAGAGACGCATTTTACTGATCAATGCCCTTCTAAATTCAGAAAAATCTGTGCGTACTGAGGGTAGACTCTGGGATAGTCTCTCTATATTCTTAGGTCTTAGCGCTTTGGTAACAGTTTGGATTTGGACAACAGAAGAGTTGGGAGGAACACTTTCAATTCCCTCAATTCCCTGAGATCTTCTTGTGACACGTACCTTTACTGAATCTACAGGCTTATCAGTTACTGATTGGATAGCTATATCTGTTTCAAAGAAAGCTTTTAAATCAGGATAAATCTCATCTGACTGTTGGTCTTCTGAGTCACATTTGGTTGAGGCCTTGTTATGGCCCACCTTTTTCGTGAGACAGGAAACTCTTGTTTGACTCTTGAGTGAACAATTGTTTGTTCTGTTCTTTTAACTTAGCAATACACCTAGCTTGTTCTTGTGCAATGGATAAGCTAAATTCTTGGTGGCAGCAGATAATCCCTTTTATGTTTCTCTTCCTTATACATGCACCCAACACCTTCTTGCATTCTTCAATAGACCATACTTTTTCTGGGTGAATACCAAATTTCTTTCTCAAATCCAATCTGACTGACTCAGTCACTATGGAGTCCATCTGCTCCCTTAACAATGACTTGAACTCACTGTCTGTCCATAAAGGGGTAGCTAGCCCACCTTTCTCAGTAGTTGGGATTAGTCTAGCACTTTTCCTAATCATTTTGTGGATTTCTTTGTTACCACACAAACGAACACTAAAACTTCTCTGATCAAACAGAGGGTACACTCAAAACTGATCAACTATCGTTAACCTTCCTTCAAATTACTAGCACTTTACGCTAATCTTTCCTGCTTACAAGAACAGAAGATAAACAATTCTTCTCTGCTGAAAACAGAGGATAAACCCATAACTTCTCTGACAAAGCATCGAATAACTAGTTATGAATACTCATCATAATGTATTCAACCTTCCCTGGCAATCAGAGGAGAACTTTCTTCCCTGCCAAAACAGAGGATAAACAATATTAACACTTAATGCTAATCTTCCCTGGTTGAACAGAGGATATATCACCTTCCCTGGTAAAGCAGAGGATAAGGCTTCCCTAACTTTACAGAGGATAAAACAATTCTTCTCTGCTGAAAAACAGAGGATAACAGTATGAGCAAGTAATGCTAATCTTCCCTGCCTGGACAGAGGATAAACCAAAATATTAACACGTAATGCTAATCTTCCCTGCCTGGACAGAGGATAAATTTCATCTCTAACAGAAAACTTTAGAGGATAAACTTAGTTAACCAAACTCTACAGCTGTCTGTTAACCTTTCTCTGGCGGCGCAGAGGAATAACAAATTTGTACTGGTCTTCAGCGGTTCTTTGAATAGAGTGAAACTCACCAAATCGTTCGTTGTACGGAAAAATTCCGTCTGGAACAAAAACTCAGTCAGAAAGGTTAATTCTTTGTTGAGATTCAGTTCTGGAACTCAGTCAGCTTTGTTGAGATCTTTGTTGAGATTCAGTTCTGTAACTCCGTCAGCTTTGTTGAGATCTTTGTTGAGATTCAGTTCTTGAACTCAGTCAGCTTTGTTGAGTTCTTTGTTGAGATTCAGTTCTGGAACTCAGTCAGCTTTGTTGAGATCTTTGTTGAGATTCAGTTCTGGAACTCAGTCAGCTTTGTTGAGATCTTTGTTGAGATTCAGTTCTGGAACTCAGTCAACTTTGTTGAGATCTTTGTTGATATTCAGTTCTGGAACTCAGTCAGCTTTGTTGAGATCTTTGTTGATATTCAGTTCTGGAACTCAGTCAGCTTTGTTGAGATATTTGTTGAGATTCAGTTCTGGAACTCAGTCAGCTTTGTTGAGATATTTGTTGAGATTCAGTTCTGGAACTCAGTCAACTTTGTTGAGATCTTTGTTGATATTCAGTTCTGGAACTCAGTCAGCTTTGTTGAGATCGTTGTTGATATTCAGTTCTGGAACTCAGTCAGCTTTGTTGAGATCTTTGTTGAGGTCCAGTTCTGGATTCTGGTGAAGTTAATTCTACCCGGGTCACAGGGCACCATCTGTTGTGAACTATTTTCTTCTAAAGTTTAGGAACTCAGAAGCGAAAACCAGGAGACTCGGGTTATATCTTTTAAGCAGGATTCTTTATTTGCTGTAGTCTGCTTCGTCCAAAATCTTACCCAAGTCTAACTAAAATCAAATACAGACTTCTTTATACATTTAGAGGGGGAGGAGTTTCATCGAGGGGGGAGACACTCTGAAACAAAGCATGTAAAATGAGCTGAGACATGAGAACAGAACGGGCAGGATTTCCCGCACCGAGACAGAAACTCAAAGACAAAAGGTGTAACTCAGAGCCTTGAGATGCTAATCCAATCAGCATGATTAGATCAACAAAGGCCCAGCTGAACTTTGAGAAGTGACAAGAGGTTAATGTCCGACACCTTGGTTGCCTCAAAACTGGAAAAAACAGTGTGCAACTTTCTCAGTTAAAATACTATAGTATTGGAAGCTCAATTAAACATTTTAATAAATTTGTAAACCTTCACAGCAAAGCGCTGGTGAATACTCTCCGTCACAGTGTCCATTATTACATTATAAACTCTCTCAGCTGCCAACTTTCCTGGCATGGTCTTCTTCTTTCTCACCAGTTTTTCAGGTACGTGCACCATCATCTCACAGTCCTTTTCCTGAAGCTCGTCATCGGCCCACTCCACAAATTGGCTCGCAGCTTTTTGGGCCCCACTGAAATCCCTCACACACTTCTTTAAGCCATCTACCGTGCCCACAACCAGACGCTGTGCTGTGAGTAGATCCATCCCGCTTGTCTTGAGATATTTTGATAAGGGTCCAGTGTGCTCAAAACCCTGAAGAAAAGTTTGAGCTGTGAGAAAGGTCTCGTATTTCAGGAGGCCCTCCATGAATCCTGTAGGCTTAACCCTAGCATTGTTTTGTCCTCTACGATCGCTGCTAATGTCAACATCAGGTCAATGAACATGGCACTCTCAGGCTTTCCCAAACACCCAAACACCTTTCTCAGAGCAGCATCCTTTGCCCACCATCGTGTTTACCCAATTGGACAAAGTCTTCTTTGACGGTTCCCGGATTCTGCAGTCATCTCGTGCCACTTCTGCATCTGTTTATACGGCTCACTGAGAAAGGCAGAAAACCCTTTGTACTGGCCCTGCACCAACCGTTGCACTGCATACACAACATGTTATATCTAGATTTAGTTTTTTTCAGAATTTTTTTCAGCAGTTCCACAAAATACTGCCCAGTAGAGGCCTCGCAGTCAACCACAGCAACCAATCTCTCATGAACTGCATCGGTCACAAAAAGGATTAACAAAAAGCACCGATCATTGGATGTTGTGTCCTGTGTGGTGTCAATTTGGACAGAAAGCATCCCCGCTGCTCTGACTTCATTAGCAACTGTTTCTTTAATTAACTGGCTGATAATTGTGATGAAGACAAGTGACCCTCTGCCTTTCCGGCCAGCCTCATGTTGTTTCCTACTCTTTTCAATGCACTCTGTGACATGCTGTTGCACGCAGGCGTCATATCTACTCAGGAAAAGTGTCAATTGACCCTTCTCTAAGCCATGCCTGAAAACCGCCACTGGCCAATCGTGTCTTAGCAACCGTAACTAGGCGCGGGAGGTCTGGCAAGCTTTCGAGCGAGGGAAACATGCCGAAGCGTTGTGCGTACGGATTGTGCAAATCTGATACCCGGTATCCTAAAAGTTTGGACGGGGGAGTGGAATTTTTTTCCTTCCCGAAAATCTAAAAGCCAAAGGGAGAAATGATGTGCGTGGATCAAGCAGTGTGGGAGACCCCATTCACAACTACATGTCCACAGGATTAACAAAAACACCTATTGCTTGGAAATAATGACGGTTCTTTGTTGATAATGCATATATTTTAACGTAAAATAAGACGATTAAAGACAAGACGGAGGCTCACTGACATACTTTAAAATATATTTTATGTTATGTTAATCCACGGCCTACTAACCCTGACTGAGTAACTTTAACCCAATCCGATCGCGGCTCTCCCGATGTTAGAGTTATTCCACAAGATTTATGGATAAACTGTTTGATTTATAATTATTAGATTATTTTTACATTTCACTACCCTGCTGTGCACGAACATAGCTGTTCCTCAATTTGTGTGTTTCCCATTTGAATGGTCAGCATATGAGACGCTGCTGCTTGCGCTGGGACTATAGGCTTTAGCTTCAATTTTAATTAAATTATTCTCTAATCGGTTGCATATTATGTCGTGGATATATCCCTCGAATGCACACTGCAGTTCCTTTTGTCTTGCTCTCTCAGATATTTCAGATGTTCGCCAAAAATGACTAATTATCTCATTGGGAATGTCTGACACCGGTGCATACACACTGTAATCGACGTGCCAGGCGCGAAAGCTTGCCAGGCGTAGCAACAGTAACTAGGGAGGGCGGGGCTTAGCGAAGGGTCATTTCTAAGAAGTTGCCATGCTCAGTACAGTGTTATCTTCAAGGGTGTAGGCAGATTCTGATTTTGATCCCTTGTAGCTGAGACCACGCTTTCCGCACACTTTCACGGCATTAACAACACGCTCCATCATCTGCCGTTTAATTTTCACTTCTTGTCGATGTAATGAGAGCTGGTTTCCCCTTATTCTGCTCACAATGTCTCCATTTTTTGCCATCATGAAACAAGCCTCTGCACAGTCCCTATGCACTTTACTTTTGTTCATGCTCCTCAATCCTCTGATGAACATGCCTCCTCTGACAACAGGACTGTCTCATACAGTGGGCTTGGAAAAAGCGAGGCAAACAGTGCAATAAAGTGCATGACTTTGTTCACAATATGTCAGCCACTTACGATTGAGCCCATCTTTTATGTAAAAAATATTTGGTAGGGCTCTTTTTGGGGTTTGTTGGGGGTGGAACTGCAAAAATAAACTGAGGTCTTTGGACTGGGGCTGGGCAAAGTAATCAAAGCTTTCCTCATTCACTTCATGATCTTTTCTGTTTCCTTCCATATTCTTCTCTCCCGTTTCAGTCTCTGCGCTTTCAAAGTCCTCAGCTGTTTCAGTCTCTCTTCTGGACCCTGAGGTGGACCGTCTCTGTCTCTTGCACTGCTTGACAGATCATCTTCATCTACATCTGCTTTAAATGATATAAGATAAAAACAGCTAGCTATCATCAACAGTATTACTACTACATAGTTAAATGTAACTTCATTGAGTAACACATTATTTAAACAATAGTTGTTTGAGAGTAATTGACCATAATGATCAACACAATTCAGATTTTTTTTCTACTATAGCACACCTTTTCCTATATCTCTCCATATGCTACAATCATTATTTTTCACTTTTCATGAGCAAAATATAATATTGCAGAAGTGCATTGATGAAAATGTTTTCCTTTTCACATTTCTGGGTTTCTCTGAAGCGGAAGTCGTCATAGTTGAGTTAAATTCTATAGCAGTGAATGAGATATCAAAAATAAATAAATTAATAAAAAAAAATGTCCATTTGTCATCACTCTCACAGCCGCTGTATTAGAAACACCCTCACAGCAGCATTAACTAGTTTTTTGTAATTTGATACAAAGGTAATATAATATAAAGTATAGTGTTATAAATGTAAATACGTATTTTTAAAAATGAAAATATGAAAAACTGTAGGATTTACGATGCTGATGACGACCGTTAAACGCGTCATCATCCCCCTGTTGAAAAGGGTCCATTTTCAAGGTCACCTTGCTCGAACATGCATTAGCTTCTGCTAGTGTTAGCGGCATAATCCTTATACACTTAATATAGCAGCAGCCAAGGGAAGTTACTCATTTTAAAACTAGGAACATCTGCCAACCACTGAAGGACAAATTCAAGAGCCACTCAATAGTAAACCATTAATTTGTCTCATATTTACCACCAAGCTACTTTCAAATTTCACAAGCTTTTGGCTGGCTAGTCGCTGGTGCTAATTCCCATCTGTGCCTAGCTGTGACATTAGGTCCTTTAGCTTATTTCAACTGTAGTATCTTTGCTCGTTGATGCCCGGAACATGTCCGTTATTTTGGAACATTTCGCTGCCTCCTCCTCCATAATTTTTTTCCTTTTGAGTCTGACCTTCTCAGCGCCACCTTTCCCTTTTCTTTTTTGCCTTTCCATCATTTAGACTCACTCACACACTGTCTGTTAACGTTAGACTTCCAAAACGTGACGAGGAAAAAAAGATGTGTTCGATGGCTTTACGCCATAGGCCAACAGCGACAGGCTATGCCATTTGGGGAGGGGCCGGTCACTGATCCCCCTATTTTTTTGAAAATCCTAGACATGGTTTGACCTGCACTTCGTTAGTGCTTTCTGATTAGCCTGTGTTTCTATTGAAAAAAGAGGCTGCTGCGGTCTGCCGTACGGGTTGAGCCGCCGGATGGTGTTGCTAAGAACCAGTGTTCGAATTATACCGTGAGCTTCGGGGGGTACAGCTATTTCGACTTTTTTTTTAATTTTATATAGGCTTACACACGAGAACCACTAATCTATATGCGAAATTCTGCGAAAGCTTCTGCAGCAGTTCAAACACACACATTTGAGCACGTTTCCATCCGACAACCTTGTCCGTCAGGTAATAAACAACTGCTTGCATTAATGCAACCATTCTTGGCTTAGTTTCACCAAGATACGGACAATATTTGTTTGGTACAGAGAGCTTCAGGAGCTGCGTGAACTTTTAGCTAGCTAGCTAGCTATAAATGAGAGAAACACTATGAACAACCAAATTAAGACAGTTCTGAAAACCTGTTTAGATGACAAGCTGCTCATAACATTTACCACAAAGCACAACGCATAATGATATACATGGCAGTCAAAACTATAGGCAGAGATTAAAGTTGATTCAGCCACTTTAAATTTTTCGCTGACACACCAGGTACGTAAATTTTGACAGCTAGTGAAGTGATATCAAAGAATCATAGCAAAGAACAGTCTGAACGTACCAGAGAAATGGTACAGCCCAATGGAGAGTGAGGGTTTAAAAATAGTATTTCATTAGATTATTTCCTGAATTGTTGATATGTGATGGTAATACTGCATTTAAATACATACAGTTTTGGATAGGCTAACATTATA
The DNA here is from genome assembly GCA_026230005.1 of Gila orcuttii. Lineage (NCBI taxonomy): Eukaryota > Metazoa > Chordata > Actinopteri > Cypriniformes > Leuciscidae > Gila > Gila orcuttii. The sequence goes on along the minus strand of JAPDVR010000014.1, from coordinate 2,848,522 downwards.
TTTTATTACATTGTTTTCAGTACCCCCCAAATTATTATTTTAATCCCTTTTGGGAGGATCCAAGTCTCATCTAGGGGGGTCGGACCCCCCCCAATACCCACCATAATTCGAACTATGCTAAGAACCTGCGATGTATAACTATTATCAGACCGGCCCTCGCGGCCTCGAAACACTACCGGCCCACCGGGAAAAGTCCCGACCCTCCCGACTGCCACTCCGCTACTGGGGGTCTATATCACGACGTCTGATGTGATACTGTAGCAGACTGTTGCATTGTTGTAATTTTCTTTCTGATACTATCAATCTTGCAAATAAAGAAATTCACAAATCTACTGAATAGGTCCAAGAGAAAATCCTTATGTCTATACATGGTAGCCAGAGCAAGAGATAGAAGTGATGTTTGCCTTATATCTGAAAGTTTAACATTTAGCACAAGAACTTCAAATGAATTTAACCGGTGTGCTGTTCTCTGAGTAACATTAAGAATATCTCTATAGAATGTTGCAAAACGACCAATCAGACGGGGCTCGTGCTTATAACAGTAGCCTGGCGGAGTAGACTCTTTAAGACCAAAATAATCATTTGGTTTAAACCAGACAGAGTACATCAAAACTATTATCTGTGTGTCTGAATGTCAATTCATTTACAATAACCACTTTAGGTGGGAGCGATCTAACCCCAACATTTAGAAATTGTTTTTGTTCACCTATTTTTGTGATTGATTTTCTGGTTTAATCACAGATATTTGTTTTCTAGATCCTGTAGTAGATTTATTATTTGACCTCACTATTTGGGGAACAGACACCATCTCTATAGAATATACATAGAAGTGCTGTGCACATGCATCACATAATATGGCCCAAGTGTTTCCTGCAGATGGATCTCCCACTCCCTCCTATCTAGACAAGCTTCTTTAACTCCTATAACATAGACAAATGTCCTGTGTAAAGTCTGGGAGCAGCAGATCATCTAGATTGTATGGAAGCCCCTTCTCTCCCTGCATGTTCCATGGGGCGACGTAGATACCAAGTCGTCTTTCTAGGAAGTAGCTGTCTAGCTCTTCTGCCCGTTACCCAAAACACTGCCCTCCTGTTCCTCACATCCCAGAGTCTGATGGGGTTAAAAACGCTATAGGTGGATTTCATAGAATAGACAGGGGTATTGTCTTGACACCAAGGTGTCCAACAGCCAGCTATCGCTCAGATTCCTCTAAAGCCTCTCCGACCACCCCCTACTCCTGACCACACTGTAATCCAAACAATCCCTGTCAATCTGATTAGTTATCCTTAAAGACGTGGCTGCTCTATTCTCCAGGGGAGGATATGTGCCAGTGGGTGGCGGTTGGGATGGAATAATTAATTCAATAATTCTTTATTCAGATCAAAATGCTCATGAGAGGAAACATCAGTCTTGGAGATGCACGGGCCTGGCCATTCACTGAGGCGTCTTCTTTAAGCGAAAAGACCTTTCTCACAATAACCGGAAATACGTAATCGTTGTGGAAGCAGAGTTCCTGTCAAGCGTCAACACATCAGAAAAACAGAAAATGGATCAGAGAATCTACACATCTTCGCTAACGGATTTGCCTAATATTACATTTGCCGACGTTACACAACTCGTGGAGGAAAACTCTGTCACCAAAAAGAGAAGAAAAAAATAAATAAAGGGTACAAATTTTTACAAATCGAATGTATCGTCCTGTGGAATCATTCATTCACAGACAGCATACGAAGATGTTCAACTAATAAGGATCTTCATCGCTGGCAAAAATATGATGCATTTGCAGATTTGCTTTCACTAGACTGTAGGTCCACGCCACTTCATCCAACGCTCTTGATATTCTTAAATCTTCCTGTTACGACTCAGAGTTGAGTGTGAATTGAAAGCGCTTCAGAGGATTCAGTGCGTGCAGGAAACTGATCAGATCATTCAAACTGATTCGCAAACCGATTTAGACTGCCAACTTTTTTGATAAAGTCTTTGAACAGAATCGACTCAAAAGAGTGATTCATTTGTGTATTGAGCATCGCTCATGCCCATAAAAAGATACAGCGCGCTTGGAATAAACAACGCATTTAACAGTATGTATTGCATTAAAAATAAAGTAACGAGAGGAACGTCGTCCAACATAACGAAGTAAAAGTACAGTTTTTTCATTAGAAATGTACTCGAGTTAAAGTAAAAGTACCCACATTTAAATCTACTCTTAAAAGTACAATTTCTCCAAAAAAAATACTCAAGTAAATGTAACAGTTAACGAAGTAAATGTACTTAGTTACTACCCACCTCTGCAAATCATTAGAGTGTCCACTTAGACATAATGTATGTATATTATAGAGGATATATACTATCTTACTAAAGCATTATAGTCTGCTTTTAATGAAGCATTATGGTATCAATTTGTTCTGTCTATGGTTGTCCAAGTGAACGTCTTGTGTGTAGCGACAATAATGTTAAGTGCTCCCCTTTTTAATCGTAAAGTTTGGTCCTTCATCCCGCCGGATAGCCTGAATCCATTTCCGTCTAACTTCACTATCAAAAGGGAAGGAATGAAACGACAGATATGGCTGCTTTTGTGACTAACTACAACAGCCTATAACTATGGTACGCTACAATGACTCTTGCTCGTTGCTTGCGCCATTTGTTTACCTATTGCCCTGACCGGATTTCCACGACGATTGCGTATTTCCGGTCACAAATACGTAAGTTGTGAGAAAGGTCTATCGGTGGAAGAAAATGTCTCGCATGGCTCAGTGAGACTCTCCTGACTGTTCCACAATCTTCTCCCTCTCGCCTTCTCATCAAATGAGATGTTTTTACCCCCATGCCCAATCCCACATGCTTTGGAAGAGAGGGAGGTTGAGGCCCAGACAGTAACATAGTGTCGGCCCAGATCCGGTCCACATCTTGGTCATTTGGAATCCACGTGTACCAGATGTGGGCCGGATCTGGGCAGATGATATGATCATCCTGAGTTTAGTATCATCATTTATCCAAAGGACATCTGTGAAGCTCTCATCTCAGTTAGCTACTCTTCATGTCCTTCCGTTGACTTGAGGCTTCAAATTCAAGCAAGAAGTGTAAAAAAGTGCAATCTGTTTTCACCCTTTGCCTACTTGAGCCACCTTGCAGAGACTGGCTAGATTGACTATGATCAGGAAATTGTGTCCCATCCACATTGAGAACATTAGGCCTATGAATGTGAAGCCCTTCTAAGGTTCCTAAAACTGGGAACTTGCACCTGATATTGCATCTATTTAATTTCTTTAATGCCTAAATGAAGAAACTGTCATAAGTGGAGGCTGACCATAAACAGCTAAAAATCTAAATAATGTATAACATAATTCTCCATCAAACCTTGTGGGAAAAGTTTGTAACAGTGCCTAGTATTTAAACCCAGATCACTTGCCACCAGTGGTGGAGGAAGTACTGAATCCCAGTACTTAAGTAAAAGTACAAATAACCAGTGACAAATTTACTTTAGTAAAAGTAAAAGTACCACAATAACAACCCTACTTAAGTAAAAAGTACCTGATTTTAAATGTACTTTAAGTATTAAAAGTAAAAGTACTTGCATAACATGCTCAGCTCATCAGCTCATCTGGTTCTGTGTCGAACACGTCCGAAATAAACAGCTCTGTACCACTAGCGGTGCCAGGAATTTGATTGTAGGTGGGCCTTCAGAAAACTGGATGGGCCAGTTAAAATAAGCAAAAAAAAAAAAACAAAAAAAAAAAGGGTTCCCCTTCATCTCCGTTTCAGCGCTTTTCTGCGGCACTGAGGTAGCCTACCTGTGTGGCTCTTGTGTCGCTGTCCTCAGCTCAGTGCAGTCACGTTAGCCTTACTGGGGGGTCGCACACTGGACAAGAAGCGCAGCGCTGTGCCGCGTCGCGTCTAGGACAACTCGAGGTATCGCACACTGGACGCGCACTTCCTCAGTTTATGGCCAGCAATACTGTTATGTTTAAGGACATTATGGAATTAAGATAATGTCTGTACTATGTTATGATTGTACTGTACTGTAATTAAATACAATCGTTGCTGACTTTGCAGTCTGAACACTTTACCTCAGAGCGTCCGTTAACTGAATGAATTGAGAATATCAGCTGAAAATCCGATAACATCAGCAATTTTCATTCAAGCAGCTGATTTCTGTAAATGAATATAAAACTAAATGTATATTGCAGCACAGGGTGAAGTCAGTATATACATTAACGATGATTTGAGACAAATACATTTAAATTTAATATAAAACAAATGGCGCTCTGTGGCGGTCCTGAGGTCCTGAGGCATTGCTGGGCGCCGCAGACAGACGACGAATGGCGCCGCCGGTGTGTGTACACTCATAGAGTGTCAATTTTAAAGACGCAGCGCTGCGCTTCTTGTCCGGTGTGCGACCCCCTTAAGTCACACGTGGGGTAGAAGCCGCTGATTGGTTGAGAAGCTTTTACTCAAAGCTTTCCTCGGGCTGCTTATTGGATGAACTGCTAGAATGAAAATCACTCACTACTCACTATAGGCCTTGGTCAAAATGGGCGGGCCGGACCTAAAATGGGTGGGCCACCCGGGCCCAATGGTAGCGCCGCGGGTGCTCTGTACTGGTGATCCGAGAACTGCTGTACCTGTGCGCGCATGCTCAGTATCAGCTGCTCGTGCTTGTCACTTCTCTCAGCACAAGGAGTCTCAGTTCAGTGAACTTTTGGATTTACTGGAGTAAAATATACTCCGGGATATTGGTTTATTTAGAGTCAGAGGGACTGTCAGGCATGTCTGAGAGTGAGTAACTTTAGTAATTTGTGGATCAGCGCTGACGCAAGACACGAACTGTTTCGAACGATTCAGTCCGATTTAGTGTACTGGTTCGTCCGGTTCACTAAAAAGAACCGGTTCAAAAGAACGATTCGTTCACGAACCGAACATCACTAATATCTATGGCAACCAAACTTGGTGAGACAAACGTGCAACGGACGGACGGTCAGGAAGACGTTTTGGCAGGGGGAAAACTGATCAGAAAATGTAACGAAAATGTAACAGAACGTTGTAGAAATGTAGTGGAGTAGAAAGTATAATAATTGATGTAAAATGTAACGAAGTTAAAGTCAAAAGTATGCACTATTGATTCTACTTAAGTAAAGTACAGATACGTGAAAAATGTACTTAAGTAAAGTAACGAAGTATTTGCACTTCGTTACATTCCACAACTGCTTGCCACAATATTTATATTAGGGAAGGGAACCACCTGCTAGAAAATAACTGATAAAATCTGAAAGAATCAAAATCTCAGCACATAAATAAGAACACAAAGAAGAACACAAATACTCAGCAAGACTAGAGATATATGTACAGGACTACAGGTAAGTATAATTTGGAAAATAACGTACCAAAGAAAACATCTATAGATGAAATGAGTGTAAAATGTCTAATCTATGATAGTCCACGCTGAAGATTTAAAGTCCTTGCAGCTGTGTAGATTAATTAATTAAAATTAATCTTTGGATGATGTAGACTAAATCAGGTTGAAATAATCCACCAAATATCTCACTCACAATGTTCAATGTACGTTCATCAATCCCTGTGTAGATACCCAAAAGATCTCAAGGAGTTACAGTAAAGTGGTAATGTGTCCTGAGGTTAAGTAACCTTTTCTTGAGAGTCCCCCTCCTTATTGTCAATAGTAAGGACTAAAGAGTCCTTCTATAAACAAACAAACATCAGTTAATATGTAAATAAGCATAGGCAATAAACAACCACACATGAAAAAGAGTAGAAATTACCTTAAAGGACAAGTTCGGTATTTTACACTTAAAGCCCTGTTTTAAGATAGTTTCTGATGAAATAGAACGGTTAAGATTGAAATTTGGACAAATGCTGCTGTCCCGAGAATTTTAGGTTCCCTTTCGTTGTCACTCCGAGTTACGTCGGATGACGACGAATGGGGTTTCGCTTAGAAAGCCTATCAGCTTCGAGTATTACAAAACGAGCCTATGGCAAAGAAATGCCATGGGTGTGCGGAATTTGCATGACGTAACTCCCCCCCACCTCGTGGGTATAAAAGGAGGAAGTCCGCAACAGCAGTTTATGTTTTCGCTTCGGAGCCAAGTTTATTCTTCTCTCCACAAGCCATCTCTGAATTGTCAGCTTCACGAACGAGTGCCCCGAGTGTTGGTGTGACGGCGATCTACGGCGAGAGCGTGCTTCCTGCTGATCTGCTGCAGTGATTTGCCAGTCGGCGCGTTTCTCCCCGGGCGCTTCAACACTTGAGTTTTCTCACTAAAAGAGCTTACACGCGGCACGTCTTTTTAAAGATGCCTCGCCCGTGTACTTCTGGTTGCGGCAGATTGGTATCGGACTCTGATGGGCACGAGCATTGCATAGTATGTTTGGGCATTGATCATGCTAGAGCAGTCCTCGTGGATGACTCATGTTTTCTCTGTGGGAACATGACCATCGCGTCATTACGGTCGAGACTCGGTGAACTCGCAAGAGTGAGAGTCCCCTCACCCACCCCCCGCCCTGCGGCTGGTGGCCAGGGTGACCTGAGGGTGACGGTCTGGAACAAGGCGCCGACTATGTGTCCGCGACCCCAGCCCCCCTCTTCAATGACGGTGCCCGCTAGTGAACTGCCGATTCCCGCGGGTCTACCCTCTGGTGGCCCGCGTGTTTCGGTTGAAGCTACAGAGGATGATGTCATGTCTGTTGCTGCATCACAAGGTGGGTTTGATTCTTCTGGAAGTGAGGGCTCGTCACAGCTGCCACCTTCCGGTGTGCATACGGCTGTGCTCGAGTCTGATCCGGAGATGACGGCCATGCTTTCCCGGGCAGCCGCGAGCATCGGGCTTGAGTGGAGGCCTCCACCCTGTCCTGAGCGCTCGCGGCTGGACGATTGGTTTTTGTGTAAGGCCGCGACCCTCGTCCTCGGCAAACCCCAATACCTTTCTTCCCGGATGTGCATGATGAGATCTCGAAGTCCTGGAAGACCCCGTTGTCTTCCCGTGACCGCTCGTTGGTCTCATCCGCCTTTCCTCCCCTCGATGATGCAGCCGCCCGTGGGTACACTGGGCTCCCCCCGGTTGAACGCTCTGTTGCCATGCAACTATGTCCTCAGAGTGCTTCTTCTCGTGGCGAGCCTAAGCACCCATCCAAAGCCTGTAGATTTTCGTCGACCTTGGTGGCGAAGTCTTACAGAGCGGCGGGACAGGCGGCTGAGTCACTGCATGCTATGGCCACTCTGCAGGTCTACCAGGCCCAGATGCTCAGAGACATGCACGAGGGTAGGACAGACCCAGGGCTCTTCAATGAGCTGCGCGCCGCGACCGACCTTGCTCTCCGGGCGACGAAAGTTACCGCGCGCTCCCTGGGTCTGTTGATGTCCACAGCCGTGGTCCAGGAGAGACATCTCTGGCTGACATGCGGGACGCGGAGCGGACCTGTCTGCTTAACGCCCCCTTGTCCCAGGCCGGCCTCTTCGGCGGTGCGGTTGAAGACTTTGCCCAACAGTTTTCAACCGCCCAGAAACAGACCGAGGCCATAAAACACATTCTGCCCCGCCGGCCAGCTGCTGCCTCCACCCAGCCGACCGGGCAGACGCCTCGTCCTGTTTCCCGCCGAGGGTGCCCTCCTGCGGCTCCCGCCCCTCCCGCCCGCCCCACGCAGCAGCCTCCACCCCGGGCCGGTCGCGGAGGAAGCCGTAAGAAGGCGCCACAGCCCTCTCCCGCCCCGCCCCCCGCTAAACGCCGGGCCAAGCGGCGCTCCTGAGACGGGCTGCTCAGGGAAGATGGTCGTTTTTCAGGAGATGGTAGCAGGACCACTCCTTCCCCCGGTGGAGGGCCGGGGGAGAATATTTTGTTCTCCGCTCCCCGCTGCTCACCCACGGGTGGGCAGCACCCTGAAGTGGTTAAAGACAGAAACGACCCTCTCTTCCCTGAGCTCACAGAGTTCTCGGGCGACACAGAGCGCCGCCCACAAGCCGTGCTCTCCTCGCCCCCCTCTGTCCCAGAGGCGGTTGACAAGGCGTGCCGTCCACGGACCGCGTCGCCCCTGTCCCCCTCTGTCGCCAGACCCCTGGCAGAGCAGGCCCCCGCGGGACGACCAGCCTGGTCCTCCCCTGGCCCCCTCTGTCAGGGCGCGGTTGCTAACTGTGCCCCCACACCGGGCCGCTATGCCGTCCACGTCTGGGCCAGTTACTCCGCTTCGCTGCCCCTCCGGGGGAACGCCTGTCGTCCGCTTGATCCCGCTGGTTCAGTTCCTGGGAGCCTGGTTAGAGCTTCCCCGTCTGTCCCGCTGGATCGCGCGCACCATCAGGCTCGGCTATGCAATTCAGTTCGCACGGTCTCCTCCCCGCTTCAGGGGAGTCCGCTCCACTTTGGTCGGTGGCAATGCCCCTATCATGAGAGCAGAGATTGCCACCCTGCTGGCGAAGGGTGCAATCGAGACTGTCCCTCCAGCCGAGATGAGGTCCGGGTTCTACAGCCCCTACTTCATTGTCCCCAAGAAAACCGGTGGGTTACGGCCAATCCTGGACTTGCGCGTGCTGAACCGCTCCCTTCACAGGCTGCCGTTCAAGATGCTCTCCGCCAAACGCGTTCTGGAATGCGTGCGGCCCCAGGATTGGTTTGCAGCGATAGACCTGAAGGACGCCTACTTTCATGTCTCCATTCTTCCTCGACACAGACCGTTCCTACGGTTTGCTTTCGAGGGGCAGGCATACCAGTACGTGGTTCTCCCTTTCGGGCTAGCCCTGTCTCCTCGCACCTTCACGAAGGTCGTCGAGGCTGCCCTTGTTCCCCTTCGGGAACACGGGGTTCGCATCCTGAGTTATATCGACGACTGGCTGATCCTAGCTCACTCTCGAGATCAGGTTTGCGAACACAGGGACCTAGTGCTCCGGCACCTAGCTCGTCTGGGCCTTTGGGTCAACTGGGAGAAGAGCAAACTTTGCCCCGTGCAGAGGATCTCTTTTCTCGGTATGGACATCGACTCGGTCGCCATGTCCGCGCAGCTTACGAGCGAGCGCGCGCAGTCACTGCTGACTTGCCTGAGACATCTCAGGAGCAAGAATGCGGTTCCACTGAAACATTTTCAGAGGCTCCTGGGGCATATGGCATCTGCAGCCGCGGTCACGCCGCTCGGATTGCTTCATATGAGACCGCTTCAGCTTTGGCTTCGCGACCGAGTCCCGAGGTGGGCATGGCATCAAGGCACGCTCCGGGTACCAGTGCCGTCAGTTCCTCACCCCGTGGTCGAACCTCAGTTTTCTCAGGGCGGGTGTCCCCCTGGAAAGAGCTTCCCGGCATGTTGTGGTCTCCACGGATGCCTCCACCACGGGCTGGGGCGCCATGTGCAATGGACATGCTGCTGCGGGCTCCTGGACAGGACCCCAGCGGCTATGGCATGTCAATTGCCTCGAGTTGTTGGCAGTACGCCGTGCCCTGCACCGCTTCCGGGCGTTGCTCAGGGGTCAACACGTACTAGTCCGCTCAGACAGTACCGCTACTGTAGCGTACATCAACCATCAAGGTGGTCTACGCTCCCGCCGTATGTCACAACTCGCCTGCCACCTCCTTCTATAGAGTCAGAAGCATCTGAGGTCGCTTCGAGCCATTTTCATTCCCGGAGCCCTGAACTGTGCAGCCGACGAGCTCTCACGGCTTCAGCCCCTCCCTGGAGAATGGCGACTCCATCCCCAGTCGGTTCAGCTGATTTGGGACCAGTTCGGGGACGCACAGATAGATCTGTTTGCCTCTCACGACTCGACCCATTGCGACCTGTATTTTTCCCTGACCGAGGGCACCCTCGGCACGGATGCACTGGCGCACAGCTGGCCGCCGGGCCGCAAATATGCGTTTCCCCCAGTGAGCCTTCTTGCGCAGACCTTGCGCAAGGTCAGGGAGGACGAGGAGCAGGTCATTTTGGGGCCCGGCCGGACCTGGTTCTCCGAACTTGCTCTCCTCGCGACAGCACCTCCCTGGCCCATTCCTCTGAGGAAGGATCTTCTTTCTCAGGGACGGGGCACCCTGTGGCACCCTCGCCCCGAACTCTGGAGCCTCCACGTGTGGCTCCTGGACAGCTCGAGGTAGGTTTGAGTACCCTTCCACCAGCGGTGGCGGCTACCATCACTTCCGTTAGAGCGGCGTCCACGAGACACGTCTATGCGTTGAAGTGGAACCTCTTCGTCGACTGGTGCTCTTCTCACCAAGAAGACCCCCGGAGATGCTCGATCAGCGTTGTGCTTTCCTTTCTTCAGCAAGGGTTGGAGCGAAGGCTGTCTCCCTCCACCCTTAAGGTCTATGTTGCCGCCATTGCCGCACACCATGACCTAGTCGAAGGTAAGTCGGTAGGGAAGCACGACCTGGTCATCAGGTTCCTGAGAGGAGCGAGGAGACTAAATCCTCCTCGCCCTCCTCTCGTTCCCTCTTGGGACCTCTCAGTGGTTCTAACTGCCCTGAAGAGTGCTCCCTTTGAGCCCCTGCAGTCAGTCGAGCTTAAGTTCCTGTCAATGAAGACAGCGCTCCTGGTTGCACTTGCCTCCATCAAGAGGGTAGGGGACCTGCACGCATTCTCCGTCGACGAAGCGTGCCTGGAATTCGGACCGGCTTTCTCTCACGTGATCCTGAGACCCCGGCCCGGATATGTGCCCAAGGTTCCTACCACTCCCTTTCGGGAGCAGGTGGTGAACCTGCAAGCGCTGCCCCCGGAGGAGGCAGACCCAGCCTTGGCACTGCTCTGTCCAGTACGCGCTCTTCGCGCCTATGTAGACAGGACGCGGTGTTTCAGGACCTCAGACCAGCTCTTTGTCTGTTATGGTGGGAAGCTGAAGGGAAAAGCTCTCTCCAAGCAAAGGTTGTCTCACTGGATAGTGGACGCCATTGCCTTGGCTTACCAGCAGCAAGGTCGACCGTGCCCCCTTGGTGTGACGGCCCACTCCACCCGGAGTGTGGCATCCTCTTGGGCTCTAGCGCATGGCGCCTCGCTAACAGACATCTGCAGAGCTGCAGGCTGGGCGACACCTAACACATTCGCCAGATTCTATAATCTCCGAGTGGAGCCAGTGTCCTCTCATGTACTCGCTTCAACTAGCTAGTACCGGACCCGCTCAGGTGTCTTCGCTTGCTCGCCATTCCACTCCACGGACTGGATACGTGCGATATTCTCCTCAGGTGAGCTTTTCCGAAAGCCCTGAGCTCCTCCAGCACTCCTGACGTCGGCGCCAGTGTCTCTTGCCTGCGCGTCGGCTAGGTGCCTCCCGTGTGCATGGTCCCTCCCCTGAGCGACCCCCACATGTGTATTTCCACTGTAAGCCTCTCTGAGCATGTGTCTTTCCCTTGGCAAGCCACCTTGCCACCCCTGGGGTTGAAATATTCCACCTGCGGCTGGACACCCCAGTGTTCTCCATATGTTTCCTTCGGGTCATATGTGTATTCTCTAAGTCCCCCCCCTCTGGGTTGGCATTAATTGCATACTTCCCCTAGCTTGGGATATGCTTCCCAGTGTACCTTGGTATTCCTGTGTTAAATGGAGTCCTTCGTCCAGTCTATGACAGGGATCTCGATTTACGCAGGGCACTGGAAGACAGCTGAGAAGGTGGCGTGATTAGACTGGTAACCCCATTCGTCGTCATCCGACGTAACTCGGAGTGACAACGAAAGGGAACGTCTCGGTTACGTATGTAACCCTCGTTCCCTGAGTAGGGAACGGAGACGTTACGTCTGCCTGCCACTTTCCGCTGTACCGCGGGGATCGCCTGAGCTCAGTCTTGGCTCCTCAGCGAAGAAACATAAACTGCTGTTGCGGACTTCCTCCTTTTATACCCACGAGGTGGGGCGGAGTTACGTCATGCAAATTCCGCAGACCCATGGCATTTCTTTGCCATAGGCTCGTTTTGTAATACTCGAAGCTGATAGGCTTTCTAAGCGAAACCCCATTCGTCGTCATCCGACGTAACGTCTCCGTTCCCTACTCAGGGAACGAGGGTTACATACGTAACCGAGACGTTTCTGTGTTCGCACCCCCCACCTCCACAATGGTTTCATAGGGGCACTGGAACAATATCATTCATAAAATGCATTAAACTTTAGTTTACAAAGACGTGAAACTCACCGAGGGGTCTGGGGTGTTCACTGATATGCTCACACAAAAATCGCTGCAAAAGACGCTTTCCAACAGGTGTTTTACCATTCGTTGTAAAACTTTAATTCTAATGCCCGTTACACATTGTACGATTTTGGGTTATCCCAGATGAAAGTTGACCAATTGTGGTGATTTCTGTGGTCGTGGCTCCCATACAGTGGTCCTACGTCAAACAGTGAGACATTCTCTGGGTATAACCAAAGATAGCCTGCGATAATGTTCTGACAGAAATTTAGAAAAAAATCTCACTCAGAGAAATCTCACAGTGTTTGATGTTTTTTTTTGTGATTGCAAACTATTTGTGGTTGCTGCCATTTTGAGCTAATAGAAATGTCGTATATATATCAATTCCATGTGACAATATTAAGTCTAAGGTATGGTTACAATAAGTAGGTCCTGACATGTGTTGCCTAACTTCAATAGAGTTAAGAATGTCTCTTAACCCCACTCACAATGCGTCTTTTTCACTATCTACATGTATATTAAAATCACCAACAATTAGGGGTTTATCTTCAGTCAGTACTAACTCTGATAGAAAATCAGCAAATTCTTTGATAAATTCAGTATGGTGCCCTGGTGGCCTGTATACAGTAGCCAGCACAAATGTCAAGCGGGATTTATCATTTACACTAGATAGTGTTACATTAAGCACCATCACTTCAAAAGAGTTATACTTGAAACCAGACCTCTGAGTAATACTGAAAATAGTATTAATTGTAACAACACCACCTCTTTTGCCTTTCAGGCGAGGCTCATGTTTATAACAGTAATCTTGAGGGGTGGACTCATTTAAAGTAATGTAATCGTCTGGTTTTAGCCAGGTTTCTATCAAACACAGCACATCTAGGTTATAGTCTGTGTGATCATATCATTTATAAAAAATGTTTTTGTAGAAAGGGATCTAATATTCTGGAAACCAAGCTTTATCATTTGTTCATCTGTATTACATCTGATTTTCATTTGTTGAACATTTTTACCTTTAATGGGTTTGGGAGTTTTTTGTATTTACTAATTCGGGGAACAAACACAGTCTCTATATGATGATATTGTTGTATTACAAATTTATTAAATGTTTAATTTAGGTTCCAATACAATAGTATAGAAACTGAGAAAGTTTAGTAGACTGAATTTAGATATCAGAGTTATCAGCAAGAGATTCATTGCCAGTCCTGTTCTCTCTATTGTAAGTTAAATGAGTCAGATTACTGAGACTCTCAACCTTTTTTATAATGGCCCCTGTCCCAGTCGTTGAATAGTCCGGCTGATTGGATTAGAATATTTACATTTGAATCACACTGTTATGCTGATGAAGATCAGGGCTGGGGAATTTCCGGTAACGTGCTGATTCCTGTACTTTCATTTACATGCTTTGTTCAAGATTGTCTCCACCTCTATGTAAATCACTCCCCCTTAGAAGGTAAAAACACTGTGTTTAAGCTATTGAGTTTAGACTTGGATGACTACAGCATTGCAACAGCAAAGTCCTCAATAAAGAGTAACTTCTGCTTTGAAAGATATCCAGATACAGCCAGCCATTGATTGAGGACAGTCTACTAACCATCTCATCACTCCGGCGAACAGAAAGGGTGTCTGACAGTGTCTTACATCGTACTTGCGAGTTAACACATGCTACGCTAAACGTGGCAAGCAACAATAACAGAAGATGACATGACTGACGTTTGACAAACTGATGTTTGTTGACTGATTTCTACTTACCACAGTGTTTGATGGGCTCGCAAAAGATAGAAAAGCGACGGTGAGCATGAGTGACAAGTTAAAATGCTAGCAAAATGCTAACACGTTGTGCTTGTGATAGCAATTTAAATTAAAAGCTAGCGATGTATGATTAACGTAATAGATATCAGATATATGGTGATTTAGCAGTTTAAATGACAAAGAATGGTAGTAAGAAAAAAATCCAAAACAGAGTTAATCGCAAACCACATAGAAGCCAGAAAGGAACCAGAAGCCAATGATGTCGCTCTCACTAAATGAAATAATGAATATTGCACAACATTATTTGATTGGATTTTATAGTTTATATCATTTCATGCATAACCTTTCATTTACATTGTAGCATTTCACTGTAAAACAAAAGTGTCAATTCTAAAGTGTCAATAGGCTATATTGAATGGAGGGACTTCTTCATACATTCAAAATTAGAGGCCGTTTACCGCAACCACTACATTTTTTTAAACTGTGGCAAGAGAGACTGTCTAAGTACTAAAATAGGTTCTCACATAAGCATGACTTTTCCAGTGTAACTGTATATGTTGATGGCAATATACTGTATATTTTTTATTACATTGGTCACAACATGTGAATCTTTTGGTGGGAATTAAGGGATACTTTATGTCCGAAACTCTTTCCACACTGAGCACATGCAAACGGCTTCTCTACAGTGTGAATGCTCTCATGTTTTTTAAGGTTTCCTTTATGAGTGAAACCACTTCCACAGTGTTGGCAGGTGAAAGGCCTTTCTCCAGTGTGAACTCTCGTGTGTTTTTTAAGGTTTCCTTTTTCAGTGAAACTCTTTCCACACTGAGGGCATATGTAAGGCTTTTCTCCAGTGTGAATTCTCATGTGGGCATTAAAAGTTGGTTTGTGTGTGAAACTCCTTCCACATTGTTGGCATGTGAAGGGCTTCTCTCCAGTATGAATTCTCATGTGGCTTTCAAGGCTTCCTCTCCGAATGAAACTATTTCCACACAGATTGCAGATGAAAGGCTTCTCTCCAGAATGAATTGCCATGTGGCTTTTAAGGCATCCTTTTCGAATGAAACTGTGTCCGCACAGTTTGCAGGAGAAAGGCTTCTCTCCAGAGTGAATTCTAATGTGCCTGTTTAGGATTACTTTTTGAGTGAAACTTACTCCACATTGAGGGCATGTATAAGGCCTCTCTCCAGTGTGAATTCTCATGTGAGAATTAAGGTTTGCTTTTCTGTTGAAAATTTTTCCACACTGCTGGCAGGTAAAACAACGTACATTTGCGGCCTTTTGAGCTCTTTCTCGTGAATTGTTTTCAGTCTGTGAGCAACTAAATGATTTTTCTCCAGTAATGAATTCATGATGAATTTCATTCAGTTCTTGACTCTCCTCTTTCAGCGCCATCAGGTCTAAGGCAAAAAACAAAAAAATACAATTTAACCCAGGTTTAATGGCACAAAGCAACAAACATAAAAAATATATTTATTATTAACCAATAACATGTATGTTGTATCTATACGCTGTAAATGATTTAACTTTTTCTCACACAAGACAGCTGTTATGTATGAGTTTCACAAGTGGCACCAAACTAATATTGTGAGTTTTGGCCACACTTCTTAAGGTGAGTGTGAAAGTGTCAGATGAAATATTACTCCATTTACCTCACCAGTCAGGAGTTTTACCATGGAATTAAAGAACAATCATAGATTGTTGAACAAACAGAAATTATATAGGTCGAAGGAAGTATGCCATCTGACCAATCTGAAGGATTTAAGAAATATCGGCTAACTCTTCAGTATTAACAACACAAGGAAGACAAGTGTAATAAAATCAATTTTATTAACAAAAATAGTTTTATGCAACACTGCAATTCTGCAAAGTGGATCTGAGTGGGCCAGAGATGCCCAGCCATGATGTAAATGAAGAGACGTCTCATCAAAGCTAAGTATGGAGTGCCACAGGGCTCAGTATTGGGTCCTCTGCTTTTCTCCTCGTACTTCCCTTAAGAGATATTATTTCACTCTTATGCTAATAATACCCAGTTTTATATTTCTTAACAACCTGACAAAACTTCCCAACTCTCTAAGATAGCAGCATTAATGACATAAAAGATGGGATAACTAGTACATTTCTTCAATTAAATTCTGCCAAAAACAGAAGTATTAATCATTGGAGCAATATCTCTGAACATAAGATGCTTCATCTCAATGTATGTAAACTGCTTACTAGATGCAGGAAATATAGATGTTATCATCACAACACTAACTGCTTGTTAGGTTTTTTATCGATTTTAAAATTCTGCTAATTACATACAAAGCTTTGAACGGTTGAAAAACAGTTATTTATATATATATATATATATATATATATGTATATATTAGTTTGACCCACCGTGTTTCAGAGTGAAGCATTTTCCATGTGTAAATGATCCAGTGTATTCAGTGTCTCAGCAAAAGTTATGATGTCGGAAACTTAAAGGAACATGCCACCGTTTTTTTAAATAGGGGTTACTCACCGTCTCCCTACATTTAGATAGATGGGCAAACGCATTTTTGTCTCAGTACATGCATCCGTAGAAATACGATGTTAACAGTGCCTGTGTTTGTTGTCTTATGCTAGTTAGCATAGCATGTTAATTCCATGAACAATATTGAGATAGATACCATCAATTAATTTTAAATCCGAGACATAGAGCCCGAGAACTGTTTTTCAACCGTTCAAATTACAGCCTTTGCGATTTGTTAAACGCACTAAGCCATAAAACGTTTTCACAAGCATTCATTGTCAGAATACATACAGCCAAGTAACACCGTTTCATATCCTCGAAAGGCTAGATTTGAAAGATGCTATTCACATTTTGCAGATTGTTTAGTAATCATCCATTTTACGATTTCAATCTTCATACAGTCCTCCCAATTCATGGGTCATACTTTTCAGGTCGGAAAATTAGAAAAATGTAATAAATACAGAAAAATCCCATCCCTGAGTTAGAGTTGAGCTGCAACAGCTTACAAGCCAATGTTAGGATGGACTTTGACTACAAGACACACACTCTTAAGATGGACTGCACAGAATATAAACTGTCACTAACAACAGCATTTGCTACATTTAAATCAAACAAAAGACATTGGGCCTCATTCATGAACTTTTCGTGAATATATTAGTAAATTCAGAGTAATTTGCACATAAAATGGACCTTCCTGAAAAATCTCCTCCGGATTCACAATTGCTTTGTAAACATCAGATTTGCTTATTAACGTGTGTATGTTAATTCATTCCTATCATTTGTAAATAAGGCATGTGCATGCTCATTCACAATTATCATAATCCCCATCTATGAATTACAACTACGCAAATGATGTGTCCAGGAACGCTGGATTCCTTTCTCAGGTTTGGCTCCAGTATATTGCATAAATGCAAAAGAGACTAATAGGCCATATATGCCTAACAATAAATGTTAAATTATCGTGTGTCACCTGAAATGCCTGGTGCTCTTCTGAAAATGGCCACCTGGTGGCGCTTGAGCGTTTTTGAGGCACAGCGTTTTTCCAGCTGAGGTGCTTTGGTTGCTATTACGGCTGGTTGGATATACCGGTATTCACGTTTAACCGGTTGAAATTTGTCAACCGGTTGAGATTTTGGACTGTCGTCTATATTGCGGTTACGCTCATGTGACGTTGCCGCTTATTGATATAATGCGTTTTAAGCCTTGCAGTTTAAAAACAAGTGATTTTAAACCATTCAAGAGCAATTAGCAGTAAAACAGGACTATGTTTATGTAGGACTATTCGGTATATGTCTGTCTGAGTGGTTTTGAGCGTGCACAACTGAAACGCGCGCACAAAGCTGCTGCTCATACAGCGTGTGGGAACTGAACTTAGCGCCTAGAGTTCTTTGTAGTTTATTTTTTTTCTCATATAAATGAAAACAAAGTATTATTTCATTCAAAGTGCTATTGCTAGGAATAGATTGGAATACAGAATCGCTCTAGATTTTCATCCTCATCTTCTTGACTGTGTTAGAAAACAAACGTTCAGCCAGAGGTGCAGAATAACACAGCCTGTGATTGGTCACTTAGTTAGTTAAAATCAGACTTTCAAAAAAGGAAAAGAGAGAAATCTGCAAGAGGGAAGCAACTGCAACTCATCTCTGACTGAGTTCATCTCTGAGAATTAAACCAACCTGTGTGTTCCTCAGTCTCTTCTTGCTTCACTTCAATCCTCATGTCTTCACTCTCCTCTTTAATCAACGCCATCTTAAACGTTGCCTACGTCACGTGGATCTCAGTCACTTCAGCAGGACTTTTTCTGTGTTTGGACTCTGTATTTAAGGTCAGAAAGTAAAATGATTTCCAAACTATATTTCAGGGTGCGTCTCAATCAGCTCACTAGTTCAGCAGTCAGCACACTGGCAGTTAATAGACTTAAATAGGATGATTAGCCAATAAACACTCAAAACTAACACTACAAATTAATAAAAGAACACAAATTATATAGACACTTCGTATTTAGTTATGGTATTTATTTATTTGTTGCTAACATTTAATAGATTACACTTCCATAAAAACATTTTCAGTTGGTTAGTAAAAGTTATTATTATATTATTATTATTATTATAGCAAAAGTTATTATAGTTAAGTCATTATTCATGTTTGTGTTCTCGTTGCATTTACACGGCGTGCGGTGATCCGGTGATCGAATTGAATCACTGAATCAATTTTGTGAATCATTTGGTTCAATTGACTCGGAGTTTCGAAAAGCTCAATTTCTCTCATCACTACTTGCCAGTGACCTAATTCATGTATACGATAAACGGATACGCGATATCAAGAGCGAAATGAGACGCACCTGTTTCTGTTACTCATGTATAGATACTTGATTCACGAAAAATAACGTTCACAAATGTTACATGAAGCATTACAATGTTACATTTAATAATTATTTATTTATTTTACCCAGCTTGTAAAAACGATTAAATTGATAGAACAGCTTCCATTTATTTAAACACTTTACATGCGTAAACCCACAAACCTTTCTTCAGGTGAACCACAACAGAAGCTGGAGTGCGGCGCTGCTTTATGACGTCAAATCACCGGGCCAAAATAAAAGTCCCCCGCATTTACAGAGGAAGGAATTGCATCACTTTCCATCCAGGCAATCAATGCTTCTGCATCTGAGGTCTTTGACAGAGCAATAAATAAGTACTTTGAACTCTTGGACAGGCTTGGCCAAGAATTTGAGGACAGATTCACTGACTTTGATAAGCTGGAACCATGTGTGCCATTCATTACAAATCCTTTCATGCAATTGGACATTTTGCACATTTCTGAGAAACTAAGTGATGCGTTTAACCTGCTTTCTAGTGAGGTTGAGGTGGAGATTTAAAAGCTTATCAGGGGGCAACATACTTGTAGACCCAGAAATATTTTCACAGCAGCCATGAAAGTTGCCTGTCTTTTTGGTTCAACTTTCCTGTGTGAATCTGCATTTGCAGATATAAATTTTAATAAGAACAAACACTGAACACGCCTTACTGATGGACATTTGGAGGACTCCATGAGAGTTACAGTGTCAGGTTATACTCCTGATTATAAGGCACTTATGAACATTATGAGCATATCTAGACATTATGAGCATATCCAGTTATTTCGCTTTATTTTCAGATTCAATCGTAGATTCATTTCCAGATTCCAGAATCATCTCGTTCTTGCGTAGTAGAGCACGTTTGCACATGGGCACTCTTCAAAAACGACGCTTTAAATCTCTTGACAAGCTAAAAGATGTAATTGACATTTGTATGTATTCTAAATAAAAGATATAGATTATAATGAATGCCATCTTGCTTATTTTGCTCAAGATCAGGATTTATTGAGTCCACATGTCATGCAAACAAGAAACTCTGCTTCTAACCACAGGTCGAGATCTGTCGCTCAAACACACAACTCTGCGATGCTGTTTGCAATGTTCGTTTGAACTATGGTTTCGGGAAACACAGAGTCGTTGAACTGCTGACAACGATGGAAATTGCGACCATAATTGGCTAACGATGCTTTCAGGAAACACACCCCAGAGCCAAAGGGGTGCAGAGACAAACTGTAGCGGACTGCTCGTAAGCCTGTGGCGTAGATTGGGTGACGTCTGACCAAGGCGGAGCCGGAGGATCGAGGGAGCCCGGTGCAGCCGCTAGGACGATGGTGTCTGGTGGAGCCGAGGGAGGGAGAAACCACGTCGACAGGTGGAGTGACGAGATCAGCGGCTGGAGGCCAAGCCGGGGGATTCTCTTTACTGGGCAGAGCTGGAGAACTGAAGACCCAAGGTAAATCCACACCATTGAGAGGTGTCAGAGGAAGAGCCAAGGGGCTGAAGGGAACCAGCGGTGGCTGGGTGGAAACTCATGAGACGTTGAGCTGGGTGGACCAGCGGGGGCACAGGAGATTTTGAGATGGATGACACTAACGGTGACGGGAGACACTGGGAAATAATCTCCTCCAGTTCCTCTAAAACATTTTAGCGGGGGGTGTGGGCAGGGTTACCCTCCATGCCCTCAAACTTCACAAGCAACTCCACAGGAACGGACGATGTAGTCGGCTCACAAACCTGGTCAGTCTGTCCGTTGCGCTCAGGTTCCTGGGTAGGGATGTCACGATACCAAAATTCTAGTAGTCGGTACCAATACCATTAAAATTCAACGGCTAATATAATTATTTCAGTCAAATTCTTTAAAGTAAAACCAAACTTTTATTTTGATGGGTTGCCGTGAAGACCTTTGAGTTTCTGTGTGTGTATGATATGACGATAGTTTTTCTCAAATGAAATGGTAAAATGCTCATGCAGTGACTCTCAGATCGGCTCTGGAGAGGAAGTTCATCATGTCCTCATATCGTGAGGCAGCAGAGACTGAAACCTGCGTGTGCTTTAGTGTGTGTGTGGTAAATGAAACCACGCGTCTGCGCCATTCATTCACACAGACACAAGCAGAACATGTAGGGTTAATAGCCTAGTTTTTTTGCGGTTTATTATTCACAGACACTAGTATAATACATCGTGGTGTATATTGGCTACAGTGCTCCTAGTAAAAAAGTTAGTCTGGAGCCTCACGCTTAGATAAACACGGAAGCGACTGAAAGCAGCTCCTATTAGTGGGTACCGAATATACCCGGGACTTTGTACTACAGAAATGCTGGTATCGTCACATTTTCAAAATTTCAGTACCGACTTAGTACCGAAGTACCGGTACTTTTGACAACACTACTCCTGGGCGAAGTGTGGTACAACCGTTGGCTTTGGCGCTTTCTCTGTGACGGGCTCGGGCTCAGGTTCTGCGGTGGGCTCAGGCATGAAGTCCATGTTGGGCAGTGTGGGCGTTTGGCTGGGGTCTTGGTGCGGAGTGGAGTCCACTAGAGGACTATGAGCAGCTGTAGTTAGAATGGGCATGGCTTTTGTGGAGTAGGCATCCTCCCCAACCTCCTTGACATCTAGTTATCCACAGTGCATATTCAATGTATTGAAGCAAAGAGCTCCTGGAATTTCCCGCAGGCAATGTGGCCTCATTCCAGCGAACTCGGTGGCACAGTTAAAGGAAGTCATCCACATAATCCTCCAGCAAACGTCCTCCTTGATACAGGGACAGTAGCTGGTCCTCTGGGCTTTTTCTTGCTGCTAGATCCATATTTAGACGGTCTGGTGTGGTCAGGCAAAACGAGGAGAAGGATCTAATTGTAGCACTTTAATAATAAACAAAAGCAAAGAAGAATTCACAATGAAGATGATCACTAGAAAACACATGGCAACATAGACAACACAAGACAAAGAACTGAACAAACTGAGGGCTATAAATACATAGAGAAAACAAAGAGAGCTAAATGAAATGCAGGTGAAACAAATCAGTAACCATGGAAACAAACTGACACACGTTAGGAAACTAGGTCAATTATCGATGACAAATAACACAGGCAAAAAGAAACGGAAAAGAATCAAACCAAAACAATATATATGTTACAACCAGTGTTGGGGGTAACGCATTACAAATAACATGAGTTATGTAATCAGATTACTTTTTCAAGTAACTGGTAATGTAACGCATTACTTCCTAGCTGAGGGAAGAATGTTTATGTTTATGACGCTTATTGTCAAGGATCAACTTATATAGCCCATTTCTTAAAATTGAATACACAAGCTTTTATACATTATCAAGGGGTTGGTGTAGTTATTTTCAAACAAGAATATACATTACATCATATAGGAATCTAATACAATACTAAAAACAAGACTTTATATTGCTTACATGTCCTGGAAGCAAAATTTCCATAGCTGGACAAATCGAGATCTCCTATCTGGTTTCCAAGAACCATATATACATATACATATACAAAAACAGATGTTCTGGATCAATAAAAAATGATTTTCCCCATCTCCGTCTTTCTTTTGCTTCCTAAGGTTGATGCAGGGAGAGAGAGAGAGAGAGAGAGAGAGAGAGAGAGAGAGAGAGAGAGAGAGAGAGAGAGAGGGTGAAAAGTGAGCCTGTTTTCTATCAATATGCCCGCTTTACTCCTATAAAGGAGCAGCTAATCTCAGCGGGACTTTCTTTACAACACTTAATCCCTTTCTTTACCTCCGTTTACTGAAATATTCATAAAGCATATTCAACCTTGAATAAACATTCCCTTCATTCTGCTTAGGGTCAGCGAATTTTAACATTTCTATTCACCAATGCATATTAAGAAGACACAAGATTATTCATAGCACGATTAATCAAAACCTTAATGAACTGAATAATACAACAGATAATAAATGCAAGGATTGATAGTATTATCCCTGTGGGGATTGTTGTGGTTTCAATCTTTCTGGGAAATCGCTTCTCAGAGATCTTTGATGCCAGAAATATTAGACTTTATTTTACAACAAAGCTGAGAGTCTCCTGCAGAAAGTCGCTCCAGATTTTTGCTCAGTTCACACTTATATACCATACATCCTTTTCCAAAGATGGTAACCCACCCTATAGATTATTTTGGGTAAAGGTCTTGTACCATGTAACTTTCTCAGAATAGAATTTTCTCCTGCAACAACATTCAAGGCCTTTTTTCGGGCTTCCAAAAGTCAAACCAAAGTCACACACGCAAGAAATAATAGTGTACAAATATATAGCTAAATTACTTATTTTCTAAATAATAAAATCTTCTACAGGATCAAGGCACTTGCATTCTTCTGCTGCCAATTTTGTGAGCCAAAGCCATTTTGCTAATTTAATTAACTTTTCTGTAATTCTTCAGTTAGGCCGAGTCCTCTCAGTCACTCTTCGACAGCCGCTATAGTGTCTTTGGTGATGTTAAAGGGTAAGTTCGGCGTTTTACAAGTAAAGCCCTGTTTTAAGATCGTTTCTGATGAAATCGAACGGTTAAGATTAAAATTTGGACACATGCTGCTGTCCCGAGAATTTTAGGTTTTTGTGTTAGCACCCCCCCACTTATACAATGGTTTCATAGGGGCACTGGAACAATCATTCATATAAACGCATTAAACTTTAGTTTACAAAGACGTGAAACTCACCGAGTGGTCTGGGGTGTTCACTGATATGCTCACGCAAAAATCGCTGCAAAAGATGCTTTCCAACAGGTGTTTTACCATTCGTTGTAAAACTGTGGACCTATTTTTCCAAACGCCTCACAACCGGACATTTTTCCAAAAACTACGATAAAACCTGTTGGAAAGCATCTTTTGCAGCGATTTTTACGTGAGCATATCAGTGAACACCCCAGACCACTCGGTGAGTTTCACGTCTTTGTAAACTAAAGTTTAAGAGATGGTTCTCACTGCGGAACATGAAATCCACGGGGAGGAGTCGGATCCACAATCCGACTCCTCCCACCTTACATACACCTAAACCTACCCAACTCCGCCCCCTGATCCCTAAACACACCCCTAATCCCTAAACCCAACCCTAATCCTACCTATCTCCACCCCATGGATCTTGATCCGACTCCTCCCCATGGATCTCATGTACTGCATTGAGGTGCTACTGAAGTTTAATGCGTTTATTCCTAATAATTACTCCATTCAAATGCAAGCACAGTGAAGTAGAAAAGTGACGTCAGGGTGTAAATCTGCCTCAGGTCTTGCTTTATTCCGTACGTGAGGCGGTGGTAACAGCAGGGCATCATTTTTATTTGGCAGTGCCAATATGATCGATTGCATTTACTGCTGGGGATTTCACCAGGCTTGGATGCTCCTCCTTTTTTCCACACAGAGCAATGATTCTCGGATTGAGGCTATACAGCAGTTGTCACTTTGGTGTGTACCTGGAATAGAACCAGCGTAATATGATTTGGCCAACAAGCCCATTTCCCGGTTGTATTATAGGCTGCAAGCATCCCAACCACACTAAGAAATGCACGCCCATTCTTTCTCCGAGGCTGAGGCCCAACCACTATCTGGCATTTTCGTGCAAAAATACCAGTTGCCTTTCTTGCCTTCTGACTTGGCAGTATAGTTGTCTAGTCGCCACCACATGTTTGTTGCATAAGCGTGTGGTTCTTCATGATCTAGCCATGGGCTAATAGGCTTAGCAATAGTTGTTGCTGGCTCTTTTGCCTCTGTATACACCTCTTTTTGTCCTCTGTTGGCTCTCCCCCTACTCATTGGATTCAGCACAGGGATGGCACTGCGTGTTCAGCTCCTCCATCACTATACTTTGAGCTCCCCCATGGCTGGAGCCACCTTCAGTCTAGTGGCATGAATCCACTGTAACTGGAAGTTACTCCAGTCCTTGTCACAGCGATGACTATGCCAGGCCCAAGATACTTAGGCTCCCCAAGATTTGTGGGCTTTATGCACTTTATCAAAACCTGTTGGCCTGGAACGAAAGGATGAGTCAGCTATTGCGGTAAATAGAAAAAGAAAGAGACACATCACCATTTTTGTCATTCAATATTTTGACTGGGGAGTCCCCATAATCTGTGAAGCTCACCTGTGGTAAAATTGCCCTTTGTGACATTTGACTCACAGGGATGGGAAAGGTTTACCTATAATAATTTCCAATGGAGACTATCAAGCTCTTTAGCAATCGTGTGACCCTGAATGGTGTTCCATTATTGCATTCTATGACAGTTGGTGTACCAAAATGCGGTATAATGTCTTTAGCAAGTACTTTTACTACCGTCTGCGCATTTCCTTTACCACACGGAAAGGCTTCTGGCCATTTATAAAAGGGTCTATTGGAATGGAAGTGTGGCAGAGAGTCATGACTGACTGCCTTGCGTTTGTTTGTTTGCCCACACAACAGGCATTCAAAATCAACATAGTATTCTTTCTGACATTTGCTATGAAATACAATGATTGATTCAGAGTTTGTCTACATAACATGACAACAGTGGATGCTCACAGTGCAATTCTACCCTGTTTGTCTCTTAAACAAGAAGCGCCAAGCTGACACGTTTTATAAATGTCGTATTAGCTTTTCTTCAACCTCAACACAATCTTTACCAGATACATAAATAGCTGTGTCATCAACATACATTTGAAGACTTGCATCAGAATATATTTCTGGAAGGTCGATGATATAAAGACTAAAAAGAATAGGACCCAATATAGTTCAAGAGAGGGATTCCTGCAATAGTTTTATGGGGGACTGACTTAATATTATTAATCACAATGCTTTGTTCACATTTTTCAGAATATGAATCGAATCATAACATAGATCGTTTTGATAAATTAAACTTCAAAATTTTTTACATTAAATGTTGTTATTTACAGTACCAAATGCCTTTTTATAAGTCCAGGAACACCAAACCAACTTTAAGTCCTTTATCAAGTGACTATTAATATGTTTCAATAACAACAACAAAATAGTAATTATTTTTGAGTAATTATGCATGAAACCAAACTGCAAAGGGTGCAAATGATGTTCTATCTCTAAATAATTCAATAGTTGCTCTGAAACAGCCTTCTACAGAACTGTGGACAAGACTGGGAGAAGACTGATTTAAAAACAGGCTTTGCCAAAGCATTTTTCCAGCCTTTTTACTTCAAATGAGCTTCTACTTAATTAGAAACCAAAGAGTCCATATCAACTTCAGGAGTTGATTGATTGACATGCTGTCTTACATAACATTGTTTCTGTCTATCATGCTTTTTAATAGATTGCTTCTTGAACATTATCAACTTTTGTAAGCTTGTCTTCAAAAAATCATGTAAAGAAGTTCTAATAAAAAGTAAAAAGCCAAATAATTTAAGAAGTGGAGGTCAACCAACCGTGCGAGTGCGAGTGCCCACTCCCATCATATGGAGTGAGGCAGCCCAAAATTATATTGGAAGTGACACACTTACATAACGAAAGTGGATCTTAGTTGTGTAGCACAGTAACCGGAAAAAATTGCAGTCAATAGTTTTTACACATTTCCGAAAAACAATTAAGCTTACTGACCACCTGGATAAGAATTAGGAAGACAATACAGATGCATTATCAGATCATGATTATCTAAGCAATGAACTGAATTACTGCTTTGAAGGAATTCATTCACCTGACGAGGTTGTAAAGCCCGAGGATGACAGCAACGGTGGACCAGAGAATACAGGACAAAAGGGAAAAAAGCCAATGGACATCAGCAACACCTGGTAATTTTTTTTCAAAATTCACATAAATAGTCTAGACTGGAGAAAAATAGCACCTAAAGAAGGAGAACTAAAAATCAGAAGACCTTGGACTCATAGTTTACAAAGAGTTCAAGAATAAAAAAACATCATGTCTAGCTGCATTCAAGTACCAGAGAGTTAGATCAGGAAGCAGACAAACTGGCTAAACCGACCGTCTGCTAGCGGCCTCACGTCACCAAGGTCAGATAAATCCCATCACATAGAGCCTCTTTCACCTAGATATCATCATATAGAGACTGTGTCTGTTCCCCGAATTTGGAAATCCAAAAAACGTCTAAACCCATCTAAGGTTAAAAATGTTATTGATGTTCAACAAATAAAAAATAGATATAATACAGATGAGCAAACGATAAAGCTTGGGTTGCTGAATTTTCGATCCCTTACTTCAAAAGCGCTCATAGTTAATGATATGATTTCAGATTATAACCTAGATGTGCTGTGTATGACAGAAACCTGGCTAAAACCAAACGATTACATTACTTTAAATGAGTCCACCCCCTGATTACTGTTATAAACATGAACCTCGTCTGAAAGGCAAAGGGGGAGGTGTTGCTGTAATTTATAGTAATATTTTCAAAACCAGTAAGAAATCTAGTTTTAAATATACGTTTTGAAGTGTTGGTGCTTAATGTAAAAATATATAATGTAAACGATGAATCACGTTTGAGAATTCTGCTGGCTCAGAATTAGTCAGAATTAATCAGAATTAGTATTGACTTCAGATAAAGTACTAATTGTTGGTGATTTTAATATACATGTAGATAATGAAAAAGATGCATTGGGATTGGCATTTAAAGACATTGTAAACTCAATTGGAGTTAGACAACACGTGTCAGAACCTACTCATTGTCGTAATCATACTCTAGATCTAATATTATCACATGGAATCAATGTTGATGCTGTTGAAATTCTGCAGCAGAGCGACGACATCTCAGATCATTATCTAGTCTCATGTAAATTACATTTAGCCAAGGCTGCAAAGCCGACTCCGTGTTACAAATATGTTAGACCTATCACTTCTGCCACTAAAGATTGGTTTATCAATAATCTTCCTAATCAGTTTCATCATCTCAGCATCCCGGATAGCTTAGAAGAACTCGATATTGCAACAGAAACTTTTAACTCTCTCTTTTCCAGCACTTTAGACACAGTTGCTCCTTTGCGCTTAAAGAAGATTAAAGAAAATAGTCCAACGCCGTGGTACAACGAGCACACCCGGGCCCTAAAGAGAGCAGCCAGAAAAATGGAGCGAAACTGGAAGACAACAAAACTAGAGGTATTTCGGATTTCATGGAAGGAGAGCTCGATTGCTTACAGAGAGGCTTTAAAAGCTGCTAGATCTGCTTATTTTTCAACCCTATTAGAAGAAAATAAACATAATCCTAGGTATTTATTTGAAAAAGTGGCTAAACTAACGAAAAAGAAAGCTTCAAGCCCAGAAGTTTCCAAGAAACACAGCAGTAATGACTTTATGAACTTCTTCTCTTATAAGATTTATAATATTAGGGACAAAATTATAACTATGCAACCGTCTACTACAGTATCACATCAGGAGGTGCATTGTAGTCTCCCTGAGGTAAAATTTGATTCATTTGTTGCTATAGGAGAGGAAGAATTTTTCAAACTCGTTAAATCATCTAAATCGACAACATGTATGTTAGACCCTATACCGACTAAGCTACTGAAAGAGATGCTTCCAGAGGTCATAGATCCTCTTCTTAATATCATTAATTCGTCTTTGTCTCTAGGATACGTACCAAAAACCTTTAAGCTGGCTATGATTAAACCGTTTGTTAAAAAAACGCAACTTGATCATACAAAATTAGTCAGTTACAGGCCGATCTCAAATCTACCTTTTCTGTCAAAGATATTAGAAAAAGCAGTATCCTCACAACTGTGTTCCTTTCTTGAAAGAAATAATATCTGCGAGGATTTTCAGTCCGGATTTAGACCTTACCATAGTACTGAAACAGCTCTCATTAGAGTCACAAATGATTTGCTCTTATCATCCGATCGTGGTTGTATCTCTCTATTAGTGCTACTCGATCTTAGTGCTGCATTTGACACCATTGACCACAACATTCTTTTAAATAGACTAGAAAATTATGTTGGCATTAGTGAAATTGCACTAGAATGGTTTAAATCATGCTTATCTGACCGTTATCAGTTTGTAGCAGTAAATGAAGAAATGTCTTATCGATCACAAGTTCAGTATGGTGTACCACAAGGCTCAGTACTAGGACCGCTGCTGTTCACTCTGTACATGCTAACTTTAGGAGATATCATTAGGAAACATGGAATTAGCTTTCACTGTTATGCTGATGATACTCAGCTGTATATTTCTTCAAAACCTAACGAAACTTACCAATTCACAAAATTAACGGAATGCATAGTTGATATAAAAAATTGGATGACTAGTAATTTTCTACTACTAAATTCTGAAAAAACAGAGGTTCTAATTATTGGACAAAAAACGTCCACACGTAATAACCTAGAATACTGTCTATCACTTGATGGCTGCTCTGTTAAGTCTTCATCGTCAGTTAGGAACCTGGGTGTGCTCTTTGATACCAATCTTTAATTTGAAAGTCACGTGTCTAGTATCTGTAAAACCGCATTTTTCCATCTTAAAAATATATCTAAATTACGTCATATGGTCTCATTGACAAATGTGGAACAACTAGTTCATGTGTTCATGACATCAAGGCTAGATTATTGTAATGCTCTGCTAGGTGGTTGCCCTGCACGCTTAATAAACAAACTACAGCTAGTTCAAAACGCAGCCGCTAGAGTTCTTACCAGAGCCAGGAAGTACGACCATATTAGCCTGGTTCTGTCAACACTGCATTGGCAGCCTATTAAACATCGTATAAATTTTTAAATATTGCTGATTACTTACAAAGCACTAAATGGTTTAGCTCCCCAGTACTTGAGCGAGCTCTTAATGCATTATAGTCCTTCACGTCTATTGCGATCTCAAAGTTCCGGCCAGTTGATAATACCTAGAATATCGAAATCAACTGCTGGCGGTAGATCCTTTTCCTATTTAGCACCACAACTTTGGAACAGTCTTCCTAACATTGTCCGGGAAGCAGACACAGTCTGTCAGTTCAAAGCTAGACTATAAACACATCTCTTTGACCTAGCATACACTTAATACATTATCGACTTCTAGAATTCAATATTAGGCTGCATAGATTAGGTCAGCCGGAACTGGGAACACTTCCCTTAAATCCTGATGTACTCGTTACATCACAAGAAGAATGGCATCTACGCCAATTTTAGTGTCTTTGTTTATCCCGAGGTTTTCCCGCAGCCTGCCGGATCCAGGCCGTTTCCAGATCTGACGAAGGACCTTCGCCTGGACCCGATGACAATGAAGTGCCAACTAGCCTCTCCCTATGGAGGATCCCTATACCACTCTACAGATAAAGCGATGTGGAATTTTCAGTTTCGCGTACTACCCGAAGTGATAAAATAAAAATCTGCATCAAAATTTATAGGCAAGACAAGTAGTTTGTTTAGGCATGGTTTGTAGGGAATTACAAACCTGCGCACATATATTCAAACGCACATAACTATAGAATCAATTCTTAATGTGCATGTGAACGCCATCAGCGTCTATCACAGGTTCGCGTTTAAAGTCTGTTTAGAGAGAACGGTGTCGTCTTAGCGGCCCCTAATTTAATAACAAATGACCATTTCGACGGAAGTGAATCAATCAAAACTAACTTTAGCTGGAAATTACATTATTCAAGAACCACTATAAAACCAAACCAATCTCTTTTACCTTAAATTATGTTTATCTCTGTAAAAAGCTGCTTTGAAACAGTCTACATTGTTAAAAGCGCTATATAAATGAGGATGACTTGACTTGACTTAGATGTCCTCACGTTCTAAAACATGGACCATATATGAAGATAAAGGCACATTCTCTGATTGCCAGGCCATATATGTGTTTACCTGTAATGAGCCAGTCCAACACAACAGAAAATCTGCGTCACCCAATTTGGCCGTGTTCGATATGAAAAAGCAGAGCTAAAATTTAAAAGGGCAAGTTACACTCCCAAGGCAAAATTGCAAAGGCAATAAAAGATGGAATTTCAAATGGAGTCTCCAGTTTCATGACAATGTTGTTATGAAACTGATAATTACTCAAAAGAGTGTGACACGGGATTTTTCAACAGCCCTGGGTACATGCAGAATTTGCAAGTTGATCCTTTGACATTTGAAGTGCAAATGTACATAGAACAGGGAATGGGAATCCTTGTGTCACACCTCCAGGAAAACCACAACACATCCCTCTATCTTGATGCAACTGGAGGAATAGTGAGCAAGATACCCAATCAAGATAAGAGAGTACTGTACTACGCTCTTGTTCTCCCAGGAGATTGTTTAAACTAACCTCCGCTTCCAGTTTCTGAGCTGTTGTCAAATGAGCACAACGTCTGCAAGTTGACCTCAGTCAGATAACATCACATCGAGACAGATTTTATTTGGGCCTTGATTCAAAGTTTTCTGCTATCATTCAACAAAGAAAATGTTGACACTTACAAAGGGCACACAAAATCTGAAAAATACAGACTTCAGAAGGAGCTAATGAGGTTTACAGTGGTGTATGTCTGTGCAATCAGCAAAGTGACAAAGGACAAAGGATTGCACAACTTTGCTGTGTTCTGCTTTACACTTTTGCAAAATAGTGTCAGTCTTGAGCAAGCTAAAGCAATCTTTCTGCAGATGTGCTTTGTCATTTTGGGTGAAACATATACACCAACTGTAGGGATGGACAATGAAGTAAAACAGCAGCTCAGGGCAAGGGACATAGCCTAGACATAGCCTTTAAATCAGGAGATCTCTGCTTACAGATCTGGCAGAGCTAATCTCAAGAGAGGCATTAGTTCTGCAAAACTAAAGTACAAACAACGGATTGAAGAGGATTTTGGCAATTACTCCAATCCATGGCGATGCGGCAAGACATCCGATCAATAACGGATTATAAAAAGAAGAATGTCTTCCAGCATATGCCAACCAACAATAATGTTAAAGAACGTAACAGCTTCTTTGCTCAGTTTGATAAAGACAATAACCAATCTCCAGTTCTCTTTAAATTGACAGGGCACTCACAACAAGTGGTACGACTGTCATTGGGCTCATATTAAACAACAATGAAGCTGCATATAGGGAGAAGGTTCAGAACCTGACAGCGTGGTGTGACATCAACAACCTGGTTTTAAACATCAAAAAGACCAAAGAAATTATTGTGAAATTTAGGGCCGCTAATAAGATCACCCACAGTCCAATAATTATGAAAGGAGAGGTCATGGAGCTATAAGTTCCTGGGAGTTCACAGAGGATCTCTCCTGGGGTGACAACACTAAAGGTATAGTAGGCAAAGCAAAACAACGCCTCTACTTTCTGAGAAGGCTAAGGAGAGCTAACCTTCCCCAGAAGCTGTTGGTCAACTTCTATAGATGCACTATAGAGAGCATCCTGACTAGATTAGATTAATCCCTATATGCACAAACAGACTAAAAAATAGTTTATTTTCCAACAGCAATAACTATCTTAAACTCTGATATCCCCTTGTCTGACCATGTATAATAAGCTATGTTGGCAATGTATATCACATTGTTCAATAATATGTGCAATAATAATTAATGCTGCTGTACATTTGTGCAATAATAATTTTGTTGGTTACTCGTGCATTTAACACTGTATTTGGCATTTTGCCAATATTCTGAACAACTTTGAACATTTTGTATGATGATTATGTTTCCTTAGCGTTTATATTGCATTTATTTATTGTATTGTTATGATAATTATTTGTATATATTTGTTAATGACTTTATGTTGTTTGAAAATATGAAAATAATATAGTCCTTAAACGATTTAAACGGTTATGGAATCAAAGGTTTACGGTTTGCAAGGAGTTTAAAAGGATTTAGCTCCTGGTTTGAATAGAGAACAAGGTATGATTATAGACTTCCTGTTATCTTTATGTCCTTGTTTTGATTTTTATTATGTGTATCAAGAATACTTATTGGTTGTTGCTTTGTATAATGTTTAAGTCATTAATCTTACTTATTTGGTTTTGATGGATGTTTATTTCAAGGTTTACTCATTTTTGGTATTTTGTTTTCCTTTTGTACAAGCTTTTACGTTGATTCTCAACGAACATGGTGTCCAATGGTGCTTATTTATGTGATGACGGATATTCAAATAAAGAGTGGGAATCATCAGTCAAAGAGTCCAACCTTTCTTAAACCAGGCAGCTACAATATTAACTATTTTATCTTCTGTTAATTTAACTATTGCCTGTTAGTATATGTATTGTCAACTACTTTGCCTTAAATTTTATTCATATTTTAACTTTTTTTTCTTGACTCTGGATTTGAAATGCATTTCTGTTAGAAATGGCAAAACTGACACAGATGTCCAAGCCTCTACAAAACCAATCCAAATAGTGCAGCAGATTAGTAAAAAAAAGCGTTCACTTTGGTATACAAGCATGAAATTTGGCAGATACTCTCTAAGGGCCACTATTTTGGAAAAAGGCGTTGGCCACTCAAAAATCGAATATGGCGGCCAATTTTCAAGATGGCCGCCATTTCTATTCAATGCTTATATCAATTATTCAAACAGTGATCCAAGCATAAAATTTGATACAAATACTCTCTAAAGAACATGTTAATGGAAAAAGATGCTTGTCCCACAAAAATTCAAGATGGTCGCCATTGTTAAAGATGGCCACCGTTCCTGTCGAATACGAATTATTTCAATTGTTCAAATGGTGATGCAAGCATAAAATTAGGCAGAAATACTCTTCAAGGAACACTCTTTTGGAAAAAGGTATGTGCCACTCAAAAATTCAGGTGGTGGCCATTTTCAAGATGGCCACCATTTCTGTCAAATAGTCCTAATGTCTGCTTTGTCTGCCTCCTCTCCTTTGACCTGTCCGGCTTAGTTAAACTTGCCAGGGATATAAAACCCCGCCGGCATAGCTCTCAGGTTCATTGGAGTACACAAGCCTCTCCACCATGGCAAGGTGCAGCTTCTATACCACCACCTTCATCCAGTCGTTCCAGGTCCAGGGTCATTGGCATTTTGTTCATCTTGTGAAAGAGTGGAATGTTGGTGAAGATAAAATCATTGAGAATAAAAGTTTTATTAACCAGGGAGTGTGCATTGATCAATGCCATTTTTGGAGGATGTAGAATACTGTGCGAGACCGGAGCTTTACTCAGAGATCGAAGATTAGCAGAGTTTACTCCATCAGAGCGAAGCCAAATACTAATCCGAGGAAGTAGATCCTGAAGCAGGACCAGAGAATCGGGAGGAGTGATTAAGTTTTTGGTCCAATTATTAAAACCTCTGGGGAATTTTTCAGAATATAGTAGAAGGCAATTACTAGTCCATTTTTTTATATCAACTATGCATTCAGTTTTTTTGAATTGGTATGTTTTTTCAGGCTGTGAAGAATAGAGCTGAGTATCATCGGCATAACAGTGAAAACTAAAGCCATGTTTTCTGATATCTCACCCTTGTGAGCATGTAAAGGGTGAAAAGCAGTGGTCCCATGTTAAATACGGTAAAGCTGCTTGATTTTAAGCTATATACTGTATAAAGTGATATATAAATAAAAGTGACGTTGAATGAACCACTCACGTGCCAGCTCTGTAGAATTATAAAAGAGATGTTGTGAGACAGGAGTAGACCTACTGGCTGCAATCTCCAGCAAATTTTAATTAACTGTTTTCTTTCCTTTCAATGTATTAACAACAATAACATGTTTAACTTTACAGAACAACAAATACTTGTTTCTTTGTAACACAGCACACTCCATTAAAGACCATTACATTTCAATAAAGGCTTTTCAGAAGTTCTTTTTTTGTTTTAAGTTCTGTAACACAATTAGAATCAATGACAATACAATGACCTGCTACAGTATTTTCACATCATCATAAACATAAATTCCATTTTCACACTGCAACTACAGAAACGAATCTAGCATTTAGATTAACACTAACTTCATGTTTTACATGCAAGTCGCCATTTTGGCTCTAGTTCACGCATACATACACCGCCATTTTGGCTCGAGATAACGTTAACTCCAGTACCAATTGTACATTTAACTCGCTTAAACTTTCTCATCCAATTACAATCAACATATAAAACACTTCAGAAACATTCATCAACTCTTTTCTCATGAGCATTTTCTCCCATTTCACTTCAAATTCACATACTTGTCACTTGTGTGTTTCGTAGACTATTAATAAAACATACGACTTTCTCAGCAACCCATCAAAAAATCAACATATACATCTTTGAGAAACAGTGTTTAACATCAGTTTTGACAGTTTTTGAATCCTTTTTGCTCACCTGTAGAATTATAAGAGAGATGTTGAGAGTACTGGCTCATACGGTGACGCATTGCTGCCACATAGGCCTACATGTTATTTTTTCCACTCAATTATGTCGTAATAACAAGATGTTATGTCATTAAAACGACATATTTTTCTCTTAATAAGGAGATGCTATATCATCTGCCCTCGGTTGAGTGTGTGGCTACTCAGCCTATGCAGCGAGCTAAACATACACTCAACCGAGGGCAGATGAGTAAAAAGATTATCTACCTATCAAGCATCCGAGATGTCTCAGCCTGAAACTACACCGCCTATGTCCCAGATGGTAGCCGGTCGGAGTGCCACTCACGTTCTTCACGCCGTTTGTCCACCAGCCAAGCTGCAGCACGAGCCCGAGCAGACGCAGAAGCTGCCCACACCAGAGCGCAGTACGCCAAACGCCAGATCGACATGGAGGTTGAGAAGGCGCGCATCGAGGCAGTGCTAAACGCTCTGCAGAAGGAGGGTGAGGCTGAAGCAGCGCTTGCTGCAGCTCATGTCCTGGAAGCGGCAGCTGACGAGGAGCACCACGCCATCGACTTCACCGAGGAAGGCATCTTCCCCAAGACACTTCCTTCCATCAGACGTGCTCGAGACTATGTGAATGCTCACTTCACCAACTTCAGTTTGCAAGTGAAAGACGAATAAAAGCCTGATACAGGACAACTGGTCAGTCGTAACGACTCTCACCATCTACAACAGAGCCAAACACCAGTCGCTTCCTCTCCAGGTGAACATCTCACTGATTTTGTAGACAGGGAGCAGCTGAAGTCCCCTCCTACACACATAAAAATGGACATTTCACCCCAGCCTAGACCTTCAGTGACTCCACAGACTGAACTGTTGGATCTAGCAGCCTACCTAGCACGCCGTGATATGCTGACAACGGGATTCAAGGTTTTCGACAACCGTCCTGAGTCCTACTTATCCTGGAAGTCCATCTTCTGCAACGCCATAGAAGGCCTCAACCTCAAGCCCAGCGAAGAGCTTGACCTTCTAACCAAGTGGCTCAGCGGGGCGTCACTTCAACACGCTCTGAGGATCAGGGCGGTCCACGTGAACAACCCACAAGAAGGCCTCCAACGTTTGTGGCAGCGTCTAGACAAGAGTTATGGCTCCCCAGAGGTAGTCAAAGCGTCACTCTTCCAACGCTTACAGACTTTTCCAAAGATATCCAATAAAGACGCTCACCTGCTGCAGGAGCTTGCTGATCATCTGCTAGAGTTAGAGTATGCACAAAGTGAAAATTATCTGCCAGGCCTTAGCTTTCTTGACACCCC
This sequence comes from Gila orcuttii, assembly GCA_026230005.1. Taxonomy (NCBI): domain Eukaryota; kingdom Metazoa; phylum Chordata; class Actinopteri; order Cypriniformes; family Leuciscidae; genus Gila; species Gila orcuttii. The sequence continues at coordinate 2,812,360 of JAPDVR010000014.1, read as the reverse complement.
AAGGGGGATAAACCCGATAGTTGAAAAGCTCCCTTACGGACTCCAGGAGTCATGGGTGAAACAAGGGACAAAATACAAAAGAAACAATGGTGCAGTTTACCCACCTTTCTCATATTTTGTTCAGTTTGTAAATGACTATGCCGAAATGAAAACAGACCCTAGCTTTATGTTACAAAGTTCAAACATAGTAGCTCCAAGAGTTGACAAGACACTGGTAAAGCCAACCAGATACAGAGTTCCTGTAGCAGTGAACAAAACGGATATCAATCAAACAAACGGCACAGCTCAAACATCTGTTTTCAATCCGGACAAGCAATGTCCTATTCACCACAAGCCCCATTCGCTCGCTTAATGCAGGGGATTTAGATCAAAAACACTGGACGAAAGAAAAGGTATTCTCAAAGAACATGCTATTTGTTATAAGTGTTGTTCTTCCACAAGTCACAGAGCTAAAGACTGTAAAGCCATTATCCAATACTCAGAATGTAATAGTGATGTACACGTGTCCGCCATGCATGCTGGTCCACCTCCGTGGACACCTAAAGACTCTAACCCTCTGCCTCAGAGCCACGGCGGGGAGTTCGATTCCCCGAGCCCTGTAACTACAACCAGTTGCACAGAAGTGTGTGGCCAAGGCCTCAAAGGCAAATTCTGCTCTAAGATTTGCCTAGTCAACGTGTATCCCCGCATATCCCCTGAAGAGAAAAGGAGGATGTACACCATGTTAGATAACCAAAGCAATTCATCCTTAGCCAGGTCTGCCTTCTTTGACATGTTTAATGTAAAAGGTACCATACTCCCATACACCATGAAAACATGCGCTGGTTTATCAGAGAATGGAGGGCGCAGAGCTAGTAACTTTGTTATTGAGAATGTAAATGGCAAAGCGTCCATGCTGCTGCCCATACTAACAGAATGTGATCAGATTCCAGATAACAGGTACGAGATTCCCACCTCTGAGGCTGTGTCGGCTCACTCTCATCTACAGGCAATTGCTTCGCAGATTCCTCCTCTGGACCCATCAGCAGAAATCCTTCTCCTCTTGGGCAGGGACATCATCCAAGCTCACAAGGTCCGCAGTCAGGTGAATGGTCCAAACAGTGCGCCTTATGCTCAACGCCTTGATCTGGGATGGGTAGTTATAGGTGATGTCAACCTCTCAGGTGCCCACAAACCCACAGTGAACTCTTTTAAGACGAACATTCTTAACAACAGCCGCCCTACCTTCCTCAGCCCCTGTGAAAACAAAATCTATATCAAAGACAAATACACAAAAAGCTGTCATACACTTGATAAGACACAAGTTGAATTGGGTAGACACATTTTCCAGCAAACAGCAGATGATGACAAAGTGGCTCTTTCAGCAGAAGATGCTTTGTTCTTGGAAATTATGCATAAAGACTTTGCAAAAGATGATGCGAATAATTGGGTAGCTCCACTCCCATTCCGCACCCCCAGACAGCGTTTCCCCAACAACAGGGACCAGGCCCTCAGTCGTTTAATGTCGCTCCGCAAAACGCTGAAAAGGAAACCTGAAATGAGGGAGCATTACGTTGAGTTTTTGGATAAAATCTTCGGTAAGGGCCACGCCGAACCAGTTCCTGCTCTTACTCCAGACCAAGAATGCTGGTATCTCCCTAGTTTTGGAGTTTACCACCATCAAAAGCCAGGGAAAATTAGGGTAGTCTTTGATTCGAGTGCTCAATATAACAATGTTTCTCTCAATGTCGTGCTACTAAAAGGGCCAGATCTCAATAACACTCTTGTGGGAGTTCTGATGCGTTTCAGGTTTGACCCATACGCAGTCATGGCAGACGTGGAGCAAATGTTTCACAACTTTCTAGTCAGAGAGGACCACCGCAACTACCTTCGCTTCTTGTGGTTCAAAAATCACGATCTGGATGGAGAAGTGCAGGAATTCAGGATGAGAGTGCACGTATTTGGGAACTGCCCCTCCCCATCAGTGGCTATCTATGGACTGAAACGGTCAGCGATGGAAGGGGAAAGGGAATACGGCAGTGATGCAAGAGAGTTCATTGAACATCACTTTTATGTAGATGATGGACTAAAATCATTCTCTTCCACAGATGAGGCCATTGACATTCTCTGTAGAGCTCAGAAGATGCTGGCTCAGTGTAACATACGCCTGCACAAAATCTCATCCAACTGTCCTATCACCACAAGTGCTTTTCCAAGTGAGGACCTTGCAACGGACATGCAGGGCCTTGACCTCGGGCAGACTACCCCACCCATGCAGCGTAGCTTAGGCTTGGCCTGGGACCTGTCCACAGACCTGTTCAAGTTTTAGGTAACAGTCAATGAAAAGCCCTTCACTAAACGGGGAGTGCTGTCAGTCATTAATAGTGTGTACGACCCGCTCGGCTTTGCCGTCCCAGTCATTATAGAAGGCAGGGCCATACTGAGAGACATTTCCACTGACATTTGTGAATGGGACACCGAACTGCCTAAAAACAAGTTACAACAGTGGCAACAATGGAAAGACTCCCTCAAATATCTACAACAACTTGAAATCCCCAGAATGTACACTTCAATACCACTATCTGCAGCTCTAACTAAGGAGATCCATGTTTTTGTGGCAGTGGGCGCTGTTGCTTACCTCAAACTCACAGATGGAGATGGACACAGTGAAGTGGGTTTCCTTCTCGGCAAAGTACGGCTTTCCTCAAAACCAGACATCACTATACCCAGACTTGAGCTTTGCGCAGCAGTCCTGGCTGTTGAGGTAGCCGAGTTAGTCCTGGAAGAGCTAGACATCGCAGTCGAACAGGTGAGCTTCTACACAGACTCCAAAGTAGTGCTCGGTTACATCTTTAACAAAAACAGACGCTTTCATGTTTATGTGCACAACAGAGTGGAACGTATTAGGCGCTTCACGCAAGCTCACCAGTGGCATTACGTGGCCACTCATTTAAATCCTGCTGATCACGCCACACGAGCACTACCCGCTGAGCAGCTCTCTAACTCCACATGGATCAGTGGTCCCACTTTCCTTTCCAATTCAAGAAAAAGTCAAGCACAGGCAGAGTTGTTTGATCTTGTAGACCCAGAGACTGACAATGAACTGCGACCTGAGGTCACTACTTGTGCCACCACTCTCTCAAAGGATGGACTCAGTAGTGTCAGATTTGAAAGGTATTCGAGTTGGAATGTACTACTTAAAGCTATATCCAAACTCCAACACATTGCCCAGTCATTTAAGCCGAGCACAGAGAGCTGCTGTCACGGCTGGCACAGCTATAATGAACATTCAACTGAAAAACAACTCAACCAAGCCAAGAACACCATCATTCACACTGTTCAAAGAGAAGTTGACATCGGATGAAACAAATCCCATACTCATCCCTGGAAAGCACCACCTTGCCCAGCTCATTATAAAACACTTCCATGGGAAGTCCACCAGGGCAGACATTTTACTGAAGGGGCAGTAAGGATTGCAGGTTTTTGGACTGTGAGAGGTAAAAGAGCAATAAGCAGAGTGATATTCAACTGCGTCACATGCCGCAAACTAAGGGGGAGACAACAGGAACAGATCATGGCTGAGCTACCAGAGGACAGGCTGTCCACGTACCCTCCTTTCACACATGTAGGCCTTGAAGTGTTCGGCCCTTGGCCTGTCATAGTCAGGAAAACACGTGGTGGGCAATCGGATGCTAAGCGGTGGGCAGTCATATTTACATGTATGAGCACACGCGCCATTCACATTGAAACTATAGAATCAATGGATACGTCGTCGTTCATAAATGCCCTGCGTCATTTCTTCGCCATCAGGGGTGCAGTCAAACTTCTTAGATCCGATTGTGGGACAAATTTTGTGAGCGCCTGCAAAGAACTGCAAATAGACAAACAGGGCTGTCACAACAGCAAACTTCACAGCTTTCTCAAAGACTCTGGCTGCAAATGGCATTTTAACCCCCCACATGCATCTCATATGGGTGGCTCCTGGGAGCGCATGATTGGGGTCACACGCAAAATCTTGATGCAATGCTCCTAGAACATAAAAATGCAAAACTTACCCATGAGATATTAGTAACATTAATGGCTGAAGTCACTGCAATAGTAAATCCTCGTCCGCTCACAGCAGTTTCCACAGATCCGCCGAAAATGGAAAACAGTAAAACCAAATCTACAAACAGGAGATGTTGTTTTGCTAAAGGAGGCAATTGAACATAGGAATAACTGGCCACTGGGACTCATCACCAAAATCTTCCCAAGCGAGGATGGACTTGTCAGGAAAATAGAGGTGAAGATTTTCCGCAAGGGTGAACTCAGATGTTACATAAGACCTATAAGTGAGGTTGTGTTATTGGTGTCTAAGGACAGAACTTAAAATCAGGTATCTTGTTTCATTGTATTTTATCTGTATTTACATGCTAGTTATGGATGACATTTTACAGATGTCAGGCAGGGAGTATTCTGTCTCTCTATGTTCTATAGTATTGTATTAGTTCGCTGGTGCATTTCTTTATCTTCCCTCTAGGGGTCAGTATCTCCTTTAGTGTTTTTTTGGGGGTTGTTCTTCTATTATATATATTGCGTGCGCTTTTCAGTGCTCGGTGGTGATGCGTGTAGGCAGCAGGCAAAAAAGTTTGTTTCACACGGTGTGGGAAAAATGTCCTGAGGTGTTGACATTCTACTCTCCTCTCAGACCCCTTATATCTTTGGGAAGCTTTGACATGCCATAATCTGTAAGTAATTAGTGGTCAATGTTGTTTTCTAAATGTTCTGTTACTTAAGAGGTTATTTTAACGCTTAGGAGAAAGGAGAAAGTTGTTTGTGATCTATAAAAAAACAAACATGCACATAAAAAACTATGCATAATCTGTCTTGATGGCATCAATTAGAAATAATGTTGTTAGTTTGGTATATGCACATCTTTTTTGAAAAAGTGATGTTAAAAGTGAAAAAGTGACCTTAACCCACTGAGGTAAAATGGGGCACATGGTTTCAGCTAATTATCTGTCACTCACAAACACACGTACATGTGTGTGTGTGTGTGTGTGTGTGTGTGTAAGGGTGATGGATTAATCACACACACACACACACACACACACACTCACCATGACCCCCCCCCCCCCCCAACAGTAATAATGGTAGTAGATATTTTATTTACAGTGAGTATGGCAAACGAGAAGGAAATGAGAGGAGAGGAGAGAGGGAGTAGGAAAGAGAGAGGAAGTGAGAGGAGAGGAGAGAGGGAGTAGGAAAGAGAGAGGAAGTGAGAGGAGAGAGGGAGTAGGAAAGAAAGAGGAAGTGAGAGGAGAGGAGAGAGGGAGTAGGAAAGAGAGAGGAAGTGAGAGGAGAGGAGAGAGGGAGTAGGAAAGAAAGAGGAAGTGAGAGGAGAGGAGAGAGGGAGTAGGAAAGAGAGAGGAAGGGAGAGGAGAGAGGGAGTAGGAAAGAAAGAGGAAGTGAGAGGAGAGGAGAGAGGGAGTAGGGAAGAGAGAGGAAGGGAGAGGAGAGAGGGAGTAGGAAAGAAAGAGGAAGTGAGAGGAGAGGAGAGAGGGAGTAGGGAAGAGAGAGGAAGGGAGAGGAGAGAGGGAGTAGGAAAGAAAGAGGAAGTGAGAGGACAGGAGAGAGGGAGTAGGAAAGAGAGAGGAAGGGAGAGGAGAGAGGGAGTAGGAAAGAAAGAGGAAGTGAGAGGAGAGGAGAGAGGGAGTAGGAAAGAGAGAGGAAGTGAGAGGAGAGAGGGAGTAGGAAATAAAGAGGAAGTGAGAGGAGAGGAGAGAGGGAGTAGGAAAGAAAGAGGAAGTGAGAGGAGGAGGAAGGATGAGAGAGGAGACAGGAAGTGAGAGAACATGTGAGGAGAAAGGAATGCAGAGGAAATGAGAGGAGACAGAAAGAGAGAAAAGAGAGGAGGAGCAAGGACCAGAGAGGAAAGGATACACATATAAAACAGGGAGGGAAAGGAAGGCCAAACAACTACAATCTGTGGAAAGTTGAGAGGATGAAGGGGGCCTTAGATGAATACAGGGAGGGAGTGAAGAAAGGAATTTCAGTGAGTGTGCAGCTCTAATCACGAGCATGGGGTGTGTCGCGATCCACACTGCAAAGACGCATCAGTGGAAAGGGGACTGCCAGTGAACATGCGTCTTGCTGCCACCCTCAAGACCTTGCAGAGGGGTTTCCCTTCACAAAACGAGATGTCCAGCAAGTGGCCTTTGATTTTGCAGCCAAGAACAACAAATCTGGTTTCTCCAAGACAGCAGGGAGGGCCGGATATTACTGGTTTCAGAACTTTCTAAAGCGCAACCCAGAGCTTGGGATGCACAAGCCAGAGGTCCTGTCTGCAGCACGGCCTGCTGGACTCAACAAAGAGCTGGTCAGCCAGTGGTTTCACCAGTATGAGAGCCTTTTGGACCTCAGTTGCCTGCCGATCCGCCAGCCAGACCTCAGTCCTCTGCTTCCCTGACACCCCTGCTACCTGTGGAACCACTGTACCTTTTCCCAGAAGATGAGAAGGTGGTGTTTCAAGAGGTTGTGTTGGAGGATTTACCGGAAGAAGATAATGACCTCTTCAATCAGTTCACACCACAGGAAGAACCCACTCCCAGGATGAGGGACCTCCACCTCCACAGTAAGTGATATTTTATACTACTTTCAAACTTAGGCTACATGACATGTTACACATGCATGCTCACACAAACATACGCATGCACATTCATGCACACACACATACACACAATTAAGTCCCTAATCATATAAAATGTACACCAAATAATTATTCTATTTCTTGCAATAACGTAAGCTCTTCTTGTTATTTTCTTTCTGTTCAGTCTGTGAGATCGGTCACATTCACTGACTTGATCTCAGTGCCGCAAAGGGAGAGGGCCATCAGAAAGAGAGTGAAGCCAGGATCATATAACCTCACAAGTGAGCAACACATTGAATATATTAAAACAAAAAAAGTCATCCAACAAGCAACCAGCCAAGCAAGCCAGCAAGTACCCGGGCAGCAAGTACCCGGGCAGCAAGCAACCAAAAGGGGAAAAAAAGCAGGGCAAGAGAAGCAAATCACCTTGCAAAGTCTGCAACACCCACCATGGTGACCCAAATGACCCTAAGGCTACAGAGGAATGGGTCAAATGTGATCCATGTTCTGCCTGGTTTCATGAGAGCTGTTGTGAAGAGAATGGTATCTGTGATGACGATGGTTTCATTTGCCAAGACTGTGTTTGAAAAATGTTTTCATCACACACACACACATATCAGTGAATTGAATGTGAATTTTTGTAATTTGCACATTTCGTTCTAAATGTGTTGTTCACACACACACACACACACACACACACACACACACACACACACACACACACACACACACACACACACACACACACACTGACATCAGTTCACTGATATATGCTGTTCCAAAATGGACTATTTTAATTGCACATTTGAATATGTGGGTTTGCAACCAAAATGTTTTTTTTAATGGCACATATGAATATGTTTGTTTAATGCAGTTTAAATGTTATGTGGCAGTATAAGCAATTGTGTTTTAAAATTAAAATTGATGATAAATTACTATTTCCCTTTGCAGTTTGACTGGCCCATTGTACCTGAAACTGCTCATGCAACTGCTCATGCATATATGGTATTGTATTATTGTCCCAAACGATTTACCAAAAAGTGGCCCAATTTAGCTGATATCACCCTATTTTATTAGTTCATTAACTAATTATGCTAACTCAACTAATTTAATGTAAAGAGCTGGATATAATGTCTAATTAAAATGGTCAACTATTAAATGTAGGCTATTGATTAGAGTTGCCATAGACTAAAGATTTTTCTAGACTAGTCATTAATTTAAGCAATTAGGACGAATCGCACGTTTATATTTAATCCTGGGTGCATATACAGGTCCTTCTAAAAAAATTAGCATATTGTGATAAAGTTAATTATTTTCCATAATGTAATGATAAAAATTAAACTTTCATATATTTTAGATTCATTGCACACCAACTGAAATATTTCAGGTCTTTTATTGTTTTAATACTGATGATTTTGGCATACAGCTCATGAAAACCCAAAATTCCTGTCTCAAAAAATTTGCATATCATGAAAAGGTTCTCTAAACGAGCTATTAACCTAATCATCTGAATCAACTAACTAACTCTAAACACCTGCAAAAGATTCCTGAGGCTTTTAAAAACTCCCAGCCTGTTTCATTACTCAAAACCGCAATCATGGGTAAGACTGCCGACCTGACTGCTGTCCAGAAGGCCATCATTGACACCCTCAAGCAAGAGGGTAAGACAGAAAGAAATATCTGAACAAATAGGCTGTTCCCAGAGTGCTGTATCAAGGCACCTCAGTGGGAAGTCTGTGGGAAGGAAAAAGTTTGGCAAAAAACGCTGCACAACGAGAAGAGGTGACCGGACCCTGAGGAAGATTGTGGAGAAGGACCGATTCCAGACCTTGGGGACCTGCGGAAGCAGTGGACTGAGTCTGGAGTAGAAACATCCAGAGCCACCGTGCACAGGCGTGTGCAGGAAATGGGCTACAGGTGCCGCATTCCCCAGGTCAAGCCACTTTTGAACCAGAAACAGCGGCAGAAGCGCCTGACCTGGGCTACAGAGAAGCAGCACTGGACTGTTGCTCAGTTTTGCATGTCATTCGGAAATCAAGGTGCCAGAGTCTTGAGGAAGACTGGGGAGAAGGAAATGCCAAAATGCCTGAAGTCCAGTGTCAAGTACCCACAGTCAGTGATGGTCTGGGGTGCCATGTCAGCTGCTGGTGTTGGTCCACTGTGTTTTATCAAGGGCAGGGTCAATGCAGCTAGCTATCAGGAGATTTTGGAGCACTTCATGCTTCCACCTGCTGAAAAGATTTATGGAGATGAAGATTTCATTTTTCAGCACGACCTGGCACCTGCTCACAGTGCCAAAACCACTGGTAAATGGTTTACTGACCATGGTATTACTGTGCTCAATTGGCCTGCCAACTCTCCTGACCTGAACCCCATAGAGAATCTGTGGGATATTGTGAAGAGAAAGTTGAGAGACACAAGACCCAACACTCTGGATGAGCTTAAGGCCGCTATCGAAGCATCCTGGGCCTCCATAACACCTCAGCAGTGCCACAGGCTGATTGCCTCCATGCCACGCCGCATTGAAGCAGTCATTTCTGCAAAAGGATTCCCGACCAAGTATTGACTATTGAGTGCATAACTGAACATAATTATTTGAAGGTTGACTTTTTTTTTTTGTATTAAAAACACTTCTTTTATTTGGTCGGATGAAATATGCTAATTTTTTGAGACAGGAATTTTGGGTTTTCATGAGCTGTATGCCAAAATCATCAGTATTAAAACAATAAAAGACCTGAAATATTTCAGTTGGTGTGCAATGAATCTAAAACATATGAAAGTTTAATTTTTATCATTACATTATGGAAAATAATTAACTTTATCATAATATGCTAATTTTTTTAGAAGGACCTGTATATATATATAGGCTGCCTACAGCCTATTCCGCGCTCAAGCGAATGCATACATCTTGCCGCATAGCACTGGCAATAGGTTAATGATAATAAATGTGTCTGAAAAAATAACTAAGCATTTTAATTGTTTATTAATAAACTAGTGTTTTCTAAATTAGTGTAGGCTGCAAATATATCTCCATACATCGCTGTAAAGTAGATGCGCCTTACATACGGACAGGATAACATAATCAGATGGTAGGCTACCATATAGGGGAGACCGGGTATGGTTGTAACACGGGGAGAGTTGTAACACCACCATTTCCACCACTTAGGGATAAGATAGGAGTCATGTGATCATGTCAGTATTTACCTACTCCCTCCCTGATACCGCATGGTGGTTGTCAAGTCTGGAAACTGACACATTCTGCATTTATAGAGAAAAAACTGATTTTGAGGTAAGAAAGTAAATTTTTTGACCAAGACTATTTTAGTATCTAAATTATTGCAGATAAAATAGTTTGACTTATATTAGATTAAACTGTAGTTCCCTTTCGTTGTCACTCCGAGTTACGTCGGATGACGACGAATGGGGTTTCGCTTAGAAAGCCTATCAGCTTCGAGTATTACAAAACAAGCCTATGGCAAAGAAATGCCATGGGTCTGCGGAATTTGCATGACGTTATTTGCTCATCCATCTGCCCATGGCTATGAATGTAAGTTACGTGCCCGCTTACGAGCGCTCACGCTTACTAATAAACGCCCAGCGCTGCTCGCGCATCACAAAGAAGGGTATAATGTCTGGTTATCCGGCTCAGGTCGATGGTGTCATAAGTGTAGAAAAGGTGCCCACATCTCAGTGTTCATTCCTATACGCAAGCACTATACCCGTGTCTCTCGCTCTCACAGAGCCCACTCACCTAAACCTGGCAAATGCCGCTCGAGTGTTAGATGTAGGAAACGTGCCCACAACTACGTGCCCACGCCTACTATCTGCCCGCTCTGTTGCACGGCCAAAGCAGCCTCATATCGGTCAGGTTATGAATGTAAGTTATGTGCCCGCTCACGAGCGCTCACGCTTGCTAACACCTCGCCCCAGGCGCTGCTCGCGCATCACAAAGTGAACACAAAACGTTCCCCATTCAAAGCAATCGGGACGTCACATATGAATGTAAGTTACGTGCCCGCTCACGAGCGCTCACACTTACTAACAAACTTTTTGCCCCGGGCGCCGCTCGCGTATCACAAAGCTATCACAAGACGTTCCCCATTCAAAGCAATCGGGAAGTCACATATGAAACAGCCAGCTACCGCTGTCAGCGAGCCATCGTATTCGAGCACCGAGAGCGCGCGCGCCGCGCCCACACCTCCGGTTCAGTCTCCTGAGCCCACGAAGTGCGCCAATCGGGTCCCGGAGTCCATTCTGCCCCTAGCTATGCATGTGAAAGCATGGGAAGTTGTTCCAAGGGTGTCAGAATGGGTGCTAAGCACTATAAGACAGGGCTATTCACTACAGTTCGCTCGCCGTCCCCCTCGCTTTCGAGCACGGACCGAGACGAAAGTGAAAGCGGATGTAGCGCATCTACTCTGCGCAGAAATAGCCAAACTGCTGTGCAAAGGGGCTATAGAACGAGTACCTCCTTCTCTGAGTGAGTCAGGCTTTTACAGCCGCTATTTTCTCGTATCCAAGAAGGACGGAGCTCTAAGACCTATCTTAGATCTGAGACATTTGAACAAAGCTCTCATGAGAAGACCGTTCAAAATGATTACGACCAGACAAATCCTTGCGCAAATTCGCCCGAGGGACTGGTTTATATCTCGCGATCTAAAAGATGCTTATTTTCAGATTCAGATAATACCTCGTCACAGGCCATTCTTGAGATCAATACACGATAATCCTCCCGTTCGGCCTGTCTTTAGCACCCCGTACATTTACGAAGTGTATGGACGCAGCTCTCGCTCCCCTGAAAAATCAGGGCATGCGGATTCTGAACTATTTGGACGATTGGCTGATTCTGGCACAGTCAGAGATATAACTTTTATCTCACAGAACAGTGCTCCTCAGCCATCTGGAAAGCCTGGGTCTCACGGTCAACTGGACCAAGAGCTCATTACTGCCCAGTCAGTCAGTTTCCTTTCTGGGAATAGAACTGGACTCTGTGGCTATGACGCCCGGGTTATCGACACAGCGCGCGCGCCGTGTTCAACACCTGGCCGCGTCTTTCCAGAAGGGCGGCGTCGCTTCTCTAAAAGTGTCTCAGAGAATGCTAGGCTGTATGACCTCAGCTGCAGCAGTGCTTCAGCTGGGCCTACTGCGCATGCGCCCGCTACAACGCTGGTTGAATGCTCGAGTGCCTCTCCGAGCTTGGGCTCTCGGCTGCAGACGAATCAGTGACTCAGAGCTGCGTCTCAAAAGTCATCTCAACGGACACCTCCAACCTGGGTTGGGGCGCTCTCTTCGAGGGCAGACCGGTCTTTGGCCTGTGGTCAGACCGAGAGAAATGCCTTCACATAAACTGTCTGGAGATGATAGCGGTCGAGACGCGCTGAAGCACTTTCTCCCACTCGTACGAGACCACCACGTTCTAGTCCGATCAGACAACATGTCTGTGGTGTCTTACGTGAATCGTCAGGGCGGTGTCAGATCCAGGAATCTCTGCTATCTGACGGAACGCCTCCTCGTCTGGTCCCAGCACTTTCTGCGCTCGCTGAGAGCCGCGCATGTGCCAGGCCATCTGAACGACGGCCCAGACAAACTGTCCAGGAACAGCGTTCCCCCAGGGGAATGGTCCCTGCACCCCCAAACAGTCCAGTTACTGTGGCGCCTCTTCGGCAAAGCGGAAGTCGACCTGTTTGCGTCAAAAGACAACGCTCATTGCCCAATGTTCTTTTCAAAAGACGAGGACGCGCTGGCCCAAATATGGCCCAGCCTCCCACTCTATGCTTTACACGCGCTATCCGTTAGTGCTGCGTGTCTTGAGTTTGGACTGAATGACTCTAAAGTCATCCTCAAACCGAGACATGGCTATGTCCCTAAGGTGTTGGGCACTTCCTTCAGAGCGCAGGTCATTTCTCTATCGGCTCTGCCTGCATCCGATAGCGAGAGCGATGTTAGTCTCCTCTGCCCCGTTAGGGTGCTGAGGGCTTACATTACGCGCTCCGCCCCCTTCAAGCGCTCGGAGCAGCTCTTTGTTTCGTTCGGTGGGCGCACCAAGGGTCTCGCCGCCTCGAAACAGAGCCTATCCAGATGGATAGTGGACGCTATAGCAAATGCATATGTGTCTAAAGGTCTGCAGTGCCCTTTGGGCATCAGGGCTCATTCCACTAGAGGTGTTGCATCGTCATGGGCTTGGTCCAGCGGGATTTCCATTCATGACATTTGTGAGGCGGCGGGCTGGGTCTCCCCGTCCACATTTGTTAGGTTTTATAACCTGGAAGTCCCCAATTTGCAGGCTAGACTTCTGTCAGTATGAGTGGGATGTACATTCTGCCCAGATCTGATCGTGCGCAGACTACTCTCACGTGACTTAGCTCTCCTGGTTGAGCTGCACTATATGGTTGATATGATAGACCGGCAACGCCGCTCTGTATTCCCTATGGGTGCTTATGAACAGTGTGTTGGCCTGTGCTGCTGGCCACCTGATTATCACTTATCTATGTTCCCTGGGACTCATGAAGTGTATACTGGCATAAGCAACTTACGCAATACGAGAGAACCTCTCATAAGAGAACGAGCGTTCTCGCTTCAGTCGATGAAAACCAGAGTTGCAACCTATCAGCCAGACTTATATACACTAAGCCACCCCCATTCTGGTGGGCTGTGACGCGTAAAGGGCGCGAAGCGCCCTCATTGGGCGTGACGTCACGCCAGGCTCAACGATAGGCTGCTGCAGTTGCCGCAGAGCAACCAATGAGCACGCTAGATAGCCTGCTCTAGGTCTGCTAGCTGCTGCACTGCGTTGACAATAAATACAAAATTAAGGATAATTTTTGGCTTCAAAAATTTTTGCCCAAACTTTACCCGTAGCGTAAGCAACTTACGTAATACGAGAGAACCTCTTCTAGAGAGAACCGAGGCTGCGTACGTAACCGAGTACGTTTTTCCCAACTTAGATCTGTAGCAAAAGCAAACACTTCCTAATAAGTACTTTCTAGTAAGGACATGAAATCATAATTCATGCACTCATTTCTCACGACTGGATTACTGTAACTCTTTGTATATGTTTGCGTACCTCAATCCACCAGATGCTTCACAATCCATCATCCAGACTGGACCCCAGAAAAGGATCTCATGTATTTCTCGTGTCCTTGCCTCATTGGCTCCCGATAAAATTTAGAGTTGACTTAAGATTCTTCTTTTTGTGTACAAGGCACTGCATAAAATGACCCCAGACAATATTTGCGGTTTCATTCAGCCATAAACAGCCTCTGGGTCATTAAGATGTAATCAATTTCTTTTATCTGTTCCTCATTCTCGCTGTAAACCAAAAAGTGATCACATGATGCTTATAAATCCAGTCTAAAGGCTTATTTTTACTCCCCAGCGTTTGAGTGATGCCGTGTATGCTTGAATAGTGTTTTCTATTTAACGTGTATATATATATATATATATATATATATATATATATATGTATATGTATATATATATGTATATGTATATATATATATATATATATATATATATATATATATCTACAGGTGAAACTCGAAAAATTAGTATATCGTGTATTACAACATTATTTTCCTGTTATCTCTGTGAAGCTGCTTTGTAAAAAGCGCGGTATAAATAAAGATGATGTGACTTAAACCTTTGGCTGTCACAGCTTTCTGTTGGTGACTCTTTTTCGCTTGACATGCCCAAATATAAAACTGACTTTGTAGCTTTGACACACTCTTGGCAAGACGTCTAATTTTAATAAATTGCAAATCGCCTACACTCTCTGCTCGTTCTTTGATGATTCATATTTCTCATTTGATCAAACTAGAAAAAAAAAAAATCAGATATACAGGTGAAACTCGAAATATTAGAATCGTGCAACAGTTTGTGTATTTCAGTAATTCAAATTAAAAGGTGAAACTAATATATTTAGTATATATAACTATATACATATGCATGATTAAATGTCAGAGGGCCGACATTTCTGGATTTAAAATCCTTTTTTTTTTATTGATTTCATGTAATATTCTAATTTTCTGAGATTTTGAATTTGGGGTTTTCATAAGCTGTAAGCCATAATCATCAAAATTATAACTTTTTTGCACGATATTCTAATTTTTCGAGTTTCACCTGTATATATCTTGATTTTTTATTTCAATTGTATTTTTACTTATGCATTTTTTCTTTTAAATTCCTCATTTCTCACTGTAAATAACTTTGGATCAACCATGGTTGTGTTAAATTGTGCTCTATAAATAAAGTTATTTATAGAGCACAATTTAACACAACCATAGTTGATTCAAGTGATTTACAGTGAAAAATATAAGTATAATTACATCAAATAAGTAATGAACAGGGACGCTGGAGTCTGTGCTTTCAGTTGATCCCAAATTTGATCATAAAATGTGAACATAAATTTGAATGTGAACTTGATGAATCATGATTTTTGAGTGAAAACATTGTGTAGAGATTTGAGCAAATATGTGCATGTGTGTGACGGTCACTCGTCGCCACCATCTGGTGAAATGATGTAACCTGAAGAAAGATGAGCTGATGTGTGTAGTGGTGTTTCATGCACACAGAACACACACGTGTAGACAGAAAGCACAGCTTTATTGAGTGCACTGGTCGAGCACAGCCGAGCGCTGGCGATGATGGGACGGGCTGTTATTAAGGCATCACACACAGCATGCACATACAGTCACATGAACAGTATATTGCTCTAAAGACTGCTTAACATGGAAAATGTACAAAACGGAAAAATAGGTTTTTGCACTGATGAAAAATACTTGTCTTTTTTTTCCTCCTTCTATAAAGATTTCCAATACAAGAAAATAAATATAGCCAAAAAAAAAAAAAAAAAAGTAAAATAATTTAAAATAGCTCTTTTTTTAATATGTTCAATAGTTCTCTCTGCTATTAACAAATGGCACAACATTCTTTGAAACAAAGAACATAGAAGGATAAACTCCTGCAACATTCATTTCATCATATCGTATCCGTGTCGAGCGCTAGATGTACGGGACACAAGTGGATCTTAATAGACTAAAGCCTGCTAGTGCTTCACCTCTCCTGTGCTTTACTCATTTAAGGTTTTTATTACCAGTAAACCAGTCAGGGGAGAGAGTTCAGACTTCGATATGCCAGCAAAAGCTACGAGATCTTTCATGATGAAGTTCAGAGCATCAGTGAACCGGCCCTCATCTATCCACGGGTAAAGCACAACGCTGAAGGATATCTGGCTGCTGGAAAATGGCAAAAAACTAAAAAAAATTAAAAGAACCTTAATATTCCTAAAAAATGGCTTATTTTTCTCTATGCAAAATATAGTTTATTTCTGTGGATGAAATATGAACCACTCCTACCAAAAGAAAAGGGGTGTGCGATGTGTCGTCTACGATAATATAGGAATTGTTGTTTATAACAATGCGAGCTGCCATTATTAGCCGAGTTACAATTACCCCAAAACTCAAAGGCCAGAAATGCTCTATATGACTTTTTGTCTTTTATATTTATATCATATGATACAGTTAAGCAAGTGTGCCGTTTTCCCAAATATCAGCACGACTGCAAATGTGACATTGATTTTATACAGTATTGAGCAACACAGCAGTGCTTCGTTACTGAATGATTCTGTTTTTCTTTTAAACGATCATGTGAGTGAATGATTCAGTGACTCACTCATTAACACAGTGATTTGCCACTACCTACTGGGGGTTTTAGTTTCATATTTAAAGTATTTCATTTTTAATATTCATACATCCAAAAGGTTAACATTGCATTATTTATGCAATTGTAATTGCAGTGTAAATTAATTCACGCCACCTCTAAACTGCATTTAAGAGTCGGTGTAAATACATCTAAATGCCACTTCAAGTGCAGCTTAATGGACATTTTAATGGAAGAGTTCATTTCGGTCACTAGTTTTGCAAAATACCAGAATATAATTCGTGTGTCACCTGTCCATGACAGGCCTAAACCATAGACTGTATAAAAATATGGACATTTTCTGTGGCGTCACTTTTTGTGCTTGACGTCACCCGTTCGTTTCTAAAGAGCATTTTTAAAGCCCAAAGTGGGCGGAGCCGGCGGTCGCCATCTTGATAAACGAAAATGTGCAGCGAGGCGGATTAGCTGACATGACGCTAACAGACAAACGGCTAGTAGTGACATCAGCGGCACTCCACCTGTCACTCAAGTGGCCACGCCCTTAATTATGCAAAACTTTAAGGCTTAATATCATTTAAACGGATGAGTTATAAAATAATGCACCCCCCTCACAGTCGTCATGAAGGGCAAAATTAGCGATATAGACCAAAACCACTTTTTGTACCAGACTGTAAACATGTTTTTTTCTGCTGTAAAGTTGGGTATTTTAACATGGGGGTTTATGGGATTGACTCTCTTCTGCAGCCGGTCTCCAGTGGCCAGTCGATGAATTGCAGTTTAAGTCTCTTCAGTGTTGGATTCAAGAGAGACCGGAAGGTTGCCGCTTGGCCTAAACCAGCCATCATCTAATTATTGTTGGCAGGAAATATTAAAATATGTTTTTGTCAATATCGCACACCCCTTATTGGTCTTGATTACCAGCAGCCGGCAGTTATAAACGAACACCAGCAATAGAGACAAAAGAACAATAAGTGCAAAGATGTCGAAGTGGTTTGCTCAATAACAACATATCTGCCAACAAACACAAGATCTACTCTGTCATTCTCGCCCTGTTACGCTGTGGGAGGAAAATGATTTGCACAGAAGCTGAACATTTACAGAGATTACGTAGAGTATATGTTATAGTTTTGGTACAACGAAGCATGATAAAGAAGCGTGAACTCTTGCAGGCGGCTGAAACTAGATCACTTAAAGGCACAGTTTTCCATGACTGAACCAGAGAACGGCAAATGACCAGCATCTATGATTAGTTCCTATTAAAGCAGCTGAGATTCATGAGATCTGTACAGGTCGCAGTCTGTGGTCAGACAGCGTCACGATTTAAAGGAGTCGTTCACTTCAGAAGTAAAATATCCTGATAATTTACTCTCCTCCACGTCATCCAAGATGTTCACGTCTTTCTTTCTTCAGTGGAAAAGAAATGAAGGTTTTTGAGGAAAACACTCCAGGATTTTCTCCATATAGTGACTTCAATGGAGTCCAACGGGTCGAAGGTCCAAATGTGAGTTTCAGTGAAGCTTCAAAGTCTCGACACGATCCAGCCGAGGAATAAGAGTCTGATCTAGACAAACCAGCGCACATTTATAACAAAATAAACATTTATATACTTTTAACCACTAATGCTGGTCTTGCACGAGCTGTGATGCGACACACATTACGTGATCAGGGTGAAAGGTCACACGTGATGTTTACAAAGCAAACAAGTCAAAATTTTTACTTAAAAATAAAAGGTAAAAGAACAATGTCGGACAAAGTTGGAGGAAAAAATGAGATGGAGTTTTTCGCTCTACATTTATAAACCGGAACACGCGTGACCTTTCACCCTGATCACGTAATGTGTGTCTTCATCACAGCTCGTGCAAGACCAGCATTAGTGGTTAAAGTATATAAATGTTTATTTTGTTATAAATGTGCGCTGGTTTGTCTAGATCAGACTCTTATTCCTCGGCTGGATCGTGTCGAGACTTTGAAGCTTCACTGAAACTCACATTTGGACCTTCGACCCGTTGGACTCCATTGAAGTCACTATATGGAGAAAATCCTGGAGTGTTTTCCTCAAAAACCTTCATTTCTTTTCCACTGAAGAAAGAAAGACATGAACATCTTGGATGACGTGGAGGAGAGTAAATTATCAGATTTTACTTCTGAAGTGAACGACTCCTTTAAGACAATGAAGAGTAAGAACGAGGAGTTCGTTCTTCTCAGTGTGGAGCCGTTCCAAACCCGTATGACTCTTCTGTGGTACACAATGACAACCACTTGTTTGTTTATCAGAAGACTAGAACATAACACACCTTTAGTTACAATGCGGTTCGCAAAATGTCACAACGTTGGAGATCAAAGGTGGAAGGGAAGGTTTTCAGTCAATAAAGACTTACATTTTTACTGGAATGTAGCGCATGGACTACGACTTCTTTTTTGGACCCATTTACTTCCACTGCGTGGGAAGAAACATTGATACGGGTTTGGAACGACATGAGAATATATGAGGACAGAAGTGTCCTAGTTGGGTGAATCCCTCAGGTGTGCGGAGAGAACACACACTCTGCTCACGTACGCCACATATCAGTTGGTTTTGTCTCGTAAACAAAACATTTCAGGACAGAGCATCGGCCTTCATCACGCGTGTGCTCGATTGATGATGCGACCCAGGAGTGAACCGGTGGACATCAGTGCAGGTCGAGATCTCCGGAAGATCAGGACACAATGTTTACATCCACTTCAGAGCATTTGCTGACTTACTTTTCTTTGGCATCATCATACAATAAAAATAAAAAAAAGCGAGAAAGAAAAGAAACTCAGTGTTTCATCATTCCCATCAGTTCCTCTCAACACACTTTCCAAAGAAACACGTTGTTGGTGAATGTACAGGTTTTGACTCTTCACATGATTGCGATCACTTCTTCTCTTTAACCCTGAGATAAACACCATGAGCTGATTCATTAGACGTCACGAATGTCATTACACCGAAGAACTGACGTTGGTTTAGGAACAGCACTTTTGCTAATGCAGGATTGATGATTGTTTGCTGTTTTCTAGGCACCTAGAACATCTACGGCCTCAACACTTTCATACGAGCTTGCGGACCATTTCTGATTGCCTTCATCGTGTTAAAATGATTAAATATGCAGATTATTAGCATGATTCTTTTTTTTAGGGGGGGGGGGGGTGGGGGGGGGGCTACAGAAGGCACGCTTTAATGGAGAATGACAACAGTTTTTCTGGACAAATGGACCAAAACAGGTTTGAATCTCACAAAAAGTAAGACATTATATTTAGATTTAACAGGGTCACACCGTCACAAGTGGTCCAGTGGAGGTTGCCCGGCCATTTTTAATGCGATTACCTTGGTATTGAAAAATTATCATTTGTTATTACAAATTTTGTGTTACACAGACGTTTACGGACACCTCAGTATTGACTAAAGATGTTCCTTGAAACAAAAACTGATCTTTAGAGTACATTACAAAATACACAAACATATGTAAACATTTTATACATTCTTGTTCCTTGTCAAAATGCAATGATCACGACCGCTCAGGGCTCAACTTCACGGTCAGTTTATAATAGGAAGGATTCGAGTCTCAGCCGTAATGTTGTATTATGGGGTACCTATTGTAGATATGTAGACCATTTGGGTGTTTTGTGGGCGGAGCCTACCTCGTGGCAGAAAATAGTCTCGGCATAGTAAACAGTGTCGGCCCAGATCCGGGCCGTGTGAAATCCATGTGTCTGGGCCGAATCTGGGCCGACACTATGTTGCTGTGCCGTATTACAAGAAATAATGGTTAGCAGTCGATGGAAGCCACAGAATAAACAATTAAAAAGTTAATTCCGAGTTATATTTTACAATTCTGACTTTTTCTTGCAATTCCGAATTTATAAAACTCAATATTCTGACTTTTTCCCCTCAGAACTGCGAGTTCATGTCTTTTTTTTCCTCAGAATTGTGATATAAACTCCTAATTGCGAGAAAAAATGAATTGTGAGATAAAAATGTTTAAGGTTTAAATATTTTCTCATGTGGTAACTATAGGGCTAATATGTGAATATTATGTAGATCTATTGTTTACATCAGATTCATGCTTTAATAGTAGAGCAGATTTCATCAGTTCAGTCTGTCGGTTTAATGGCTTGCAACCATAAACATCTGCGTTTCACTTAAAGGCATGTTTTCGACGACGGTTGTTCTGCCGACACAATGTGTGTGACGAAACTGACGTCTGCTCCCGAACGTGTTCATCGTGCACATGCAGAACGTCAATTTAGAGAGTTTGCTTAAATATTCACAGATGCAACTCTATTGGCTGTAAAAATTTAAGCTTTTAAAAATAAAAGTTTAAGATTTAGCTGGTTAATGGAAATCTGGGGGGGAATAAAAATGGCCAAGTAACCAACTCTTTTGGACCACTTGAGATAGACTGACCCAACTGTGCTCAGATCTGTCCACTGGCACACACACACACACACACACACACACACACACATACACACACACACAGGGATTACGCTGAAGCGTGCCCTGCTCGTGATGCTGGTACGTCTAGACTCTGCCAAAGCGAATGGATATGACGTGTGCTACATTCCCCAACGGCTATTTGTGCTTATTTGTGCCATATTTTCTCTTGTAAATCATTTTAAAAGTAGCCACATCCTCTGAAGACACACAACATACATATTCATTCAAAACAAACACAACCTGAACAGACGTTATAATGCCCACGTCATTGTCCCAGTTCCAGGACAGATCCTATTGCTTCCCAAAAGGACACATCCAACAGTGTTCATTTCGACTTTTTCTTGCTCCTTGTTGTTTTGTCAAGCACAAATGGTTATGGTTGCATAAATGTAGGCGACTGGCTAATATACTCTGACAGATAAAACAGGGATAAGAACACAAGCCATTACAGCTGAAAGTCTGGAAACGTATGCATTGAGAAACCGAGCCTCGTTCTGATGACATGACAACACTAAAGCGACATCCGGGAATAGCTTTAGGAGGCGAGCACGCTTCGCCGCACTACTTGCTCCTTCCCAGCATGCAGTTGGGGCAAGCGTAACTTTCGCCTGGACGAACGAAATTCAGTGTCACTCTGTTCTGCGTCGGAGAAATAACCGTCGGTCTCAGTGTCCGGTGCAGATGTGCTGTTCAACAGCGAAGTTTCACTCTTAGAGCGTGACTTGCCTGGTCTAGGTAAACGTAGACGTAAGGCCACCTGCGAATCCGTATCCCCAGTGCCATCCCAAGACCCGTGCTCCTCGGAAATGTGGCACGAGTCCATTTTGGAAATGGCTGGTTGAAGCGGGTCTGGCCTGGCTTCGCTACGGCTGTGCCGGTGGAACGATCTCTCTCCGCGTTTGGACCACACCTTGCCTTTAACCGTGGATCCGGTCCGAGGAAGCGAGGCGGATTTTCTGCGGTTGCCTCTTGCTTTGCGTCCCAGCTGAGGAGTTTTCCAGGTGGACTTCATGGAGTGGTCCATCATCAGGCTGAGCAGGTTCTCCTCGCCCTGCAGGAGGCTGGCGGACGGGTCGTCGCTCTCTCCGGACAGAGACCACTGGCTCAGCATGTTATCTGCAGTGATGTGAACCGACCGAGCCAGCCAGCTGTCAAACAGCGAACCGTCCAGCGGGAAGGATTTCGAGAAACCTGTGGAAGAGATGTGCATTAAACAGTGGACCGTTCGTTGTCTGGGTCTCAATGAACAAAGTGGTTTTTGTTGGTAAAAAGGGTGTAGTGGTGCAACTGATCACTAAAACTCACGGTTCAGATCATATTATGGTTTTTGAGTCACGGATCAGATCATTTTTTCAGACCGGGGGGGAAAAAGGGGGGAGGAGGGGGGTTAATGCAACTTTGCTTTTCATTTATTACTTAAAGCCCACTTTAAGTACTTCAACACCACTGCAAAAATCTAGATTTTAATAATTACACTTTAAAGACAAGTGAATAGTCAGTAATAAAATAAGAACAAATACACAAATTACAAGCATAGATAAATACAACATAATAAAGTAAGGTCTAACAGTAGTAATCCGATACAGACATGTAATCATTAAATGTAAAGTTCACTTTATAAATTAAATATAGATTAATCTTTGTTAAAGATTTGTTTTGTTGTTTGATTAACATTATTGACAGAGCAGCAGCAGGAATATTAGGCCGCTGACACTTTTAAGACCCAATGCACGGATCTAATATACTGATACACATCCCATTTCTTTCTCAACACACTTAACACATAATCGACTGCGTTTATACGAATATTTGCAGAGACGGCATTTTAACATTATTTTGTGTATATGTGTTCATTCAAGCGCAAGGAGATGCGAGAGAGGAATCAATTTGGAGTAAATTTAAATCTGAAACGCGTCTCTCTGTGTGTGTGTGTGTGTGGCTATACGCTCAGATAGCAGCGTCTCTCTCTGTGTGTGTGCGGCTGTACGCTCAGATAACTGCGTCTCTCTCTGTGTGTGTGCGGCTGTACGCTCAGATAACTGCGTCTCTCTCTGTGTGTGTGCGGCTGTACGCTCAGATAACTGCGTCTCTCTCTGTGTGTGTGCGGCTGTACGCTCAGATAGCAGCGTCTCTCTCTGTGTGTGTGCGGCTGTACGCTCAGATAGCAGCGTCCCTCTCTGTGTGTGTGCGGCTGTACACTCAGATAGCAGCGTCTCTCTCTGTGTGTGTGCGGCTGTACGCTCAGATAGCAGCGTCTCTCTCTGTGTGTGTGCGGCTGTACACTCAGATAGCAGCGTCCCTCTCTGTGTGTGTGTGTGGCTGTACGCTCTGATAGCAGCGTCCCTCTCTGTGTGTGTGCGGCTGTACACTCAGATAGCAGCGTCTCTCTCTGTGTGTGTGCGGCTGTACGCTCAGATAGCAGCGTCTCTCTCTGTGTGTGTGCGGCTGTACGCTGAGATAGCAGCGTCTCTCTCTGTGTGTGTGCGGCTGTACACTCAGATAGCAGTGTCTCTCTGTGTGTGTGCGGCTGTACGCTCAGATAGCAGCGTCTCTCTCTGTGTGTGCGCGGCTGTACGCTCAGATAGCAGCGTCTCTCTCTGTGTGTGTGTGTGTGCGGCTGTACGCTCAGATAGCAGCGTCCCTCTCTGTGTGTGTGCGGCTGTACACTCAGATAGCAGCGTCTCTCTCTGTGTGTGTGCGGCTGTACGCTCAGATAGCAGCGTCTCTCTCTGTGTGTGTGCGGCTGTACGCTGAGATAGCAGCGTCTCTCTCTGTGTGTGTGCGGCTGTACACTCAGATAGCAGTGTCTCTCTGTGTGTGTGCGGCTGTACGCTCAGATAGCAGCGTCTCTCTCTGTGTGTGCGCGGCTGTACGCTCAGATAGCAGCGTCTCTCTCTGTGTGTGTGCGGCTGTACGCTCAGATAGCAGCGTCTCTCTCTGTGTGTGTGCGGCTGTACGCTCAGATAACTGCGTCTCTCTCTGTGTGTGTGCGGCTGTACGCTCAGATAGCAGCGTCTCTCTCTGTGTGTGTGCGGCTGTACGCTCAGATAGCAGCGTCTCTCTCTGTGTGTGTGTGTGGCTGTACGCTCTGATAGCAGCGTCTCTCTCTGTGTGTGTGCGGCTGTACGCTCTGATAGCAGCGTCTCTCTCTGTGTGTGCGGCTGTACGCTCAGATAGCAGCGTCTCTCTCTGTGTGTGTGCGGCTGTACGCTCAGATAGCAGCGTCTCTCTCTGTGTGTGTGTGTGGCTGTACGCTCTGATAGCAGCGTCTCTCTCTGTGTGTGTGCGGCTGTACGCTCTGATAGCAGCGTCTCTCTCTGTGTGTGCGGCTGTACGCTCTGATAGCAGCGTCTCTCTCTGTGTGTGTGCGGCTGTACGCTCAGATAGCAGCGTCTCTCTCTGTGTGTGTGCGGCTGTACGCTCAGATAGCAGCGTCTCTGTGTGTGTGCGGCTGTACGCTCAGATAACTGCGTCTCTCTCTGTGTGTGTGCGGCTGTACGCTCAGATAGCAGCGTCTCTCTCTGTGTGTGTGTGCGGCTGTACGCTCAGATAGCAGCGTCTCTCTCTGTGTGTGTGCGGCTGTACGCTCAGATAACTGCGTCTCTCTCTGTGTGTGTGCGGCTGTACGCTCAGATAACTGCGTCTCTCTCTGTGTGTGTGCGGCTGTACGCTCAGATAACTGCGTCTCTCTCTGTGTGTGTGCGGCTGTACGCTCAGATAACTGCGTCTCTCTCTGTGTGTGTGTGCGGCTGTACGCTCAGATAGCAGCGTCTCTCTCTGTGTGTGTGCGGCTGTGCGCTCAGATAACTGCGTCTCTCTCTGTGTGTGTGTGTGTGGCTGTACGCTCTGATAGCAGCGTCTCTCTCTGTGTGTGTGCGGCTGTGCGCTCAGATAACTGCGTCTCTCTCTGTGTGTGTGCGGCTGTACGCTCAGATAACTGCGTCTCTCTCTCTGTGTGTGCGGCTGTACGCTCAGATAACTGCGTCTCTCTCTGTGTGTGTGCGGCTGTACGCTCAGATAGCAGCGTCTCTCTCTGTGTGTGTGCGGCTGTACGCTCAGATAACTGCGTCTCTCTCTGTGTGTGTGCGGCTGTACGCTCAGATAGCAGCGTCTCTCTCTGTGTGTGTGCGGCTGTACGCTCAGATAGCAGCGTCTCTCTCTGTGTGTGTGCGGCTGTACGCTCAGATAGCAGCGTCTCTCTCTGTGTGTGTGTGTGGCTGTACGCTCAGATAACTGCGTCAGTCTCTGTGTGTGTGCGGCTGTACACTCAGATAACTGCGTCAGTCTCTGTGTGTGTGCGGCTGTACGCTCAGATAACTGCGTCAGTCTCTGTGTGTGTGCGGCTGTACACTCAGATAACTGCGTGTCTGTGTGTGTGTGTGCGGCTGTACGCTCAGATAACTGCGTGTCTGTGTGTGTGTGTGCGGCTGTACGCTCAGATAACTGCGTCTCTCTCTGTGTGTGTGCGGCTGTACGCTCAGATAGCAGCGTCTCTCTCTGTGTGTATGCGGCTGTACGCTCAGATAACTGCGTCTCTCTCTGTGTGTGCGGCTGTACGCTGAGATAGCAGCGTCTCTCTCTGTGTGTGTGCGGCTGTACGCTGAGATAGCAGCGTCTCTCTCTGTGTGTGTGCGGCTGTACGCTGAGATAGCAGCGTCTCTCTCTGTGTGTGTGCGGCTGTACGCTGAGATAGCAGCGTCTCTCTCTGTGTGTGTGCGGCTGTACGCTGAGATAGCAGCGTCTCTCTCTGTGTGTGTGCGGCTGTACGCTCAGATAGCAACGTCTCTCTCTGTGTGTGTGCGGCTGTACGCTGAGATAGCAGCGTCTCTCTCTGTGTGTGTGCGGCTGTACGCTGAGATAGCAGCGTCTCTCTCTGTGTGTGTGCGGCTGTACGCTGAGATAGCAGCGTCTCTCTCTGTGTGTGTGCGGCTGTACGCTCAGATAACTGCGTCTCTCTCTATGTGTGCGGCTGTACGCTCAGATAACTGCGTCTCTCTCTGTGTGTGTGCGGCTGTGCGCTCAGATAGCAGCGTCTCTCTCTGTGTGTGTGTGTGGCTGTACGCTCTGATAGCAGCATCTCTCTCTGTGTGTGTGCGGCTGTACGCTCAGATAACTGCGTCTCTCTCTGTGTGTGTGCGGCTGTACGCTCAGATAACTGCGTCTCTCTCTGTGTGTGTGCGGCTGTACGCTCAGATAACTGCGTCTCTCTCTGTGTGTGTGCGGCTGTACGCTCAGATAACTGCGTCTCTCTCTGTGTGTGTGCGGCTGTACGCTCAGATAACTGCGTCTCTCTCTGTGTGTGTGCGGCTGTACGCTCAGATAACTGCGTCTCTCTCTGTGTGTGTGCGGCTGTACGCTCAGATAACTGCGTCTCTCTCTGTGTGTGTGCGGCTGTACGCTCAGATAACTGCGTCTCTCTCTGTGTGTGTGCGGCTGTACGCTCAGATAACTGCGTCTCTCTCTGTGTGTGTGCGGCTGTACGCTCAGATAACTGCGTCTCTCTCTGTGTGTGTGCGGCTGTGCGCTCAGATAACTGCGTCTCTCTCTGTGTGTGTGCGGCTGTACGCTCAGATAACTGCGTCTCTCTCTGTGTGTGTGCGGCTGTACGCTCAGATAGCAGCGTCTCTCTCTGTGTGTGTGCGGCTGTACGCTCAGATAACTGCGTCTCTCTCTGTGTGTGTGCGGCTGTACGCTCAGATAGCAGCGTCTCTCTCTGTGTGTGTGCGGCTGTACGCTCAGATAGCAGCGTCTCTCTCTGTGTGTGTGCGGCTGTACGCTCAGATAGCAGCGTCTCTCTCTGTGTGTGTGCGGCTGTACGCTCAGATAGCAACGTCTCTCTGTGTGTGTGCGGCTGTACGCTCAGATAGCAGCGTCTCTCTCTGTGTGTGTGCGGCTGTACGCTCAGATAGCAGCGTCTCTCTCTGTGTGTGTGCGGCTGTACACTCAGATAGCAGCGTCTCTCTCTGTGTGTGTGCGGCTGTACGCTCAGATAACTGCGTCAGTCTCTGTGTGTGTGCGGCTGTACGCTCAGATAACTGCGTGTCTGTGTGTGTGTGTGCGGCTGTACGCTCAGATAACTGCGTGTCTGTGTGTGTGTGTGCGGCTGTACGCTCAGATAACTGCGTCTCTCTGTGTGTGTGCGGCTGTACGCTCAGATAGCAGCGTCTCTCTCTGTGTGTATGCGGCTGTACGCTCAGATAACTGCGTCTCTCTCTGTGTGTGCGGCTGTACGCTCAGATAACTGCGTCTCTCTCTGTGTGTGTGCGGCTGTACGCTGAGATAGCAGCGTCTCTCTCTGTGTGTGTGCGGCTGTACGCTGAGATAGCAGCGTCTCTCTCTGTGTGTGTGCGGCTGTACGCTGAGATAGCAGCGTCTCTCTCTGTGTGTGTGCGGCTGTACGCTGAGATAGCAGCGTCTCTCTCTGTGTGTGTGCGGCTGTACGCTGAGATAGCAGCGTCTCTCTCTGTGTGTGTGCGGCTGTACGCTCAGATAACTGCGTCTCTCTCTGTGTGTGTGCGGCTGTGCGCTCAGATAACTGCGTCTCTCTCTGTGTGTGTGCGGCTGTACGCTCAGATAGCAGCGTCTCTCTCTGTGTGTGTGCGGCTGTAGGCTCAGATAACTGCGTCTCTCTCTGTGTGTGTGCGGCTGTACGCTCAGATAACTGCGTCTCTCTCTGTGTGTGTGCGGCTGTACGCTCAGATAGCAGCGTCTCTCTCTGTGTGTGTGCGGCTGTACGCTCAGATAA
Source organism: Gila orcuttii (assembly GCA_026230005.1). Classification (NCBI taxonomy): domain Eukaryota; kingdom Metazoa; phylum Chordata; class Actinopteri; order Cypriniformes; family Leuciscidae; genus Gila; species Gila orcuttii. Next base: position 2,784,892 of record JAPDVR010000014.1, on the reverse strand, counting down.
CTGCGTCTCTCTCTGTGTGTGTGCGGCTGTACGCTCAGATAACTGCGTCTCTCTCTGTGTGTGTGCGGCTGTACGCTCAGATAGCAGCGTCTCTCTTTGTGTGTGTGCGGCTGTACGCTCAGATAGCAGCGTCTCTCTCTCTGTGTGTGTGCGGCTGTGCGCTCAGATAACTGCGTCTCTCTCTGTGTGTGTGCAGCTGTACGCTCAGATAACTGCGTCTCTCTCTGTGTGTGTGCGGCTGTACGCTCAGATAGCAGCGTCTCTCTCTCTGTGTGTGCGGCTGTACGCTCAGATAACTGCGTCTCTCTCTGCGTGTGTGCGGCTGTACGCTCAGATAACTGCATCTCTTTCGTCTCTGGCTTGAATGTTTTAAAATCGCTTGAATGTGTAAATTGCCAAGAAAAAAAAAAAATTTCACTCTATGATGGTTAAACTTGGCACTTAATCCACGAATCACGAGCGTGCCGGTCCGTACGGTTCACGGGTCAACTGCGATCCGTTGCACCCCTGGTAGGGTGTAGACCGGGGGTGCTCAACCTGGTCCTGGAGGACTACCATACCTGACTCTGAACGATTTTGGGAAAAAAATATTGGATTTTGCGACTTTTCTGCTAAAAATTGCGAGTTAAAAAATATGTTTGTTTGTAGGACTGCACAATTTCACCAAAAGGTTGTGATTGTATATCAATATTTCCGGGCTGGGCATTGACACAAATTTCACGATTCTATTTTTAACCAAAAGCCTACATTTTGATTCGAGTTCGATTCAATATCGATTAATTGGGGCCTATCAGGCTAATTTCCTCAAGAAAAAAATCTCTCTCTCTCAAAAAAATTTTTTGGTGAAAGATCCTGATGTGGCGGTATAGACTGAAAAAACAAAAAATGTTGAGAACCTCTGCTGTATTTACTTTTGGCACAACAGCCAACACAAGTCTGAAGTAGTTTGTCTTGCCTAAGAAACATTAGAGGAAGTATTTTAAAGTCCTCCTGTGGTGAAAATCCAGCTTTTAATGTTGTTTATATGTCTATGTGGTGTTTTTAATATGCTTTAAGACAAACCATGTGTAAATTCATAAGTCGACAGCATCAGAGGTGTAAAGTCCAGGGGTCAGAGAGTAAAAGTCCTGCCACATGTTTATTCCACACATGAACTCAGCCAGCTGATTTCACAAATTAGTTCTCTGGCTGAAAAACTGCTAATTAGCAAATCCAGGTGATTGGAACAAAATACTGAGAAGGACTTTTACTTTCTGAACCTGGACTTTACACCTCTGAACACCATTGCCAAGTAAGTGAAATTCCTAAGAGGAGATTACACACATTTGACAATAAATACTTTTCAAGAGAATACATTATGATATACCAACTCATTTGCATATTCATAGAACAGCGTATACTAAATGAGGCATGAGTGTAGAGTTACATTCAATATATTTTAAGGCTTGAAGATTTTTTTATTTTTTTTTTATGTAATTTTGGTGATAAAATTATTGACTACAGGGGAACTTAAAGAACCATAAAAATGCATTTTAAAAGCGCAACTGAATTTTACTGCTGGTCGAACTGAATCATTCTGAATTTCTTTAGAAAAAAGTTTTTGAATCTAATTGAACTGGTCATTCACATCTCCAACAGCTGCTTATCTCAGACAGCAGAAGTCTGCACAGACGAGGACACTGGAGGGCTACACACTCACCCAGCTGTGTGAACAGAGAGGTGTCTTCTGATTTCCATTTGTCCTTTTTTTCTGGACTGCTCTTCCTCCTTTCTTTGGCTCGTTCCCTGACTCCATTGCGGTGAATCTTCTCCCCTCTTAGATTTTTCTCTATGAAGTGCAGAAAACAGAGTATGCAATACACTTAAAATGAGCAATTAATCTTCCCCGGCAGTGCTGAGAAAATTAATTAGAAATTTTCACTTAAATATGTAAAAGGGTGCGTCTCAATCAGCTCCGAGCTCGTGAATCAGTATATCGTGTTCATGAATTAGGGCATTGGTGAGGACAGTAAAGGCTCACGACACATTGGGACAACATCAACGCAGAGTTTATATCTTTCTGACATTACTTGTAAAGTTATTTAAAGCACATTATGATAAATAATTTGCTTGTTACATATACGTGCAACATTTCAGCCGTTAATAAATTATAAATGTTAGCTAGATTTAGGGTTGGGAATCGAATACTTGGTCAGGAATCGGATACTAGTTATAAAATAAAAATTTCGTGTTGTTTTCTCAGTGCTGCAGGCGTGTGTAACTATATTATGCAGCTCTTAAAGTGACAGCAGCCTAATATTCCTGCCGTCTCTATAATAACACTAATCAAACAACAAAAGACAAAGATAAAATTCACTCGCTGTTACTTTTATAAATATATTTGCAATGTATATACTTTATTTATAAAGTGCAGTGTTATTTAACATTTGATTAGTAACATTACCTGAAAATCTTAAAACACTGTTTATTTCAATCGTATCTTTGTTCAGTTGTATCTAGTTGTTGCGATAGCTAATTTTTTATTTGTTCTTTTCAAATTACTGAGTGTTTACTTGTCTTTAATAATGATTGAAATCTATATTAGTTAGGCTAGTTGTTTGTCCATGGTGTTTTTAAACCACAGGCAAACGTTCTTTGTGTAAGTGTTCTTTAGCTGTTGATTTTTGTTCATGATATTCAGCTACAATTAAATTTTTTACAATTAATAAGACTAAATGTGAATGATATCCAAGTTTTTTTTTACCTCATTGGAATCAAAATTAGAAATCGTTAAGAATTGTAATCTATAAGCAGAATCGAAATCGGAATCGTTAAAATTCAAACAATACCCAACCCTAGCTATTTTACCTGTCTAGCGACAAATGTTTATGCAGAAATATAATTCAATAATGGTTTGTATTTTTAAGAACATCTATCAAGTTTCGCTATGTGCAATGAGCTGGCTCACGTGATTCAAGTTTCGCGCTTCAGAACTTCCACTGAAAGAACATAGTGAGCCCTGGTTTTCACAGTGCATTGTGGGACTTTTTAGGGAGCAAACGTTTCAGTGCACTGGAAGGATTCTGCGATTGAGACGGCCCTTAAAATGGCCGACTCCCTGATCAGTGCCCTGACTAGTGAACTAGGGATCTGATTGATACACACCCAAATTATACATCCAGTGCTTCTAAATCTCAAACCTGTCACCACACACTGAGTGTTTCCCTAATCTAACATCTAACACGCCTGGCTTACATCATCAGCTCATTAGTGGAGACTGTAAGGGGACTGTAACCTGGGGCTGGTTGTATAAACATAGCTATTATGTCAAGACAGTGTCTAAAGTTCTAGTGTGACCCACTAGCAGTTAGCCTGGGGCAGCCAGTCTTACTTTTCGGTATCTAATTAGGCTAATCTACGTTTTTATGTAACTGACTTAAAAAAAAAAATTTATGTCTAACTCGTAAGACTAGTCTTAGCAGCTATGCAACCGGTCCCTGAATTCAGGACAAAAGGAAGATATGCGATCAGTGTAGTCAGGGTCACACGCACATATGCCTTAAGCTTACTTCTTTCCTAGGGCTGTTTGCGTATTATGATTTCTAAGGATTGTTAGGACTACACCACTGCATGCAATATGTGCAGTTATGTTGTGCCGTGTCTCCAGAACAGGTTTGAGAAGCACTGAGTTAGATGAAAAGATCAGAGAACACCAGACTTTACATCAACAGTCCACAAGAGGGCGCAAGGCATAACTCAAAAACAAACAGCAATCTGTTTTATTGCTCATTGCAAAGAACAACCCTGGCTGTCAACAAGTGCATTTCATTTTAAACTTCTTTAAAAAAATATATTCTTTAAATTTAGTCAGTGTTCATTTCATATTAGACAATTTTACTAAATTAAATTGTATCTAATATTAGTCTATACACATTTTAGTTGACAAAACAAATTTTACACCAAATATTTAATCATTTCAAAATTTACAGTAAAACGTGACAACTGTCCAGGCTGATCTCCTGGATTAATAATATTATAATGAGTGAAATACAATATTTAGTTTGTTTTATATTTCAGTTATTCATTGTCCATGTTTTAGTCCATTGTAACTGAAATAGCTTAATCACAACATGATTTACACATTTTGCACAACACTGCGTTCATATCTGATTAAAACAATTGAAAAGTGCACATATTCATACTTGTAAAAGAGCAATTATGTGTCACAATTCCCTATGTCTCTGATTTCAAGGACTCTTATTTTGATATTCTTTTGTCTTGTTTTGCGTGCGTTCAGTTCCTGTGTTTTAGTTTCAGTTTCCATTGCGGTCTTGTTAGTTGCCATAGTTATTCATTGTTTCATTGATTAGTCTCACCTGTTACTCATCATCTTATGTATTTAAACCCTCAGTTGTCTTCTGTTCTTTGTCTTGTGTTAAAGTTTTGTGCTGGTGTTTCTTTGTATCGTTCCTGATGTCTATTCAATTCTTGCTTCAAGCCTTAGTTTGGATTATCAAGTGTAGCCAGTGTGTGACATTATGAAAATGCATTGTCAGAGATTATACTAAAGTATGTACTTAATGAATGAAACCTTTAACGTGCAAAGACTAATGTGAAGGGCATGGCAATTTTATTGTCATGAAATTATATATTGGTGAATAATTTTCTCATCAGTAGATATCTTTGGGTATGATTTTTTAGGAACATGACACTGTAATGCTGATATTTTTGAGTATCTAACTGAAACCTGGGCTTCCTACTTTGGTTTCCTGGTCGGACTGAGATTTTGATGGTATGGGCTGAAACGGTTAACTTTCCCTATCGTCTACATTGACTAGCTAGATACCTAATACTGCCAGCCAGATTTCTTACCGCCTAATTCACTTCACAAAAAATTACAATTATTTATGGAAAATATAGTATGAAATATACTGCATCAAGTTAGTTTGTCCACTGTTGTACGGCAGAAAGAGTTTAACACCTGACTGTCCTTTATTTTTCCTGTGAATGTAAGGAAATCTTTTGCTGCACTCTCTCCTTCCAATAATTGACCTATGGCTAAGCCACGCCCCCAAACTCGATGAGCCAATCACAGTGTGCATAGCTCCCAATTCACTCGGACATTCTCTGCTTCCACGTCCATTGAAATGCATTGCAGTTAGTCAGTTTTCATTCGTTTTTATGTTTTTTCTTGTCATTTTAAGTTTAAAATGGTCAAACGGTGTGCATGGAGTACATGCAACTCCGACACTAGGTATCCCGAGAGGCTGGGCGACGGTGTTTTTTTTACCCTTTCCCAATTAAGCCACATCTCAAGCGAGATAAGTGTCTGCTCTGGATTAAGTTATGCGGTAGACCACAACACCAACTAAACGTGGATAAATTAAACAAGGATGTCTACATATGTTCTAATGTAAGTCAACAATGTATTTGAACGTTATCTTTAACATCTCTAACGTCACGTTAGGCTAACATTAGAAAACGTTAACGTTAGCTTCTAGCTGCGTTGTACATCATGTCACTTAGCTTCATTAACGTATCTGTAAATAACCGAGATAACAAATGTTAGCAATGTTGTGCTGAATGATTCATGTAAATACTGTAGCACCAAACTAACGGAGAGGTACTCTTGGTAAAGATGGTAAAAAGGATTGTCCTGGAAACGTATGCAACTTAGACCTGTACATATTTAATTTGATCATGAACCATTAATTACATATTGAAGCACAACATTTTAGACAACTTTCTACCAAAACAACTGGGGAACTTTGTGTTTTTTTTTAGCAAAACATGTAGCCTTTTCACTCCTCTTCAACATAACTAAATATAGCGCCCGTCACCGAATGTTGACTGTCTGTCCGAGTGAGTGGAGGGGGCGTGGCTTAGCCATAGGTCAATTGCAAGAAACCTCGGTTACTAGTTTATGAAAACTACTCTTTAGAACTAGCACTGACGGCTTGGGCTGTTTCTAGAAAAGTCACCAGGAATATCCAGGTATTCCTAAAGAAATCCACCAGGAAAATAAACCCTGATTCATGCACACAAGCACAATCAGCCACCAAATGTCATGCAACGCTTCCATATCTCACTGCAGTAAATTTCTGCACCAGTTAATGATAGTTGCTCGAATTTGATGTTGAAAGAGGGTTTGTCTGTTTACATGTGCACCAATGATATGATTATTTGTAATAATTAGAGTGGGACTCAACTGAAATAAGATGTTTACATCATAAGCAAACCTTTTCACATCTATTTACATGCAGTTTTCCATGAATGCAATTATTATTAAGAATTATTTACATGTACTTTGCACAACATAAAAAGTTGATGTCAAACGCAATCTGTGTTTAGGGTGACCAGACATCCCGAAAAATTCGGGACAGTCCCGAAATCTAAGCTGTTGTCCCGAATCCGGCCCTTATTGTCACGAAAATTATACTAGAGCAAAATCTTGAGTAGTTCTTGTCTGATAAAACATTAAAAACTGTCCGTGGAGTTTGAAAACTGCCTTCTATCTTTTTCATATTGCTTCAATATATATTCATAATACAGTACCTGTTGTTTTTCATTTTTGATATTGCTTTTCCATTTCTGTTTAATATTGTTATATGGCGTGTTGTCTCCTAACAAGATAAGAGAATCTCTAGATAAGAGAGTCTCCATCTCAAGGTTTTTAACATCACATGATGATGTTGTAAAGCAGTAATTTTCATATTATAAGACTTCAGACAAAGACAGATGTTTAACAGATTATTCAGGAAACTGTTTATTTTAGCACCATTTTGTCTCCTGCTTTCTGCTTTTACCTTACTTTGCGTATCTTTATGCTGTAGTTCCTAATATATGCCTACAATACCAATTGAAAAAAAAAGAAAAAAGACCACAAGCAGCCAAGCAAATTTCAGCAGCTAATAACTTAAACTGTCTTACTCTCTTTAATTTGGTATGCATCATCTGACAGCCGCAAGACCAGCCGAACGCTGTGAGTGTGTGTGAGAAATCATGAATGGTGAGAGAACACCATGAATTGGTACGTTTTTCCTTCAAACCAAACTTGGATCTTCAGCCGATAGTTTAAATCCCGTCTGGCTAGAGCTCTTCCCGTAATGTTTACTCATTAGGCCAGTAAATGGTCTTTTGTGGCTGTTTGAACACAAAACAAGAACTCTAAAACACTTTGAGCTTGTCCACTTTCACCACTTCCAGAGGGAGTTGAAAAAGCATTCGACTGGATCGCTTTCGTAGTGTAAACGCTCATGTGGTCGAATGCGTTTTCAACTAGCTCTGGAAGTGGTAAAAGTGGACAAGCTCAAAAAGTTTTAGACCCCGTTTACACCTGTATTTAGTGTCGTCCACTTGTGATCCGATCTACCAAAATACATCTTAATACCAGCTGTAAACAGGGCCAAAAGGGTGTGTTAGTAAAAACTGTTTAACTTTGGCAATTGATTCCTATAATAATAATAATAATTGGACTCCAATAATTACCATTTGTGGCTGTTTTTATTTGATTAATTTTATATAAAGCAACAAAATCACATAAATCTGGTAACAGGGTTGGAAAAATGGCAAACCTCATAGACAAAGTATAGAAAATAAAACTCAAATATTTAGTTTGAGCTAGGGCTGGGCAATATGGCAAAAAAATTAATAAAAATAAAATAAATATATATTTTTTCCACATTGATCTATGGTAATATTTATCACGATGTATAATTTTATAATGCTACCAGCCTGAAAAGTATCCTGACAATGACTGAAGCCTGGAGATACCTGAAGGTTCATTAATTAAAATTTTTAATAAAGGCTATTAACATAAATAGAATAACAATTTAATTAATTAAATAAAAAAATTGGTGTGAGTGAATGGTTCAATGACTCAAAGACACTTGTTTAATTACTGGGTGAAGCTGCATTTTTGAACAGATCTCTTGAATGAATAATTCAATGACAAATACAGTCACTTGTCGCCACCTACTGGTGTAACGATACAATCTTTATTTGAAGCATTAAGTTGCTTTTAAAGGTGATTTACTCTATTTTGATCGCTACTGTAGACATCAGTATGCATATATATCTGTCACGATCCACACTCAAGGAGACAGAGAAGATCCAAGCGCAGTATATTTATTAAGGGCCAATCCGTTACATCATAATCCAGTCCATGCAGAGGTCAAAATCCAAAGAAGCAATCCAACACAAGAACAAAACAAGACACAGTCAACAACCGACCTAAGAAGTGGTGTGATACAAACAAGGACTCCGTAACAAACACTACACAGGCAGGGTATATATAACACAGAACTAACAATGATAATGGGGAACAGCTGAGTGCAATGATGATGGGGAACAGCTGAGTGCAATGAACTGATGAGTGACAGTGACAGACAGAATGCTGGGAAATGAAGTCAATTGTGAAGGACACCGTGAGAACGAGGACCTCTAGTGATAAACAAGGGAACACAACCAGACACTGTGACAATATCAGAACTATAAACTTGTATTCCATTACTTTCACACTAAATTACTTATTTCCAAACTAAATCCGGTTGTCGTTTCACCTTTTAGTCCTTAATCCTGTTCTGTACACACACAGTTCAGTAATTTAAAGAAGTGACCACCACATTCTACATCCGAATGAAAAATGCAGGTAGTGAAATATCGCATGAACAAAAATCCTACGCAGTGTGTACAGAACTAAACTGATCAACTAGTTATTAATGAGGTATTTCAACCAGCATCAGAGATGTTTCTCTCTTCTGTATGCGCGGTGCAAGAAAATCACAGGGGAAGAACTACAAGCCTTGATTTGTGTTGCCAGATCTTGCTAGAAAAAGCCAACAACAAGCCCATAAAAAAGCAAAATAAATCAAAATGCTTTGATGAAAATAATACCAAAATATCATGACCCGCACCTCCTCATGAGCTTTATGAGGCAAGCTTAAACAAGCCCAAAAACACTTATAATTAGTGGACATGGCAACACTGCAAGAAAGTGCTCAGTGAAGCAGCCTTTACAAGCAAAAACAAAACACGATGCCTCCGTTGACTGCATTAGTCAAAATTCTTGAATATAAGTTTTTTTTTTGCTGTAATATTACTTTGGTCAGAATAGTGTCAGTCCTGAAACTTTACAGTGTGCATGCGGCCAAGATCGTATGGGTGTTTTAATTGAAATCGCAATCTTTTAATGATTAATTGTGCAGCTCTATAACCTATACAAAAAGTTCACTATTAAGATCAAATAAAGTTTAAAAATATTAGCTAAGCACTGGTTTTACATGTCTGAAATGATTTAGAGGTAGAAATTTGAGTAAAAAGTGCAAAGAGGGTTTCTGCAAATAAAAAAAAAAAAATAAAAAAAAATGTTTAGACTTTTTTTAAGAGCTGAAGAAATGCCCTGACATGTGTGCTCATTTCTTGGCTCAAGTCTGATGACACTGCACTGTAAAATCTAACATTGTTCTTACTAACTATTGTTTAGTTAACTTTAATTAATCTCCGGCAATGTGTTGAACTTACTGAAAAAAAATTAGTAATCTGTACTGTTTGCATGCTATGCCTTCATTACTCAGAAAAACCTTTTAAACATTACTTGACTGGTTTGAGTACCATTTTGCCAAAGCAAAAAAAAAAAAAAAAAAAAAAAAAAAAAAAAAAAAAAAAAAAAACAGGCGGGGCAAATGGTTTTTGATGCGGGGCAATTCTTAATAGACTTTTCACTAATTTCTTCCACTTCTGCAGTCATCATTCTTCTTAGTTGCATACGCTCATTTTCCAGTCTTGTTGAATGTTATTGTCAATACAACTAAACATTTTGGGAGAACTTATGTGACATAAGTTGACTTCATAAATTCATGTTGATTTCCTAAAATCAACCTAAAATTCCTCACCATTATTGTGACTAGTGTTCCCTTTGGTTGGGCACTTGGAACTTCATTTATATAATTCTGATTCTCTTCCAATTGATGCAGTGATGCAACATGAAATCACAGTTATTTGATTTCAAAGGAAGTGAAGTAATAAATATTATATATATACAGTATTTATACTTAAATTATTTCCATGTTCTTAATGAATGTATTTATGATGTATAACATGATTATGTTAAATAATTATCTTTTTACATTTTAATTGCAAACACTTATAGCATAAACTTTTAATTGCGTTGATATAATCCCTCTATATTTGTGACAATATCTTGCAATTTTGCTTGAGTCACACACAGACTTCAACATTCAGCATGCAAACCACAACAATGGTAACAAGCTTTTTTTAAATTACTTTAATTAATTAGACCATTGCAATTTTATTTGCTGTCTCTTGTCAGTATAACCCCAATAACGATGGCAAATACAATTTTAATGGTTAAATAAAGCCAAAAATGGTAAAACAAAGCAATTAATTTATTCATGCCGCAATGCACTCTGGGAGTACACTTCCTCAGATCACAGATAGAATTAAGTTGACAGAACTTAAATAGATTAAGTAAGAAGAACTTGATGTAATTAAGTTATGCTTACTTACTTAAATTAAGGCAACGAGTTTGCACAATTTAATTAAGTAAACTGAACTAATTAGTTTTTACGGTGTGTATTCATAAAACACATACTGAACAAGACTTTTGAGAACTGGATCTTGTAGCCTAGAGATTTAACAATATATTGATTTAAATTTTTTAAGATAATTTTTGTCACGAGGGAGTGTCGATGGCCATGAATCGATGTGATTCACGACTGGGAAGACAAAGACTCTCCCCTAATGGTCCAATCAAGGTAAAAGTGACCATGAGGAACCAAAGAAAGAAGGTGAGAAGATTAAAAGAATGGGTTTTTCCCTTGTTTGTAGTTTATTTCAACACAACATAATCAATACACAATAAAGTTCAAAGACACATTATTTAACACACTAATCTAAACATAGACGCTTGAACTGTCAAACACCTTTGTTCCTGTTTGACTGAAGGTACAAGTAAACTATACCTGGTATTTCCAATGTGTCTTCTGCTTCTTTTGCACTGAAGAAAAAAAAACTGCCCCACCATCAGTAGTCAGTGATTCACCATGTTCATGTAAAATACTAGTTCAATTTAGTAGAAAAACTTGCTAATGTTGGTACAGCGCTGTCATAGAAAAACAGTTGGAAGAGACTTGTGTGAAAGTTTGAGTCGGCAGGACTCATCAGTAGTGTCTATCTGGTCCCTGTATTAAAAAAAAAGAAAAAGAAAGAAAAAAGGCGTGTGAGCATGCCGATATTAGGAGAAACTATATTATTGCATTAGTAATCACTATTAATATTACCCACTCATAACACAAAACATGCTTTGTATTTATTATCATACATACAGTACAAATGTAATTTTATATTTTAGTAATTAAATTACTATTATCACGTTATAAACGTGTATTTGCAAACAGTATTTCACAGAAAACATTCTTAGACTTTAACATTCATCATATTACAGTGTAAACAAATTAATTTTATATCGTATTATGTTTTATATTATAGAGCAAAAACGCTTTATAGGTCATTAGGTTGCTTATATTTGACATTTCAAAGTTTCACTCGATTTCACACATTTCAATCTGGCGATAAAGTAAAAAGGAAAATAGTAAAATGTGTTAAAGTTTATGTAAAAATAACACGCTAACTAATGTGAAAATGAATCACTTACTCGTCAGAAAAGATATCCTCAGCTGAATCAAGCCGCGCGCCGCATAGCATTCTTCTTCTGAGGTAAATTCAAGGCTTATTCCTCACAGCGCGTCTTCTTCCAAACTCGATGAAAAGCAGAGGAAATCTGATGAATCTTGATGCTTTGTGTACTGAGGTGACGGGGCGTTTACAGGTTCGCGTGGACGATTACCGTATGAATGAGGTGCGCTGCGAGTGGGTGTGGCCACATTAATAATAATGAGCAGAGACTTGAGTAACTGTATCTCTTGTTGGGTTCATACGGATTACATAAACTGATAATATTTGTTGTTGATTTGACTTCATTTAAAAGTAGTCATTTCAAGCATTTCTCGTGTCTGTGTGGCAAGTATTCGCTGAGTTTCGGTCATTATTTGTGACGCATTTCAGAAAGAAGATCATGGAGACAGAGACAGCAGAAAGCGCACCCTGTTTGTTTTCTTTATTTTAAAAAAGCATAAAGTTTTGTTATTATTGTGAGTGTACACAAATAAAAATAGACCCTTTACAGTTTCAAAGGATCTTATCTGTATGACCAGAAATAATTTTATTTTAAGTTCTTTTCGCTGGTATTAGGAAAAAATGCAAGTGATCACATCAGTGCCTATGCAAACTAGGGCAGTCGCGGTGAAGGAATATCCCTTGCGGTAATTTTGAGTGGCTCAATAGCGCGATATGCGGTATTATTTTACCATTTATTTATTTATATTTATTTGTTGCTATATAAATAAGTGTTGTGATGTGGTCAGCACGCACAAAAACAAGGACATTTTCAGTAACCAATGTAACCGAAACTAAACAGCGTCTCAACGCATCGTTACGGCAACGGACTGTCTTTGAGTGAGTCATGACCATTCATTTCACGAACACGTTCAAAAACGCTGATTCATTTAAACATAGATGTAATGAAATAAGGTGTTAATTATTTTTTAACTTTGAGCTCCACTTTTCAATACTCAGCTGACGCATGCGTCGCATTTGTAACGCTGAAGCTAATGCTTCACTTAATAGAGACCAATGGAGTTGATTCAACGTGACTTATTTTCCCGCGGCTTCCTCGCGCTGTGGAATGCTGACTAGCGCTGCCGCTGATGCCATTCATGGTAAATACAAATATTTCGTTTTCCTCAGACACAGCAACCTTTTCACGAATATATGACTTGGCCTCGAAGACAGACAAATACTTTTAAATTTTGAATACTGTTCAGAGACAGAAAGTAGCGCAGCTGCTTTGTTTATGGGGTTACTGGGGTAAAAGCTGCACTTCTGCTGTTCCATCAGCGCCACCTACTGTCAGAGAGCGAACGTGCGTTTTCATTCACTCGTTCCGCCATGTGCTTTTCATCAGTATTGGGTTGTTTACATCGGAGTGCTGATGCCTTTTTGACGTAGCACACATGCTATGTTGCAAATATTAACAGGTTGATGGAAAAGTAATCTAAAAAAACACTGCTGTCATTAGTTGTTTCCAATCATCTCTGAAACTGGTCTTCAAGCGATTGAGAGTTAAATTTGCACTTTCCCATTTTGCTCGAATATGTCCGCTCTCGTCTCCCAAGCGACTCCCCTTCCCCGACTCATCTCTGGTGAGGTGCACACTGTGACATCCTACATCATAAAAAAGACATGTGTAACACAGTCAAGTTGCAAACTGGCTAATACCCAAGACTTGGTGCTACCCAGCCGAAGACCGCATTTACACTGCAGCTCTTCATGCCCAAATTCAGATTTTTTGGCTATATCAGATTTTTTTTGACGAAACGCTTACATCTTCTTTTAAAAGTGACCCATATCTGATATCTGCATTTACACCATACTTAACGAAACTAGCAAAAAAACAACATTATGATATCAAGAAATCAATTTCAATAGTACATTGTGTTTAATTCATTGACATGAAATTCATAGAAAGATTTTTAATGCAATGTTTTAATCTTTATATCAAAAACATTAATATAGTACAAATTCTTCAAGACAGTGAATATGTACACAGATCCACTATTAGTGTTAGTGTGTACTAATGGTCTCGTGGTAGAACCTTTCTTTGGCATGTTAGAGCTTCTGGGTTCGAATCTGCCCTCGTATATGTGTGTTTCCTCATTAAAACCAAATGTGTTCATCAGAGATTGTACATCAAGAGCAGGGACATGTTTGTGTGCATTTTATTTTGTGATTTCACAGGAACGAATAGTCTCCACGACGGGAATGTGCACGAGTCGACTGATTCAAAAGCAACACATTTCAGCACCTCTTATTAAACACAAACGAACAAAATTAATACTCTGCTAGTCAACTAGAGATGTTTAATTTGTTATAGATATATCTGTGCCACGAAATGTTTAAAAAAAGTCAAAATTTTTTAAACACAATGACTCGCATTGACGGGAATATCCGATCAGTCCGCTTACACATGCACATATCCCATTCATATCAGATTTATTTCCACATATAAATAAGGCCTGAAACTGGATCTGAGAATATCGAAATCCATGTGCTTTTTTCCTGCTTACACGTTCGAGGGGTGTATCTGATCTGTGTCACATGGGAGGAAAAAATCTGAATTGGGTCACTTGAACCATGCAGTGTAAATGCGGACTAAAAGCATATATTTAGGGCTTTTTAATGCCGTTAAAATCATGGGATTCTAATTTGAGACTTTCAAGATTTTTTAATGCCCCATGGGAACCCTGGCAAAATGTAAACTTTGTAAACCATTCACTAGATTAACATGGGACCGCATTCTCCTACTCTTGGTGTTGTCAGTGGGACAGTACCTTTTCAGATGAAGGAAAATGTTGTGTTTCCCAACCGTCCGTTGACATATTTTGCAGACCGTCTGGGCCGGATCACACAGAACGTGTTTTTGCATTCTACTGCGCTACTTTTCCACTGGTTTTCTAAGTAAACGTGCTAGATGGATGTGTTTCGCGTCTTTCGTAGCATCGCATGCATGACACGCCATTATAAAAACACGTTAAAAGAAGCTCAACTTAAAAAAAAACACACAATTTAAGAGCTTTTTCAAATGATCTTCATCTCGTGTTTCCGCAAAATCACGTTGTGTAATGCATTCTTACCTTTTTTACAACAATTTCCTCAGCTTTGGAGGGTAACGCAAGTTTGTTTCCCTCGTCGGCTCTTTGGAGACTGACTGGATGTTGTCACATTTATTTCTGATGTGTGATAGACTGGCAGATTAATCCATTTAGAGTAAAAATGCCAAGAGCTTATCATTGAAATCAACATAAATTATCGCTATCTCGATATCGTTTATCGCCCAGCCGTAGTTTGATCACCTTCTTTCACTGACCATTTGTATAAAAAGTAAAAATAATACATTTTTTAAGGGTCATTTTGAACCTTATTTTAGCCGTAAATGAACTTGACTCCCAAACACTGCTTAAAGCTCTCATAATCTTCTCGCTTTGCTTCATTTCCAGCTTAGATATTGTGCTATCAATTAAAACCGATAGATCAAAATATTAAAAGAAAAACGTAAGAGATTGTTGTGATGAGTTTCCATACCTCCAGCCAGGTCCTTCTCTAAGAGCTGGATCTGCAAGGAAAAGATCTTCTCCTGCAGGTTGCATAAAGAGTGTTTGATCCTCTCTCTGCGTGTGACCATGTAGCACAAGTTTCTGACCTGAAAGAAAACACACCAGTCACTAAAGTAGCTATGGTTAGGAGTTAGCATGTTTCTGTAAAACCTCGCTGATAATGCCCACTTTACATCTCACTCAGTTTGTCACATTCAGCGCCTTTGCTCATGTGCAATTTTTTGCCTACAATGATTCCAAATATGAACATTATTTCCTAAATGTTTCTACAAACGATTTATTCTTCGTCATGCATCACGTTTTATAAACCTATAAAACATCTGCTCCACCCAGATGCGCTGAGACAATGGAATTAAACACACGCTCAAAGTATTCATTATTCATAGTATAGGTGGGAAAGTCCTCTAAGAAAGTGAGTGTTGCCACCACAGTTCTGCCAATGTATTTAACTCAATAACCTAATCAGTGACTAACCTTCATAATCAATAATAGATGAGCACCTTTACTGTAGAAAAGGGTTGGGCAACTTTGGTTCTGGAGGGCCACTGTTTAGCTCAGCCATTATCAAACACACCTGAACAAGCTGAACATTAACCCAGACGAAGAGGTTTTCATGATAACGATACAGTATGAAAGCTAGTATATTCCTGTAACTATATAAATATAAATGTATATTCCTGACATTTCATGTCAAATCATACAAATTTCAGAAACTTTCCTTGGCTCAAATTTTTTTATTTGTTAATATTCTTTCTGAAGAAAGACAAACATACATAGTGAAGAAAGATAAAATATTAAATGTCACAGATGTATATTTACTCAGTAATCCACTGTTTTGTAGTTGAGGGTCAAAATGACAATTTTCACCTGAGATTAAGCCAAATAACAGGGTGTAAAAATGACTTTAGAAAGACGGTAGCATCATTATTATAATTATATTTTTACACAGAGATTGGCAGGTCTATTAGTGAAGTCTGTTGATTTTATCAATCTTTGTTTCATTAAATGCCAACGGTGACAGTTCAATAATGGGGAAAAGCACTTTGTGTTATTTTCCCCACGTTTGCATGCCTGTAACTCCAGAAGTAATACAGATATACTAATATCCTTTTAGATTTAGCTTTTTAACAAACTCTTTTTTTTGGTATCCATGTTTTTGAGGCCCAAGATGGTTCAAGCCTAGAGATATGGAGATCCCAATGCGGCTCCATGAGTAAATTATCTTCAAATCATAATCTTCAGCTTCTTATGTAATTTTCCCTAAGTTTTCTTGCCTGTAACTAGTGATGTAGTACTCGAGTCCGGTCTCGAGACCGATTTCTGCTTTCTCGGACTCGTCTCGGACTTGTTCCTTCAAAGACTCGGTCTCGACTCGGACTCGACCCTTCAAAGACTCGGTCTTGACTCGGACTCGGCATAGGCGGTCTCGTCCCCATCACTTTCCCGGTGAGAGGGTTCAACACCCGCACTTTTTTTGGCAGTTTTGCACAAACGCCTTACTACAGTCGCTCTCGTTCAGTCGTTTCTCTGGCCGCTCTGTGTCTGCGCTCGCTGCGTCTCCTCTCCCCATTCCTCTCAAAAATGACACCGGCTTTGAGTGTGACCGGCTGATGATTAGATGATTAGTGTGTTAGATTTATCGGTCAGCTCGTGCTGTTATGTTTTGTTGACATGTCGAGTGTTTTCAGTATTATATTTCGTTTTTTAGACTAAACCGCACAAGACTTAGGCATTCTGTTTGTGCTGCGTGATTTAAAGAAAAGTGTGCACTTTGCTCACACTTTTCTCCAAAATAAAAGCTCAAGGGTTTATTTCTTACAAGTGCAGAAATTAGGACAAAAGTATTATATTTTTCCTATTCTATAGCGTAATATAAAATATACTTTTGAAATATTAATTTTCATTTATACAGTAGCATACATTTATAGGCTATATGGATTTTCCATCATAGGAATAATTATATAAATCATTATTATATTATTATAATAAATGTTTGGCATTCTAAAACACCAGTGATAATGTAATGTAGACTCTATATCATAACTAAAAAGATGTTTGAGCCCTCTTTAGGTACAAGTCAATGTTTTTTCTTTGTTCAATGTGCACAGGTCATGGGTCGAACCCAGTTGAAGCTCTTAATTGAGCTTTCAAGGTGCATTAGATTGAGCTTTTAACCTTAAAATGTACAAAAAAAAGTTGCGGGGGAGCATGCCCCCGAACCCCCCATAAAGGGACAGAGGTCCACACAACATAGTTTACAAAATCCAGTGGGAAAGAACGATCATTTATAAATTGTACCCCAGCATATACAACAAAGTTCCTTTTAAGCTTTTTAGTCATTAATAGCTGTTAATGCCAATTAAATGTCACATCCATCTTAAGGTCCATATTAAGACGTTAAGACTGCTCCTCTAAACAATTCCCAATCTAGCTTAGTCTGTAGGCCTAACTGTTGATTATTAACTGGGGTGATATTAAATCATGAATATCAAAACTGACATGTCGAGACAAAATCTCGACTCGGACTTGCTTCCTCAAAGACTCGGCCTTGACTCGGACTCGACTGTGTTTGAAAACCAACGGACTCGGTCTCGACTCGGACTCGACTGTATTTGAAAACCAACGGACTCGGTCTCGACTCGGACTCGACCCTTTAAAGACTCGGTCTTGACTCGGACTCGACTGTGTTTGAAAACCAACGGACTCGGTCTCGACTCGGACTCGACTGTATTTGAAAACCAACGGACTCGGTCTCGACTCGGACTCGACCCTTTAAAGACTCGGTCTCGACTCGGACTCGACTGTATTTGAAAACCAACGGACTCGGTCTCGACTCGGACTGGACCCTTTAAAGACTCGGTCTTGACTCGGAGTCGACTGTGTTTGAAAACCAACGGACTCGGTCTCGACTCGGACTCGACCCTTTAAAGACTCGGTCTTGACTCGGACTCGACTGTGTTTGAAAACCAACGGACTCGGTCTCGACTCGGACTCGACCCTTTAAAGACTCGGTCTTGACTCGGACTCGACTGTGTTTGAAAACCAACGGACTCTGTCTCGACTCGGACTCGACCCTTTAAAGACTCGGTCTTGACTCGGACTCGACTGTATTTGAAAACCAACGGACTCGGTCTCGACTCGGACTCGACTGTATTTGAAAACCAACGGACTCGGTCTCGACTCGGACTCGACTGTATTTGAAAACCAACGGACTCGGTCTCGACTCGGACTCGACCCTTTAAAGACTCGGTCTTGACTCGGACTCGACTGTGTTTGAAAACCAACGGACTCGGTCTCGACTGTATTTGAAAACCAACGGACTCGGTCTTGACTCGGACTCGACTGTATTTGAAAACCAACGGACTCGGTCTCGACTCGGACTCGACCCTTTAAAGACTTGGTCTTGACTCGGACTCGACTGTGTTTGAAAACCAACGGACTCGGTCTCGACTCGGACTCGACCCTTTAAAGACTCGGTCTTGACTCGACTTGACTGTGTTTGAAAACCAACAGACTCGGTCTCGACTCGGACTCGACCCTTTAAAGACTCGGTCTTGACTCGGACTCGACTGTGTTTGAAAACCAACAGACTCGGTCTCGACTCGGACTCGACTGTATTTGAAAACCAACGGACTCGGTCTTGACTCGGACTCGACTGTATTTGAAAACCAACGGACTCGGTCTCGACTCGGACTCGACCCTTTAAAGACTCGGTCTTGACTCGGACTCGACTGTGTTTGAAAACCAACGGACTCGGTCTCGACTCGGACTCGACCCTTTAAAGACTCGGTCTTGACTCAGACTCGACTGTGTTTGAAAACCAACGGACTCGGTCTCGGACTCGACCCTTTAAAGACTCGGTCTTGACTCGGACTCGACTGTGTTTGAAAACCAACGGACTCGGTCTCGACTCGGACTCGACCCTTTAAAGACTCGGTCTTGACTCGGACTCGACTGTATTTGAAAACCAACGGACTCGGTCTCGACTCGGACTCGACCCTTTAAAGACTCGGTCTTGACTCGGACTCGACTGTATTTGAAAACCAACGGACTCGGTCTCGACTCGGACTCGACTGTATTTGAAAACCAACGGACTCGGTCTTGACTCGGACTCGACTGTGTTTGAAAACCAACGGACTCGGTCTTGACTCGGACTCGACTGTGTTTGAAAACCAACGGACTCGGTCTCGACTCGGACTCGACTGTATTTGAAAACCAACGGACTCGGTCTTGACTCGGACTCGACTGTGTTTGAAAACCAACGGACTCGGTCTCGACTCGGACTCGACCCTTTAAAGACTCGGTCTTGACTCGGACTCGACTGTATTTGAAAACCAACGGACTCGGTCTCGACTCGGACTCGACTGTATTTGAAAACCAACGGACTCGGTCTCGACTCGGACTTGACCCTTTAAAGACTCGGTCTTGACTCAGACTCGACTGTGTTTGAAAACCAACGGACTCGGTCTCGACTCGGACTCGACCCTTTAAAGACTCGGTCTTGACTGTGTTTGAAAACCAACGGACTCGGTCTTGACTCGGACTCGACTGTATTTGAAAACCAACGGACTCGGTCTTGACTCGGACTCGACTGTATTTGAAAACCAACGGACTCGGTCTCGACTCGGACTCGACCCTTTAAAGACTTGGTCTTGACTCGGACTCGACTGTGTTTGAAAACCAACGGACTCGGTCTCGACTCGGACTCGACCCTTTAAAGACTCGGTCTTGACTCGACTTGACTGTGTTTGAAAACCAACGGACTCGGTCTCGACTCGGACTCGACCCTTTAAAGACTTGGTCTTGACTCGGACTCGACTGTGTTTGAAAACCAACGGACTCGGTCTCGACTCGGACTCGACCCTTTAAAGACTCGGTCTTGACTCGACTTGACTGTGTTTGAAAACCAACGGACTCGGTCTCGACTCGGACTCGACTGTATTTGAAAACCAACGGACTCGGTCTCGACTCGGACTCGACTGTATTTGAAAACCAACGGACTCGGTCTCGACTCGGACTCGACCCTTCAAAGACTCGGTCTTGACTCGGACTTGGCATAGGCGGTCTCGTCCCCATCACTACCTGTAACTCAAGAAGTGTTAAAGTTATCTTGAAATCCTTTTAGATTCTGGTTTTTAACAAACATTTCTTTTGGCATCTCCATTTTAAAGTTTCTATATGGTTCAATCCTAGAGATATGGAGATCCCAATGCGGCTCCATGAGGAAATTGATAAATTATATACCCATTTTTATTGGCTAAAAATCAAATGTGGGTCACTTTGCATACAGCTAATACTTTTTTATTTTAAAGAGGGATATCTGAACAACAGATAATGTTTTTTTCAACACATTTGCATAGAATATACCTGTCTGAGTGCCAAAAATATTGTTTTTCCAATGTTTGCGTGCCTGTAACTCTAAAAGTGCACTGGAAGGAAGAAGATCCTCCAAGCTGGGTCATTGGACTTGGTTGAATGGAGACTGAAACAGGTTTATACAATGGAAATAATGACCACATGTCTATAAATGAAGTTGGATATTTTTATACAAAGATGTAAAAGTATTTTGCCACAATGAATTCTGAAACCCATATCAAACGTAAATTTCCATCACTTCTGACGAGTGTGCAACGTTTAAAGAGTCGTATGTTAGGCTCTCAAAGATGTGATTTGTCAAAGAATAGTAATAATAATTGATTAATATTGTGACATATATCGTTATAATGCAATTAGGGGTGTGTGATATGACCAATATAAGACATTTTATTTCACGATCCAATATCACCATATAGTAATTTTGTGTTATTTGATCTCATTTCTGTTATTTAAAAATAAGCAAAAAGAAGCAAATTACAAACAATAGGACAAATACAATATAACAAAAAATATGAATTAAACAAATTAAGTTTTTAAGGTTAATAAATTTAAATATTCTTATCAAAGCTAAAAAAAAGTTATTCAGTCAAGAGCGGTAAGTTATTTTCTCTTTTGTGTTATTCACATTCATGACAAACAGCAGCAGGTTTTTTAGGCTGCCGTCACTTTAAGACCAAACGCACGGATCCAATATACTGATGCACATCCGGTTTACACACAACGGTTTACTTTCACTTGAGACATAACCGACTGTTTACATGAATACTCCATACGATGGACATTCTCACATAGTTGCGCGTTTATTCGACCATTCAAGCGCAATAAGATGTCAAAGAGAACTGAATTCACGATCGAATGCGGAGAGACGAGGCTTTCTGCGCTTACGCTGTGTCAGTCAGTTCTTTCACTGCTTAACACTTTTTAACATCTCTTTATATTCTCATTCATGCATTTCATCACTCTGAAGTGTCAATAGTGCTATATATTTACGTAAGGCGACCAGGGGTGTGAAGTAACGAATCACAAATACTCACGTTACTGTAATTAAGTAGTCTATTTTAGAAATGGTACTTTTTTGAGTAGTTTAAAAATTGTGTCATTTTACTTTTACTTGAGTACATTTTAAGTGATGTATCGGTACTTTTACTCCGCTATTTTCCTTCCGGTTGTGGTTATTACTTGTTACATGCTTGTTTTAAAATTTTATTTTTATCCATCAACGTGATTGGATCGAGCAATCGGTCTCGTGACTGTCGTCAAATCAAATTCTGCATAGAAAACGTTCATCACTAGTCTATCTGCTGTTACTCGTGGCTGCTGTGGAAGTGCATTCTTCAAGCATCAATTCAAACGAGACATCAGCGTCTTCCTCTAATATGCTAAGGTACATTTCTGCTTACTTAATGATCTTTATATAGGCTAGCCAGGAGGACCAGATTCAGTATGCAGTGCACCGTATGACCCATGGCGTTAACTTGAACTGCGTTTCTGTCAGTGCGTGACTACAGTTCGTTAATAAACAACGTTTTTTGATTGATCCATTTCATACAATTCGCCTTCATTTAGCAAGTGCACTTGAGCGAAAACATTTTTCAAGTTCAAAATTTTTGTTGTTGTTCTGGATGCTGCTGATAAAACAGCTTTGCGAGACTACAGAGACATGCATTTGTTTTTGTGTGTGTGTGTGTGTGTTTCTTTTGTAAAAGTTTCCCCGGATATACTTCCCTATTTAAAGCAGTAGTGCAGATACTAGGCCTACATTCAGCAGCATCAAGATTACAAACTAATATATGATGATGAGCACTGAATATGTAATACTGAATACATATTACGAGCACGCTCGAAATTCAATATTAACTCATATAGTCAGTCTAATGGTGCACAGCTTATTGTGAGTTTCTAAAGGTTTTTGAATTCTTTGCACAGTTATGAACATTGATATTTATGTGATTGGCCTGACTAGAGTTTGGTTTTTCCAGCTCGCAAGCCAACGTAGAGTTGCTAGACAACACTGGCTGCAAAATTACATTTGTTGCCGCTAGGATGCGTCTAGATTTCTAGACTATCCACACACCGAAAAGACACATTTATATGCAAACACCATATAAAAGTGAATTTTGCATCCGATGACCCCTTTAATAAACAATTAAAATGTATTTAATGTATCTGACACATTCGTAATCATTACTTTTGCCGGTTCTTTGTGACAGCTGTTAGGTGCGTTATTGGCAGCGTCACCCTCTGGTTACACCAACGCATTAGCACCGAAAACATGGGGATTTTTTGGGGGGACAATAATTTCAAAAAATTAATTCTATAATTAAATCAACTAATCGAAAATTGTGACAGAATTTTCTGGAAACCTGTTTGAAACGATCATTATAGATTATTGAGAGATGCTACACTCACCCGCTCCAGATCCTGACGCAAGTGAGTGAAGAGCTTGAGTCGTCGATACAGAACGTCCTGCTCCTGCTGGGCCAGATTGTCCACCTCGTCCCTCTTGAGGACCACCAGCGGCTGGTTCAAGTTGGCCTTTCGTCGCAGTTTCCAGTACTGGAAGAGGAAGTCCACGTGAGCATCCGGCAGCGAAAGGCTTTCCGCAACATCCTTGGGATCCACTAATCTGTAGAACTCGTCTTCAAGCTCTTGCAGCTTCTGCTTGCGGTGGCTGGCTTTCTCCCGTTCGGCTTGCTCCTGCTTCAGACGGTCCGCAAGCATCCCGGGAAGATCCAGTCGCGGTTCTGCACTCGCGCCGCTGTTCGAGCTGTGCTCCAGACAGAAAGATTTGAAGCGCACCTCGTCGTTCTCTGCCAGAGTGGTGCGCATCTCTAGTCCATTGTCAAACGCACAGGTCACGTGGAAGGCCACGGCGCAGGACGGCATGGAGCACTGTGGGAACAGAACGGCATGCGTTTCACGCATCATTTACTCACGCTCGTGTCCTTCCAAAACAGGAACACAAAAGTAAAGATTCAGGGACCAAAGCTTTTGAGCTTCCATAAAAATATCACTACAGTTAAGGCCATTGCACACTGAGTCACGTTTTTTCGTGTCCGTCAGCCTAAAAATTCGTCACGCACAGAAACCTTGCACACTGAGTCCGATGCGTATTTATTAAACCTTTGCGGAAAAAAACGCAAAAAATACTAAATGGATTCGTAAAGCAGTGTGGATGATTTTGTTGCCCTCTGTCTTCTTAAAATGAGAAAAAGAAAGAGGAAATATTGGGTCCATCCAATCCTGAGATTGCGCCGAGAGTTTCAGCTCCTTATCAAGAAGTTGCGAAATTATCCCGAGCGATTAAAAATTTACCTCAGAATGTCAGTGGAACAGTTTGATGCTTTGCTAGCGATACTGGAGCCACATATTAAAAAGAAGACCACCAATTTCCGTGAACAGAGACTGGCAGTATGTCTAAAGTATGGACATGGACACACACACACACACACACACACACACACACACACACGGCCGGCGGAAGCGCTGGGCAGACAGAACAGCTGTATACAGGATATATTTTGTACCCAAATAATAAATACTTGTCAGACGCAATTCTGGATTTTGTCGTTCGCTTGTACGGTGGCTCTAAATTGTCAAAAAACCTCTCAAAATGCTAGCTGTGGATGCGAAAAACGCAGAAAATCAAACCCGATCCGAATTTTCTTATTACGGACGAAAGTTTCATAGACAGTGTGCAAGCATGATTGACATAACGTGAGGTCGAATTTTTTTTTTAACATGTGAAAATTTCGCATGCGAATTTCGGACTCAGTGTGCAATGGCCTTTAGGGCTGAACGATTAATCGAATAAAATCGAATAATGCGATAAGCTAATCGTAAAAGGCTGCGATGTGGGTGCGATATGAAAAATATGTCCCAGAGCAAAAGCATGACTGTCCTCTTTGTGTGGCCGTCTCACTGACCAACTGAGTGAGCGCACCTCCGTTCTACGCCAAAGAAGCTAACCATCTACTGGATAGACAGTTGTGTTAATTTCGTTAACGTGACAAAAAATGTTCGTTGACAATCTTTTTTTCCATGACTAAGATGAGACGAAGATAACACCAACATCATTAAACGATAACTGTGACAAAATAAACATGCAATATCGTTGACGAAAAAAGTTCTGGAATCAAATGCCTAAGGTCAGGAATCGGATACTTGTTATAAAATTAAAATTTTGATTCCTCTTATCGATTTCTTTGTGTGCATTGTAATATGACTTTAAAACATTCACGCACTAGACTCGCATGCTGTATTCTCTGCTACACACACACATCCGAAACGCGAGGACAGAAATCACACACTAAATAGTGCGCGATACTGAACTGAGTTCTCTTCCGCGTGTATTTGCACTTGAACGGACAAAAACACGCAAAAATATTGTCAAAATGTCTTTAATAATGCTTGAAATGTATATTAGTTAGACTAGTTGTTTTTATAGTATATTTAAACCGTAGTCAAAAGTTCCTTGTGTAAGTGTTATTTAGCCTGTCATTTTTTGTTAATGCTATCCAGCTACAATGAAATATTTTGCAATAAAATAAATGTTGATATCTAAGGTTTTTTTTTACCTTATTGGAATCAAATTAGGAATTGATAAAAATTGTAATCGATAAGCAAATCGAAATCTTTAAAATTTAAACGATACCCAACCCTACTGCAGTACTCCCTAATTAAGTCGAGAGAACAGATTTCAACCATTATTCGTGATTTTAATTTTTTTTAAATGTAAAAGTTTATGCATCAGACTGATCTGATCCTTGGGTTCAGTGTTTGGGACATGGCTTTTAATGGTGAGACTTTTGTTTTTGTAATCAGCCTTTCAAAAATGATATAAAAAAAATTAATTTAGATTTATCGGCCAATATATTGGTTATCAGCTTTTAAATATAAAAGAATTATCGGTTATCGGTATCGGCCAAAATTGCATATTGGTGCATCCCTAAAAATCAGTCATAATAAATCAATGTAATTCATTATGTTTTTCATATCAGTATTCACTGATCCTTATTCATTTCAAATACAGTTTCTGAATGTTATTTACATATAAAAACTATTATGTTATTTATGATTAACTTATTTTACCATTAATTACGTGAGGCAAAAGAAGTGAGAGTAAAGAATAAACAAATTCACGCATTTCAACAACTTCTGCTCTCGTATTTGAAGGCTGCTATTGGATCATTAAGGGAAAAGTCAAGTCACCTTCATTTATTTAGCGCTTTTAACAATATAGATTTTCAAAGCAGCTTTACAGTTTTTCTTTTTCAGAAAACATAATATTGTGCGACCGCACATTACTTTACAGGGAGATTTAGACCTACGAGCTACATTCTACCTTAAGAACAAACTGTGCAACCGAATAAAGCACAGCTTATATTTAATTGAGTTGTTACTTTTAACCTTTAATAATAATACCAGCTGACTGTGCTCTCTATATAACATTAGGTGAGATTTTTTTCTTGAGAAAAATTAACATGTATCTACTGTACCTAATATGTATCCAAATTAATCGATATTGAATCAAGATTGGAATCAAATCACAAGAATTGAAATCATGAAATTTGTGTCAAGCAATAATTGTCACTGTACCATGTAAACATAGTAACATGGTGTCACTAAACCTAGTAAAATTATGTTTAGTTACCAAATGTTTTGACAATAACAATACATATATTGTGATGTTAAAAAAAAACTCCCCCCAAAATTCTCACTCCAAGCTAAACTCAAAAGTTGCCAGCCCTGAATAAAGTAAATAGCTAATTACAAACTAGCTAGTAGCTATTTCTATGATACTTTTATGGTGAAACTTAAAAGCATCAGTTTTCACAATTTCTCCTTTTCTGTACCATGGAAAACTGTTCTGGAACAACATTTAGATGGTGGACTATTCCTTTACTAGCTCTTCACATAAAGCTGGATATATAATAGATATATATTAGCATGTGCAGCTTTATCTGTAAACACACAGTACACTTATGTAGGATTATATAAACTATATAGCAAATCTCTGGATTGATTGCTTGCTCTAATCTAATTAAATGAGAACATAGAGCATGAAGATTTTAAGATGTTACAAACATTAACATGATTTTCTGTAAGGCTGCTTTGAAATAGCCTAATGTGTATTATGAAAAGCATTATAGAAATAAATTTGAGTGGTCTTTATGAAGTCTCTTCTTCTACCTGTATGCATGTGCCTGTGTGTTCCCGGCACAGGCTGCAGTACAAGGCCCATCGGCTGGCTGGGATGTGGGACACTTTAGTGATGGGCTCCATCTTCTCAGGGCAGCCAATGCTCACCTGTGTGGACATGCAAACAACACAAGTCAGAAAACAAGTAGTAAACCATACGTAATCTTATTATGCATCCGCATAAATGTCATAAATTGGTGTTTGTCTGGAAAACAAAGAGTTTGATTTTGTTATTAATTTCTTGGGTTACACTTTATTTCGATAGTCCGCTTCAGACATTATACTAACTATTGGTAACTTTTCAACTACATGTCAACTAACTCTCATTAGACTATTAGTAGAGTCTTGTAGACTGTCAGTAGACTGTTAAGTTATGGTTAGGTGTTAGGGTTTGGGTTAAGAGAATAAGTTGAAAAGTTACTTATAGTCAGTATAATGTCTGTTGGGGACCATCACAATAAAGTGTTAGCAGATATTAAGCAGACTGTCTACTAATCCTCTAATGACAGTTAGTTAACATGTAGCTGCAAAGATACTTATAGTTAGTAGAATGTCTAAAGTGGACTATCGAAATAAAGCGTTACCTTTTCTTGTTGTTTTGGAAAGTTTTTCATTCATAAATGCAGATGGTCTAAATCTAAAGCCAACTTTAATCAGTGGATGAATGAGGTTAAACTCTTGTGCAAATCTTTAAAATTAGTTAAAATCGAGAAAATTGATTTCTCTATTTAAAAAGCCCTTTTGATTTATTTTTCATGTTATTTTATTTTTTATTTAATTATTTGTTTGTTTTATTGTGACTTGTCTGTGTTACTAGCTTTATAAAAATAATAATTTAATACATAAATGGGAAAACGACCCAATTATCATATTGATATGGTCAAAGGCAGCAGCGATATCTCTGACTATCGTCTATCGGCACAACTATATACTAGCACACTAGCCGCACACAGTTTAATTTCAATGCAAGAGGACAAACGATCTACAACAGGCACAATGAGCCCGAGAGAAAGCTTCTCTATGCTGCGACACTTTCATGTCAGATTCAAGCTCAATTCCTTAAATAATAAAGTAAAATAGGCGAGTTTCACGAAGCCGATCAAGGAATTAAGCTTTGCATTGAAACACAACAGAACAGTATTTCCCACAATCCTCTCTAACGTGTTGGATAAAATTAGCATAAATTGGGAATAGAATCGACTTCACTGCGTCTGGAAGATGTGGAAACTCATGTGTTCATTCAGTTTATTCATCAGCTTTTTACATGAGTTCAGTGAGCCTTTTCACTCACTTTTGTGGCTTTCCACATCCTCATTGTTCGGCTATTGTTACTGCCTCACTCTTCAATTTCTGTAAATTTTATTGTAACACCCATGTTGGTCAGGATTTTCAAAAATCCCTCTTTGAGTCCTTATCTTCTTGTCAATCCTTCTTTTGTCCTCCTCTGGATATTCATCAGCCTTTAACATGTAAAATAGAGCGCTAAATGTGTTATGCCTTTACAGAAACATCTTGCCCTCAACCTGACCAAACAATTTCCAGCTCGAAAGCTTTCCTTTCAATCACATGACAAGACAAAGAGGAAATATTTCAATTAGACTTCATCCATTATTGCGTGCTAATCACAATTTTCCTTTGTCGTCTTCCAGATGAATACGAGTGAACATGTTCTGTAGCACTGGACAAAAGTGAGCTGATTGTGAAAGGTGACATGTTTATGTTCCCTTTCGTAGTCACTCCGAGTTACGTCTCAGTGACGGAGAATGGGGGGTTTCGCCTAGAAAGCCAATCATCTTCGAGTATTACAAAACGAGCCTATGGCAATGAAAATGCCATGGGTCTGCGGAATTTGCATGGCGTATCTCCGCCCCACCGCGTGGGTATAAAAGGAGGAACGCCGGCAAAGGCAGATCATGTTTTCGCTTCGGAGCCAAGAAACTTCTCTTCACTCCACAAGCCAAATCCTGAGTTTCAGTGACTTCTCTTCGAGACGAGCGAGCTCTCCGGTGTTGGTGTGACGGCGGTATCCAGCGAGTTCACATTGCCTGCGGTCTGTGCAGTGATCTGCCAGTTGGTGTGTTTCTCCCTGGTCGCCTCAGCATCGCTGAGCTTTTTTCCTCTCTAAAAGAGCTGCACGTGGCACGTCTTTTTAAAGATGTCTCGCCCGTGTTCTTCTGGGTGCGGTCGATTCCTGTCTGCCTTTGATGGGCACAATCGCTGCTTTGCGTGTCTGGGCTTAGAGCACGCTAAAGCAGCGCTTGTGGATGACTCATGTTCCTTCTGTGGGAACATGACCATCGCAACACTAAGGTCGAGACTCAATGATCTCATTCGAGAGAGAGTCCCCTCATCCACACCCCGATCTACACCCTCCTCGAGAGGTGGTACTTCGGCTGGTGGACAGGGTGACTTGAGGGTGACGGTGTGGAACAAAAATCCGACGATACGTCCTCGGACCACGCCCCCCTCTGTAGTGTTGCAACCCGCGAGCGCCGCGGTGATTTTACCGGGTCCATCCGTTGATGCCCCGCGTATTTCATTCGGCGCTCCAGAGGAAGACTCGATGTCGATCGCGGCATCACAAGGTGGGCAAGAGTCATCGGGAAGTGACGATGCGGCTGCGTTGCCTCCTTCTGGAGTTCCAGCGTTGCCCGTATCAGATCCCGAGATGACCGCCATGCTCTCCCGAGCCGCCGCGAGCATCGGGCTCGAGTGGAACCCTCCACCCTGCCCCGAGCGCTCGCGGCTGGACGATTGGTTTTTGGGCGCGGCTGCCGCCTCTCGGCCGCAGCCAACCCCAATACCTTTCTTCCCGGAAGTGCATGAGGAGCTGACGAAATCATGGAAGGCTCCCTTGACCTCCCGTGCACGTTCGTCGGCTTTCTCCGCCTTTCCCCCCCTCGATGGGGCGGTCGCCCGTGGGTACACTGGGGTTCCCCCGGTTGAACGCTCTGTTGCGATGCAATTGTGTCCTCAGAGTGCTTCATATCGTGGTAATCCTAAGCACCCGTCCAAGGCCTGTAGGCTTTCGTCCTCCCTTGTGGCGAAGTCTTACAAGGCTGCAGGACAGGCGGCCGCCGCTCTGCATGCGATGAGCACCTTACAGGTCTACCAGGCCCAGCTGCTCAGAGATATGCACGAGGGCGGGACTGACCCAGGGCTCTTTGATGAGCTGCGTGCCGCCACTGACCTCGCTCTCCGAGCGACAAAAGAGGCCTCACGCTCCCTGGGTCAGGTGATGGCCACTTCGGTGGTCCAGGAGCGTGACGTGGCTGAACCTGGCTGATATGCGGGACGCCGAGCGCTCTCGTCTGCTCGACGCCCCCATATCCAAGGCCGGCCTCTTCGGCGGAACGGTCGAGGACTTTGCCCAGCAGTTCTCGACCGCACAGAAGCAGTCTGAGGCTATCAAGCATATTCTGCCCCGACGGCCCGCTGCTGCCTCCACCCAGCCGTCGGTTCAGAAGCCTCAGCCTGCTCGCCGCCGAGGGCGCCCTCCTGCCGCTCCCTCCCCTCCCGCATGGCCCCAGCAGCAGCCTTCACCCAGGCCGCGTCGTGGAGGAGGCCGCAGGAAGGCGCCCCAGCCCTCTCCAGCCCCGCGCCCCGCTAAACGCCAGGCTAAGCGGCGCTCCTGAGACGGGCTGCTCAGTGATGGTCCCGGTTCTTCCCCAGGAGGTGGTTGCAGGCCCCCTCCTTCCCCCGGCGGAGGGCCGGGGGAGAATCTTTTGTTTTCCCGCTGCTCACCCACGGGTGGGCAGTACCCTAAAACTGTTAAAGAAAGAACCAACACTTCCATCACTGAGCACACAGAGCCGGCTGACAGTGTGCGACGCCTCCGGGCCTCGCCGCTCTCATCCCCCTCTTTCACAGAGTTCTCGGACAGCAGTGTGCGCCGCCTCCGGGCCTCGCCACTCCTGTCCCCCTCTGTTCCAGAGGGCGCAGACGACAGTGCGTGCCGTCTTCGGACCACACCGCTCTCGTCCCCCTCTGTCGCCAGCCCCCTGGCAGAGCAGACCCCCGTGGAACGCTGGTCCTTCCCTGGTCTCCTCTGTCAGGGCGCGGAGCCTGACCACGCCCCCGCACAGGGCCGCTATGCCACCCTCGCCGGGGCCGGTCACTCCGCTTCGCTGCCCCTCCGGGGGGACGTCTGTCGTTCGCATGACCCCGCTGGTTCAGTTTCTTGGCAGCTTGGTTAGAGCTCCCCAGCCTGTCGGACATGCTGCCGCGGGCTCCTGGACAGGACCCCAGCGCCTTCTGCATGTCAATTGCCTCGAGTTGCTGGCAGTACGCCTTGCCCTGCACCGTTTCCACACGCTGCTCAAGGGTCAACACGTGCTAGTCCGTTCAGACAATACCGCAACAGTAGCGTACATCAACCGTCAAGGTGGTCTACGCTCCCGCCGTATGTCGCAACTCGCTCGCCACCTCCTCTTATGGAGTCAGAAGCACCTGAGGTCCCTTCGTGCTATCTACATTCCGGGCGTTC
Source organism: Gila orcuttii (assembly GCA_026230005.1). Classification (NCBI taxonomy): domain Eukaryota; kingdom Metazoa; phylum Chordata; class Actinopteri; order Cypriniformes; family Leuciscidae; genus Gila; species Gila orcuttii. The sequence goes on along the minus strand of JAPDVR010000014.1, from coordinate 2,753,599 downwards.
GGAACCTTGCAGCCGACGAGCTGTCTCGGCTCCGTCCTTTCCCTGGCGAATGGCGACTCCATCCCCAGTCGGTCCAGCTGGTCTGGGATCAGTTCGGGGACGCACAGGTAGACCTGTTTGCCTCCCACGACTCATCCCATTGCGCCCTGTATTACTCCCTGACCGAGGGTACTCTCGGCACGGATGCACTGGCGCACAGCTGGCCGCGGGGCCTACGCAAATATGCGTTTCCCGCAGTGAGCCTTCTCGCACGAACTCTGTGCAAGATCAAGGAGGACGAGGAGCAGGTCACTCTGGTTGCGCCGTACTGGCCCACCAGGACCTGGTTCTCCGAACTAGTACTCCTCGCGACAGCACCTCCTTGGCCAATTCCTCTGAGAGAGGACCTCCTCTCTCAGAGACGGGGCACCCTTTGGCACCCTCGTCCCGATCTTTGGAGACTCCACGTATGGCTCCTCGACGGGACGAGGCAGGTTTGAGTACCCTGTCACCTGCGGTGGCGGCTACTATCACTTCCGCTAGAGCTTCGTCCACGAGACGTCTCTATGCGTTGAAGTGGAACCTCTTCGTTAACTGGTGCTCTTCTCGCCGAGAAGACCCCAGGAGATGCTTGATCAGTGTCGTGCTTTCCTTCCTGCAAGACGGGCTGGAGCGAAGGCTGTCTCCCTCCACCCTGAAGGTGTATGTGGCCGCTATAGCTGCATATCACGAAGCAGTTGATGGTAAGTCTCTGGGAAGGCACGACCTGATCATCAGGTTCCTGAGAGGAGCGAGGAGACTGAATCCTCCTCGCCCTCCTCTCGTTCCCTCTTGGGACCTCTCAGTGGTGTTAAGTGCCCTGCAGAGGGCTCCCTTTGAGCCTCTGCAATCAGTGGAGCTTAAGTTCCTGTCTATGAAGACAGCGCTCCTGGTTGAACTGGCCTCCATTAAGAGGGTAGGGGACCTGCACGCATTCTCCGTTGACGAAGCGTGCCTGGAATTCGGGCCGGCTTACTCTCACGTGATCCTGAGACCCCGGCCTGGATATGTGCCCAAGGTTCCTACCACTCCCTTCCGGGACCAGGTGGTGAACCTGCAAGCGCTGCCCCTGGAGGAGGCAGACCCAGCCTTGGCACTGCTCTGTCCAGTACGCGCTCTCCGCGCTTACGTAGACAGGACGCGGTGTTTCAGGACCTCAGACCAGCTCTTTGTCTGTTATGGTGGGAGACTGAAGGGAAAGGCTCTCTCAAAGCAGAGGTTGTCTCACTGGATAGTGGACGCCATTGCTTTGGCTTACCAACAGCAAGGCCGACCGTGCCCCCTTGGTGTGACAGCCCACTCCACCCGGAGTGTGGCTTCCTCTTGGGCTCTAGCGCATGGCGCCTCGCTGGCAGACATCTGTAGAGCTGCAGGCTGGGCGACACCTAACACATTCGCCAGATTCTATAATCTCCGAGTGGAGCCAGTGTCCTCCCATGTACTCGCTTCAACCAGCTAGTTCAGGACCCGCTCAGGTGTCTTCGCTTGCTCGCCATTCCACTCCACGGACTGGATACGTGCGATTTATTTCCTCAGGTGAGCCTTCCCTTCTGAAGCCCTGAGTTCCTCCAGCACTGTTGACGCTGGCGCCAGTGTCTATTGCCTGTGCGTCGGCTAGGTGCCTCCGTGTGCATGGTTCCTCCCCTGAGTAACCCCCACATGTGTATGTCCACTGTAAGCCTCTTTGAGCATGTGTCTTTCCCTCGGCAAGCCACCTTGCCACCCCTGGAGTTGAAAGTTGCCACCCCACGGGCTGGTTACTCCAGTGTTCCTCCATATGAAGCCTTCCGGCCATATGTGTATTTCTAAGTCCTCCCTACGGGTAGGCATGCTGCATCTTTACTGCATCTTCTGTGAGGCAAAATTCAATCAAAAGTGAATTTCAACTCAACTAGGGCTACAACAATTCAATAAAGTAAACAATCACCATTGAATTTGCTGACTTTACACATCAAACTTTAAAAAACGTGAGGCAAAAAGTTGTGGTTTTGGATGATTCACTGTCGAAACATCCCTAAAATTAAACACCACTTATAACCGGGGGTGTAAATCAGACAGTTCATCACGATAAAATATGACAACGATTCTCTCAGCCAGCGATACGATATTTGCCGGAAAAAAATTCTGCGATACGATTCGATTTGATTCAGGGCTATATCGATATTCACTATTTAGATATTATGTGCCAAGTTTACACAACCATTTTTATTAACTCACAAATGCAACCAAAATATATAACATGAACGATTAATTAAACTCTTTGAATAATTGCACACCCTCTCCCATTTGGGACATTTACAACAGAAAAGTTAATTTGCAAAAACAAAAAAACTATCAAACTGCAGCTGGGTTGTTTTGATTAAGTAATAATAACTATTATAAAAATACAGGTTACTTCCTAAATTAAAAGTTCATACAAACACACTGGCAGACAGTATGGTGAGTAAACAAAAATGCGTGCTTTGGCAGAAATGTGTAGATGGACGTTACATAAGGAATAAATAAATCGAATATGTGGCATCGATGCATCTTCCCGTTACTGTACGTTCACACCGTCGCCGACTTGAGCTTCCAAAGCTACCGGAAGTCATTCATTTACAATGGAAGCTGGCTTCTCTCAGCTGCAAGGAGCGTCAAATCCATCGGCGTCGCGTTTTGGGCGCTTTGAGCGTCAATCAGAAAGTTGAAAGTAGCTCAACTTTATGGTAATGAGCTATGACGCGGTTCAGCGGCAAAAGCCAGCAACCAATCGGAATATAGACGTCCTTCGCGCTGGCTGATTCCGGAGAAACATACCATGTAAACTTTCGTTTCTACCAAAACATTAGTTCCGAGAAAATGGAGGAGAAGCTAACCATCACTGTTGCTGGGTTTCTTATCATTTATGATATCACATTGTTTGCATATAGATAACGGTCCTGGAGGGTGTCATGAACTCAAAATCTCCGAGTCCGACGTCTTCTCCGCAAATACAATACAGCAGCACCAAACACAACAACTTCACGACGATCCATAATGATCCAGTGATACACATTTGAGGATGAGCGCAACTTTTTTTGGAAATATTTACGAACGCTCCTTTTAAGCGGGAATGCAATTCATTTGCTCACGGTAACACTGATGTGACCAATTGCACTAGATGCAAATAATAATTATAATTATTTTTTTTTTTTAACCAAATGAGACCAAAACGGTTAGAAAAATGCTGTCATTATAAAAGGTTTCTAGTGTCAATGTATTGATGTATTGTAACACCCCTGCTTATACCCACGATCCCCAGACTAGCTTCATTTGATACCTCAGGGATCCATAAGGCACAGCTGACGTGGACCCACTTGGTTCCACTGCGAGTGGGTTTGAGAGCTCCTCCTCGTCTGGGACAGAGCAAACATTTGGCCTGCACTCCGAGAGCACAGGTCCGGCACAGCCAGTTCCCCTGCGGCACCTTCAGGATCCCGTAACACGCCTGCAGGAGGAAACAGCACTTTCTCAACACTACCAATAATGTGCACAAATCAGGGGTGTGTTTCCCGAAAGCATCGTCAGCCAACAATATTCGCAAGTTCTGTCGTTATCAGCAGTTCAACGAGTCTGTTTCCCGAAACCATCGTTCTAACAAACATTCACAAACAGCGTCTCAGAGTTGTGTGTTTGAGCGACAGATCTCGAGCTGTGGTTAGAAGAGTTTCTTGTTTGCATGACATGTGGACTCAATAAATCCTGATCTTGAGCAAATAATCAAGCTGACATTCAGTGCAATCTGTGTCTTTTATTTAGAATTATTTTTACATACAAATGTCATTTACGTCTTTTAGTTTGTCAAGAGATTTAAAGCATAGTTTTTGAAGAGTGCGCATGTGTGAACGAGCTCTAGTGCGTAAGAACGAGACTATGATTGAATCTGGAAATAAAGCAAAATAACTGAGAAAAATGACAAATAGTCCTCAGATAAAATCAGATCCGAAGCACGCACATCCACAGCTAAACACTATGTTGTTCAAATTGGGTGCTCAACAAGGAAATAAAAAAAAAAAGTAAAAGAAGTCGGCACACCATGGCTCAAAAAATGTGAAGAATTGAATGGTAGTCACACACAGGTGGTCGCGTCTCGAGCACGTAGGCTGATGAAGACTCCTGTGTGTGAGTCTACCATTCAATTCTTCACATTTTTGGAGCCATGGTGCGCCGACTTCATTTCCTTTTTTAGAAATAGTCCTCAGATGCCATGTTCGTAATTTATAGCAAAACATCTAGCATTAATTCGATCTCAAACAGATTCATTAAAAGTAGTTATTACTCCAACACCTGCGTGACATCATTAACCAACGTGGTTGAACGAGCAATTTGCGACAATACGGTTTCGGGAAACAGTCGTGACTAGCTAGTTGATTTCTTCAAAAAGAAACTACTACTTCGCCGGAGCACGGGAAACACCCTGAACGATCAATTTCTCCACTAATTATGTTAATTATGTGAACGTGCTCCTCCTGAAACTTTGTTAATAAAGTTAACTTAAATTAACTTAACTTAAATAAAGTTTATTTAAAGCATAAATAAATAATTTATGCTAATAAAGAGAGTTGGCAGAACGGAGAAAGCGTGAAGGAGTGTATGAACTAATAAGATCGCAAAGATACGCTGGTGCAGTCCCATATAGTGCTTTAGATGTTAAAATTAATTAAAAAGTTTAAGTCAAGTTTAAAAAAACAAGTATATTTATTGAACATTTTTAGTGTAAAGCATGACAAGACATATTCACAAGTAGTACCTATAAAATATCCACAAAATTATAATTTTAAAATCAAGAGAACTTTATGCAGGTTTGGAAAAACTTGAAGGTGAGTAAATGATTTTTCATTTTTGGGTGAACTAACCCTTTAAAAAAAAAGAATATTCTTAAGAAATGTTAAATGTTACCTTTACTCTTAAGTTAGAAAATAATAAGAAAAAAGCAATGTTTCGTGAATCTGACCAGAATGAATCAGGTGGTGTTTCACTGCATTCATGCACACAACGGGACATAGGGAGGTTAATGCTTTTGATTAAAATTTTGAAAAAAAATAATAATGATGTGCACGGATAAATCTTGTATGCTAAAAATTAAAATAAAAAAAAATTAAATAAAACTTGTATGCTAAACACTGCAACATCCTGTAAAAAAAAGAAAAGAATTGTCGATCTTGATTTTATGGTGACTTTAATTCCAGCGCTCAAGCATTGGCAGTAGACTCAATAGAGACAGAGCGACACGCGTCATAAACAATGTCTAAAAGCTGCTATGTGAAAAGGTGTACAAAAATCCAGAAATACGTTTTTATAAGCTGTTGACCCCAAAAAAACTAGCGTTTAAGGACACAAAAGTGGATTCAGGCTAAAATGAATGGCTAAATTGTGGGATCCTGACACTCAGTATGCACAAAAAATACACTAAGTGTGCAGTAAACATTTAGTCACTGGTAAGTCAAATATCCAAATGTCAAGTTTTATATATTATATTTCTGTAAGCTAAGATATCCTGTCGCCTCTAGTGGGTGTAAGTTAGTTCTCAGAGTAATACGACATGCTGCACTCTCTCTCAAGTGCCTGTATCCACTTTTTTTCTGTCCTTAAACGCTCGTTTTTTGAGGTCGACAGCTTATAAAAATTTATTTCTGGGTATTTTAGCTTGCTTGCTGGACACCCTGTCACACAGCAGCTTTTAGACATTGTTTTGTTTTTTGTTCTGAAATGACAAGGAGGCAGCTTCTCGCAATGCAAAGTCTGCCCCCCCCAATGTCTCTATGCAATGTGGGTAATTTTTTTTATGGAATACCTGGTGCACACAAACGTTGCACTTGTCGCAGAAAACCATCTCATTGCTGTCCTCTCCCTCGGGCGAGCGGCACACATCACAGACCACGTCCTCGTCGTACTCGATGCCCAGGCCCTCCTCCGTCTCGATGGCCCGCTGCATGTTCTGCTGACACCGGCTCTCCAGCTCCAGCACAACCTGCTCCATGGTGAGCTCGTCCAGCTCCGGCAGCGCTGAGGACACACACACACACACAGGTGAAAAAGAGAAGAGGAGAGGAAAACACAGGACACACACACAGGTGAAGCAGTGAAGAGAATCGGGACCAGTGCTGCAACGGGTCACAAAACTCAGCACCAGCAGTACATCTTCATACAACGTGAAGCATTGTATTATTCACATGACTCGTTTACATAACAGATACAGTAGTAGAGGTGCAATGGACCACAAAACTCATGGTTCGGATCATTTACAGTTTTTGAGCCATGGATTGGATAATTTTTCGGATCAGCTAAAAAAAGTATATATATATATATATATATATATATATACACATTCATAGGATTATTTAAATGCTTTCCCTAATGTGTTTTAGTCAGAATGTGAAATAAGGATGCACAATATATCGGTCACTATATCAGTATCAGCCGATATATGTTCATTTTAAATGTTATCGTGATCGGCCCAATAAGAAAATTTGGCCGATATATTAAAGCTGATAAATAATGGATTATTTCCTTCAGCTGAGACACTTTTGAACTGCTTGAAATATTGGCTATAAGAAATTTGGATTTAGATTTATCGGCCAATATATCAGTTATCGGCTTTCAAATAGAAAGAATTATCGGTTATCGGTATGGGCCAACATTTTCAAATCGCTGCATCCCTAATGTGAAATATACTGTACCTTCAGGGGGTCAGAGAGTGAGGGGAGGAAATCCCTTTTGTTAGATCATGTTAGTTCTTAATAATGCTACATTACTTTATTTTAATAGCCTATTAAAATTGTCATATGTAGAAACTTGCATAAGCCAAGATTTAAAAAGGCTGTTGTGTTAGTGTTAAACCGTTAATGTAAAGGCTAAACAGTGATTCAGATACATTAAACATGGATAGACTAATCTAGAATATCATGCACCTTCTCAACTAATCCTAAACTAACTTTTCTTCGCGGTTCATAACACTGCATTAAGTTACATTTCTTTAATCATCCAACAGAACTGTCGAAATCACTTTATGACATATTATGTTTTAGCTCCTTTCTTTATCCATGCAATAAATGCGTGTCCTTGAATAAGCTGGGTTTTTACTTACACTGCTCAGGTAATGTCAACGGAATTAACCATTTCAGAGCAGCTAAAATAACAATTTAAAATCAGTCTGAGCTATAGAAATGTTTCTTTAAACTTTCATACGCAGATGTAATCGTTTAATGCTTATATATTTTAAAGCATTGAATCGAATCGTGACTCATTCGATCCTTAGCATTTTAAATCAATTATTGACCAGAACAAATGATTGACGATTCAAAAATACATGTTTTAAGATTGTCAGGATTTGCAATCGATGCATTGAGAAAACGAGTGAATAGTTTCACCACCAATAGAAATACATGTGACTCGACTAATTCCAAAAAGAATTCCAAGTCTTTGATACCAACTCGTTTTAAATTAACAATCTTGCATCATTAAAGAAAAAATGATTCAGATAGTCAATAAATATTACCAAGCTGTCTGAACTCAGTATTAACCAGTTCAAGCCAGGCCACATCCAGATCATCCAGATCGTAGCGGCTCAGCGGCTCAGCGAGACCATGTGACTCTCCAAAGCCAAACTCTGACGGGCCCCGGGTTTGGATCGGTGAAAAGAATGGGATTCGATTGACTTCGGGAAGCACTCTGGGGGGAAAAACACATTTCAATGACCACACAACTCATCCTACATGCATCAAGTATTCAAAGTTTCAGGTTCATGTTAAGCTCAAAGGACTGGATTTATTGCACATTGTGATTTGATTCCATATCAGGGTTAGAATAAAGCACCTACAATTAGGGGTGGGTACCGAACTCTGTACTTTTAATGGCACCGACCGAATTACGTCGGTACAACCAAGTACCGATTCACATTTAGTCAATCGGTGCCAAATTTTGGTACCTGGGAACGCATCTGTGCGCGCGAGTAAGACTATTTAAATACCAATCCTGCATGTTCTGCATGACTCTGTTTCATTTACCCCACACACGGTGAAGCACACGTGACACTCGCAGTGTATTTCAGCCTCTGCAGTCTCACTATATGAGAACATGAATGCATTTCCAGAGCCACTCTGAGAGTCACTGAAGTTCATCATCATTTTACAGTTTCATTTAAGAAAAACGTCTTGGGTTACGACTGTAACCCTTGTTCCCTGAGAAAGGGAACGAGAACTGCGTTGAATGACACTTTGGGGGAACGCCCCTCAGCGTAGCGGCTCTGAAGCATGAATGAAACTAAGCCAATCTTGATTGGTGTTGCGCCATGACGTAACGTGTGACGGCATATGTGGAAGCTACAGAAGAATGCAGGCACACAACAGAGTTAGCTTCCGTGATGAAGCAAGCGCTCCCAGGCAGGGGAAGGCATGGCGAAGGGACGCAGTTCTCGTTCCCTTTCTCAGGGAACAAGGGTTACAGTTGTAGTAACCCGAGACGTTCCCTTTCAAGAGAACTCGAACTGCGTCGAATGACACTTGGGGGAAGGAGTACCCACTATGCCACAACGTGCCCTGCCTGTCCCAGTGTGAAGCTGCGCACAGGCACACTTAGGACGAGAGCACAAGGGTGCCAGGTTTAGATGAAATATCCAGGCTATAAAATCTAATGAAAGTGTGAGGGATGGCCCATCCTGCTGAATCGCAGACTTCCTGGATTGGGGCCCCTGAAAGGAGGGCTCTAGAGGACGCCATGCCTCTAGTTGAATGAGCCCTCACGGCCAAAGGTGAAGGCAAACTGCGCACCTGATAGGCAATAAAAATAGCCTGAACAATCCAGTTGCTAATGGTCTGCTTGGATGCGGGAAGCCCCTTCTTGGGTGACCTGAAACACACGAACAACTTGTCTGACTTCCGCCATGAAGAGGACCTCTGAATATACAATTTAAGAGCTCTGACAGGGCAGAGCAGATGAAGTCTCTCCTCATCCGCCGGAAACGTACGACCAACTGCTATCTCCCCAAAGGCCCATCACCCAGAGGAGTGTGAAAAGCCGCAATGGCAGCCACGTACACCTTGAGTGTGGATGGGGTAAGACCAACCGAGAAGCGATCTTGGAGGAACTCCAGTACTGAAGCCACCGGGCTGTTAACTGGGTCTACCTCACGCTCTCTACATCATACGGTGAAAACAGTCCATTTTAGGCCGAACAATTTCCTCGTGGAGGGAGCTCTAGAGCTGAGTATGGTCTCTACTACTCCTGCTGACAGGCCGGCCGACCCACAGTTTCCATAATTCGGGCCGAGGGTGAAATATTGAGCCCTCTGCCTGTGTCAGCAGATCCCTCCTGATGGGAATCTCCCATGGAGGGCCGTCCAGGAGTGATATTATATCTGAGAACCATACTCAGGCCGGCCACAACGGGGCTACCAACCAGTAGACTGATCCCGTTGCGACGGACCCTCTGTAGAACTCCCTGGAGCAGAGCGATCAGGGGAAAACAGGAGGGACCACAGGAGGATCTGATGCGCCAGTCTGCATAGAGGGCGAGACCTCAGACCCCCCCTGATGATTTATGTAGGCCACTACTGACATATTGTCTGACCCCACAAGGACATGGTGACCCTTGAGGTCTGGCAGGAAGCTCCTCAGAGCTCTGGACACAGCCAAGACATCGGTGCGTAACCCTGATCATGCGGAACGGGTTCCCTGGAACAGGAAAAAACCCCTTGGTTTTCAACCACCACTGTAGGGCTCTCATGTGCAGCAGGCCGAATGGAATGATGTTGGACGCTGCTGCCATGAGCCCTAACACTCTGGAAATGTTTCACAGTGATGGCTTGGCCTAGCTTTATCCTGGTCACCGTGGCCAGGATGGAATCGATCCGTGCAGGAGATAATTGTGCCGGCATCGCGACCGAGTCCCACACCACTCCCAGGAACGTGGTTCTCTGGGCTGGTGCCAACACACTTTTTTTTGTGTTAAGTCTCAACCCCAGACTCTGGATGTGGGCAAGGACGACATCTCGATGCGGAACTGCCAGCTCTTGTAACTGGGCCAAAATCAGCCAGTCGTCGATATAGTTGAACACCCTGATACCCTGAAGTCTCAGCGGCGCTAGAGCTGCATCCATGCATTTGGTAAATGTGCGAGGGGAGAGAGCTAAGCCGAACGGAAGAACCCGATATTGGTACGCTTTGCCCCCGAAAGCGAACCTCAGGAACTTCCTGTGAGATGGAAGGATGGAAATGTGGAAGTATGCGTCCTTCAGATCTATCGTGACAAACCAATCCTCGGATTGAATTTAGTTCACGATGATGGGAATAGTGAGCATCTTGAACCTGAACCTTCTAAGAGAACGGTTCAAGTGCCTAACATCTATTATTGGACAGAACCCCCCATCCTTCTTTGGAACTATGAAGTAGCGGCTGTAAAACCAGGACTTCCTGTCTGGCGGAGGAATACGTTCTATGGCCTCCTTTACCAGCAGGGAGTTTACTTCCTGTTCCAATACCCGACCCTGCTCTGGGTTGACTACAGTCCAGACCACCCCATTGAATCTTGGTGGGCGGAAACCGAACTGCAGTTGTACCCCTTTTGAATGGTGCGCCAAGGAGAAATACTCGTGAGATTTTTCCACGCATCGAAATATTTTACCAAGGGAACCAGCCTCTCGAGGGTATCAATCGGGATTCGTTCTCGACCCCCTGAAGCGGATCTCCGGCAGGGTTCGACCGAAAACGAATCTTGATGGGCGGATGCGATTGCTGCCTGGCCGCAGGCCTGTGGGGTGGACAGTGCAGAGTGCGTTCCCTGGAAACCGATGTGTCACGAAGCGCACTTGACGGCGGGAAGTCGACATCGATTTCCTGTGGGCTCCATGGAGGAGGCGACCTCGATCGCTCCGCCACGGGTGGGGTAGGGGTGAAATAGGGGCATCAGGAAAGCCCTGTCTTTCTCCTTGATGAAGATAAATTCAACCATAAGTGTCTCTCCGAGACCACCACGGGCCGTTTCCTTGGTGACTCGGAGAGACAAGTCTACAGCGTTCCTCCACTCAGTGATGTCTTCGGGAGTTGGACCCTCGCCCTGGTACGCTTGAAGTACAGCCATAGTGTGCAGACTAGCACCAGCCCGACCCGCAGCCATATAAGCCCTGCCCACTAAAGACGATGTATCCCCACACGATTTAGTGGGCAGCACCAAGGTTTTCAGGGATGATGCAGATTCGGGGAATAAATAAGTGGCAAGCAGTTGTTCCACCGGAGGCATCATCCCATAGCCGTTCTCTCGCGCCCCAGAATATTACTATAATTTAAAATAGAGGGGTTGGACACGCGAGAAGAATAAGGTCTATTCCACGATCTACAGGGAAAGAACGGCAAACCCCGATGGCGAGGTTGCTCTCTGTGCTGCAGGAAGTGCTCGTCCAACTTGCTTTTAGCAAGCGCTTCCTGCCTCTCATGTGGCCAACTTTTGTTTAATCGGGCCACTGCACGAGAGACAACCTCCACCAGCTCCTCATATGCGGGGACATGGGGTGGCGAATCATCCCCTAAATCCCCGCCTTCGATGCTGAGCACTTCCTTGGAAGCAGACAGCTCGAGCATTGGGTTTTCCACTCGAGCGGAAGAAGCCGCAGAGCGGGCTTCCGCACGAGGAGGGAGAACTTCGTAACTGGCAGAGGAATCCCGAGAACGTGCCTCAGCAGTCTCGAGATACCCTGTCAGATCCATCTGCGAGCCCCATGAAGAGCGTTGCCGCACCACGGGGCTCGCGAGCCTGGCCATCCTCATTGAAAATGACCAGGCGGGAACGCAACACACGGATTGATAAAGTTTCACAATCCTTGCAAGCAGCCCCCTCGAGAGCTGCCTGCGCGTGCTGCATTCCCAAACATTGCACGCACATTTGGTGTGTGTGTCCACCCGTGATATAACGAGGGCAGGGATGCACACACCGCCTGTAACTAGCACTCGCCATGATATATATATATATATATATATAAATGCTTTGCAACAGACAGACAACAGCAATGACTGACAACAACAGAGAGCGCTTTCTGAAGAACAGAAAGCTAACTCTGTTGTGTGCCGGCATCCTTTTGTGGCTTCCGCATATGCCGTCACACGTTACGTCATGACGCAACACCAATCAAGATTAGCTTAGTTTCATTCATGCTTCAGAGGCGTTACGCTGAGGGGCGTTCCCCCAAAGTGTCATTTGACGCAGTTCGAGTTCCCTCGAAAGGGAACTATCGTTATATCATTAACACACAGAAACTCAAAAGGTCTTCACCACAACCCGTCAAAATAAAAGTTTGGTTTAATAATACTAAAACTAATAATATTATCAAAAAATTATTTTTTAAGGAATAATAGATAATTATGTTATCAGTAAATTTTAACAATTTTGTCAGACAGACAAGACAGCACATGTGGTTTGACAACAAAAAGTTTAATTTCATATAAAAGATCAATTAACTTAATGTTTTATGTCATACATCAATGGAAAGCTTATTTATACAGCTTTCAGATGATGTATAAATCTCAATTTCCAAAAATTGACCCTTGTGACTGGTTTTGTGGTCCAGGGTCACATTTTGAGAACAGTATTTTCCCCTCGGTCTCCCAGGATCTCACCTGACCACCGGCTGGGGAATGGCCTCCACGCTGGCCGGCACCTGCACACCCTTCTCCCACTCCTGCCTCCAGGGGTCCGACAGGAAGTAGAACTCCTCCGCACCCAGCTGGGCTGAATCTGGCAACTTCATGGCTGTGATGAAATCGGTCCGAAACACCTGAGAGAACATAACATAGGCAACAGTCGTCACGGATGTTTTCTTCTGACATTTTCACCGGCACTGAAGCAAGAATGAAAGACTTTGCCATTTTCAAAAGCACTTAAAGATAAACTACACTAACAATCTTGCAGACCTTTCGCAAATGCTCTGTGAACACAACAGATCTGAAGAACTTTTATTTATTAACACAAAATCACACATTAAAAAACCCTACAAGTACATCAAATGTGTACAATGCTCACATAAATCAAACAATATATACCATATAGCTATTCTCAACGGCTTGTTTATATTATCATCGTATCGCCCAGCTCTAAACTGCTGAAAGTGGACAATTAGGCATCAGGATATACAAACATTAACGTCACGAACAACTGTAGATTGTTTTTTATATACAAATCTTTACATTTGGCTTAATTTGGGTTAGAGTTGAAATGTATTAAAAATGGACAACTCTTGTTTTTTTATAGAATATTGCAGTGTTTATTCTAAATGATTTATGTGTGCACATCATTATTGTGTTAATAATGTTGAATCAGAATAAGATCCTCTTGCAGCATCTCTTCTCTGATGATGTGGGCGGGGCTATAACCTGTCACTCACATCACATGAGATCAGCCAATAGCAAACCACAACCATCCAATCAATTCCCCACGGACACAATCAAGCCCCGCCCACATTAGTTCTTGTTCCAGAAGCGTTTCACTCGCATATACGGCACAACAGGGAAGATAAAACGAATGCAACTTCACTTTCACGATGACTTTAAACTTGCATGAAACATTATCTCTCACCTCAGATGGCTTCTTCTGCTCATGGCGTACCCATGTGCTATTGGTCCCTGTGTTCTTCGAAGACCGTGACCAGGTGGTCACATGACCTGCAAGAGATTGAAGTGTCACACCTGAACGTACAGAGAATTCAATCATCATTTACTCGCCTTCATGTTGTTCCAAACCTGTATGACTTTCTTTTTGGTTTTGCAATGATATGAGGGTGAACAAATGACAGAAATTTGAGGTGAAAAATAAAATACAATAAACTTTCGGCATACTTGATAAACATCGGATAACAAAATTTCCACTGAGGTCAAAGTAAAAAAAAAAAAAAAAAAAAACTGATTTCATCTTTTCATTTAAAAAGAAAAAGTAGCCTATTGTTTGACCTATAATTCAGTGAAGGGTTTTTTCATTGCTTTTAGTGTTAGTTAGCACAGAATTGATTAATTGTTGCATTAATGTATCACAAATTTCTAAGGCCTTTAAATTATCAACATTATCAAAAAGCTTTGCTGATAAACCTGCTGTCGCACACAATCTCCTCCATCCCTTCTGTCTCTGATTGAGAGTTTAGACTCTTTTATCAAGTAAAAGTCTTTTAGTGTAATTGTACAAATGTACAATCTAATAAACATAAGAATAACTTTTGATATCGTTAGTAATATTTCAGACTGACACAGCTTCAGTTTACTTGATTATCCAGACATCATTTTTTAAAGAGTTACAAATATGATCATCAGGTTTATTTGTTCATCTCTCAATCATCATTGTGTTGTGTTGCTTTGTATTATATGTTTTAAAACTACAGAGCTTTGATCATTAAACAATTTAAAAATCATCTTACTAAGACATTATTGGCAGCTATCGATATTTATATGCATTTTATGGCAGTATCTGCTATACGGTTATAAAGATCTCATTGATTTACATCACAAGCATCATAATCTCATTTTTCGTCCATATAAATATCAGCATCTGCACCAATCGAGTAACTATCGATTGTCAAGAATAAACATTATTTAATTACTATAATTACTATTTTATAATATTCTAATCTTATAGTAATCATTATTATAACTACTGGTAATATATTATTCAAGTTGGCTGGGTTTTAAAAAATATCAAAAGTACAAATATTATTATGCATATCATACTATTCCTGTGCAACGTTTGCTTGCAAAGCCTTAAAGTCATGTAGACAATGCAAGATCAATGGGAATTAATGTACACTGTAAATGTCATGAATTAAAACTACTAGGGGTGCATCGATATTGCGATACTTCAAGACATATGATAAAAGGCTAACCAAAAATGTACTGTTGATTAAAATGCTAAATTTGATGTTACATTGTGTGTGCAAATGAAGGACAATAGAGACACCTGTAACGGTCACCAGCTGGAGTGCCCTTGAGAGCCACCAGAGGGCACTCCAGATAGGACTATTATCACTCACAAACTACATTTCCCATAACTCACTGCCCGGACTCACC
Source organism: Gila orcuttii (assembly GCA_026230005.1). Taxonomy (NCBI): domain Eukaryota; kingdom Metazoa; phylum Chordata; class Actinopteri; order Cypriniformes; family Leuciscidae; genus Gila; species Gila orcuttii. The sequence continues at coordinate 2,738,528 of JAPDVR010000014.1, read as the reverse complement.
ATCACTTATCACTGATCACATTCACCTGTACCTCATTCACTGATTGCATTCACCTGTGTCTCATCCTGTTAGTCTGTCTATTTATACCATGTTCATTCATTCACTCACGGCGAAGTCTTGTTTTACTGTTACTGCATTTCTGAGTGTTATTTTCCTGTGTTTGATTCCTGTGTTTGACCTGTGGATTGTTTATCGATTCTTGTGATACTCTAAAATGATACTCTGATTCTTCTCTGCCTGCCTCGACCCTCTGCTTGTATCTGGTTTGTCTCTGCCTGGTCTCCGTTGCCCTGTTTGCTGTTGTTGATCCCTGCCTGTTGACTACTCTAATAAATGCTGCGAATGGATCCCCTAGTGTCTGTCAATTCGTAACAGAAGACTTCGCCACACCGAGATCCAGCAGCTATGCCAACTATGAGTCCAGACGTCCAAATCATGCGTCTCCATCAGGAGAATCGGTCCATCGAGTCTGTTCCTGTTCCCGAGCCAGAGTCTGTTCCTGTTCCCGAGCCAGAGTCTGTTCCTGTTCCCGAGCCAGAGTCTGTTCCTGTTCCCGAGCCAGAGTCTGTTCCTGTTCCCGAGCCAGAGTCTGTTCCAGAGCCAGTGCCTGTTCCAGCGCCAGAGCCAGTGTTTGTTTCTGTGTTTGTGTCTGTTCTTGTGGCTGTTACAGTTTTGGTGTCTGTTCCTGAGCCGGTGTCTGTTCCTGAGCTAATGCCTGTTCCTGAGCCAGTGCCAGTGTCTGTTCCAGAGCTGGAGCCAGTGGCTGTTCTAGAGCCAGAGCCGGTGCCGTCTGTTCCAGAGCCAGTGTCTGCTGTTCCAGAGCCGGTGTCTGCTATTCCTGAGCCGGAGCCAGTGCCAGTGTATGTTCCAGAGCCTCTGCCATGGCCGCCCGAGGGGTCTTCACCGCCCTGGCCGCCCGAGGGGTCTTCACCGCCCTGGCTGCCCGAGGGGTCTTCACCGCTTCGCCCTGGCCGCCCGATGGGTCGTCTGCTTCGCCCTGGCCGCCCGATGGGTCGTCTGCTTCGCCCTGGCCGCCCGATGGGTCGTCTGCTCCTCCCTGGTCGTCTGCACAGCCTACTCCGCCCTGGTCGCCTCCACAGCCTGCTCCACCGCCGTCTCCAGGTCCTCTTCCGCTCCACGGGCCTGGCCCTCCATCCCGCCCCCAGGTCCGCCTCCGCTCCACCTCCCTCCTGGACAAGTTGAGGAGCGTCTGGAATCCACTCCTTAAAGGGGGGGCTATGTAACGGTCACCAGCTGGAGTGCCCTTGAGAGCCACCAGAGGGCACTCCAGATAGGACTATTATCACTCACAAACTACATTTCCCATAACTCACTGCCCGGACTCACCATCAATTATCACTGATCACATTCACCTGTACCTCATTCACTGATTGCATTCACCTGTGTCTCATCCTGTTAGTCTGTCTATTTATACCATGTTCATTCATTCACTCATGGCGAAGTCTTGTTTTACTGTTACTGCATTTCTGAGCGTTATTTTCCTGTGTTTGATTCCTGTGTTTGACCTGTGGATTGTTTATCATTGCTGACCCTTCTCTGCCTGCCCTGACCCTGGACTGTTTCACTGGACTCTGATTCTTCTCTGCCTGCCTCGACCCTCTGCTTGTATCTGGTTTGTCTCTGCCTGGTCTCCGTTGCACTGTTTGCTGTTGTTGATCCCTGCCTGTTGACTACTCTAATAAATGCTGCGAATGGATCCCCTAGTATCTGTCAATTCGTAACAACACCAGAATAACAATATTCATGATTCTGAAGCTGAAAATACTGAATTATTTTAGACGAATATTCTTGCACTCTGTCACTGACTAGATATATTTAAAAAATATAGCTGCAAGCAGCCATTACCGGGGCCAAGCGCAAGAAGCGGCAACAGATGCCATCATGGATGGGAGTGGCAGACCAACTGCAGCAAGGAGCAATTAAAGACATTTTAAGAGAATTTTGGGAAAATGGCTGAAAAATCATATATAAAGTAACTTATAAGATGATTTAATGGTTTATCACTTTCAACAAATAGGTGGCGCAGTTATGAAATCGATTTGATGTGGTCAGAGTGAGGTGACAATGACACATACAAAGTTTGGTTTCAAAATGTCAAGGCATTGCAGAGATAAAGTCTGAATAGTCATTTTGGCAGCATTCCTCAACTTTGATGCTGCGGTATACGAAAACGGTTTTGTCTATCAACACAAAATCCATAACTTTTAGTGGGCACGGTCTGGAGATGATATGATTCGATTTTGGTGAAAATCGGACGAATGGTCTAGGAGAAGTTCGAAAAGAAGGTTTTGAAAGTAAATAAAGATGGCGGACAGGAAGTTCGTCCAAATACGTCAAACTTGGTATCTATGTTCTCAGCATGACCCAAGGAATCTGTTAAGACCAGTGTCATTACAATAAGCATATTTTTTCAAAAGTTATTAGCATTTTTGGAATTTTAATTTGAACTTTTGACCAACAGGTGGCGCTGTCTCGAAATCTTTTGAGTACCTTCAGGGGATGGTGCTGGTGGCAAATTATGAGTTTCCTAATGTTACAGCAATGCATTCATTAAGTATAGCATTTTACATCACAAAACTGTATTGAAGTCAATGGGAATTTCATGTTTTTTTCTATTATAGCGCCAACAAGAGGCAAAATCCCACAATTTTTTTCATGTGTCCTCAGACTGAGCCCATACATGTGTGTGCCAAATTTGATGAAAATATCTCAATTCGCTTCGGAGTTATAGACATTTATATGAAAAAACACGTAAAAAATGACTGACACACGACTTTTATTGAATTTTACTACCCCTTACTATCAATATTTTCACATTTGGGCATTAACGTATTGTTAACAAGCTATGATTGCGTACTTCTGACGGTGGTTTCGTCTCAATCGGACTAACGGTTTCGAAGATATCAGCAAATGTTTTTTAAGCGCTAAATCACAACGCTACACAAACCGTAAGTCGAAACCTAGCATATTTGGTATCTCTGGACTCGGCAACGATTCAGGACCACAACGAGATGACTCCCGTGAAAATAAGTCAACCACAGCCAGAGTTATAAGCATTTGAAAAATAAATTTTACCACTAGGTGGCGCTGTTTCGAAACTTCTCAGGCTCCTTCAGGGCATCGTACTGATGACCCATACCGAGTTTCGTAACAATTCGTTCATGCGTTCATAAAATACAGCATTTTAGCACATAATTCAAAATGGCCGACAGCCAAAATGGCCGATCTGGGAAAATTGGATATCAGTCGACTCGGCATGACGCCCTGAATCTAAAGAGACCACTTTTATGATTTTTGGACAAACCGTTCAGAAGTTATGAGCGAAAATAGCCGTTTTTCATATCTCCGGACCAGTAGGTGGCACTGTGCCGAAACGCAGCATGTAGCCTCAGGTCATGCTTGTGATGACATGTACCAAGTTTGGTCTGAATACGATTAAAGCTCCAGTAGGTAGCTTTTGTAAACAAATATTTGTTAAAACTGTCATTATGTCCTGACAGTAGAATATGAGACAGATAATCTGTGGAAAAATCAAGCTCGTCTGGCTCCTCCCTGTGGTCCTATTGCCATTTGCAGAAATACACCGCTCCCGGTCAGAAACAACCAATCAGAGCCAGGAGGAATGTCTTAGCAGTGTCAATCACGCTCGTGTACGCGCTGATCACACCTCTCTTGCACAGCGCGAGCGCGTACCGTCGTTCGTGACTCTCCTGTTCGAACTCGTTCATCCAAATGAACAAATCTTTTTTCGAGTCATTTCGTTCATTCAACGAACGAAATGACTCGAAAAAAGATTTGTTCATTTTGAACGAGTCTTTTTGGAGTCATTTCGTTCATTCAACGAATGAAATGACTCGAAAAAAGATTTGTTCATTTTGATGAACGAGTTCGAACAGGATCACGAACGTGCATCACAGAACAGAGCAAGGCGAGCATTTGTGCTTATAAAACTTAAAGTTTTGTATCTATTTTTGAAATGACCGATCGTTTCGCTAGATAAGACCCTTATTCATCGTCTGGTATCGTTTAAAGCCCTTTGAAGCTGCACTGAAACTGTCATTTGGTCCTTGAAACGTTTGTGTCCTATTGAAGTCCATTACATGGAGAAAAAGCCTGGAATGTTTTCATCAAAAACCTTAATTTCTTTTCGACTGAAGAAAGAAAGACATGGACATCTTGGATGACATGGGGGTGAGTAAATTATCAGCAAAAGTTTTTTTTTAAAGTGAACTAATCCTTTAACGTTATCTTACTAGCTATTTATAACTTATAGAAAGAGTGCAACGTTATAAAGTTACATGTATTGCAAAATACATAATGATTTGAGGACCAAGTTTGTAGTCAAAGTATGGGCAGGCCATAGTCAATGTAAAGCATATTGTTGATGTTTCATCCCTATTAGTGAATGTTTCATAACTGTTTATAATCCGCTGTCATCGGTGGTCCTGTTTACTAGCCTGCGCGTTCACGGCAGGCTCCGCTGTGGGGGAGGAGCTGTGGAGGGAGGGCTGTAGTGCAGCAGAGAGCAAGGGGGTTGGACCTGGAAGTTGTGCTTGTTCAAATTTTCAGGCTAAGTCAACATTTTCTCAAAACTCCCTACTGCAACTTTAAGCGTTGCGGAGATACAGCCTTACGTCTGTTTTCGCAAGCGCTACCTAAAATTTGTTTGCGCGTTTATCGAAAGCGGTTTGACGAATCGACTTGAATTCCATAACTTTTTGTCGCCAATGCCTGGAGATGATCTGGTGCAATTTTGGTGAAAATCAGACAAACCGTCTAGGACGAGTTCGCAAAAGTAGGTTTTTTAGACAATTCAAAATTGCGGCCATATTTTTATGACGGAAAATGACGTCATTGGGTGCGATCGAATCGTCATGAGCTCAGGAATCAGAGGAAAAAATAATTTTGTTGATAGGCCAAACGGTTCAAAAGTTATTAGCATAATGATTTTGAAACTTTGGACAGGTGGTGGCGCTAGAGGGAATGAGTTAGAGACACCAAAATTGGTGCACTTACTGTTGGGACTGTCCTCTATCAGAATGTCAAACCGGAACAACTTTCCCGGACACAGTTCTAGGGGCTGCCATAGACGCCCAGTCGGAAGAAGAATAATAATAATAAGAAGAAGAAGAAGAAGAACCGGAACAGATACAATAGGTGCCTCCGCACCTTCGGTGCTTGGCCCCTAATAAGAACCGGAACAGATACAATAGGTGCCTCCGCACCTTCGGTGCTTGGCCCCTAATAATGTAGGACACTTTTTACTGGTAACATCAGACATGTGGCATTATCAGGACCCACAAATATTCCCTCATTGCATTATTATACATTATATTCAACATTATATATTAGGGCTGTCGATAAATCAATTTTATCGATTAACTCGAATGTGTAGTTTACGTCGACTTGTTTGAATGAAAATCGGTTTTCTCTTTAGCATCCGCCAACGCTCCCCTCTGGGCTTCCGTAGTTCCCAACTATATACAAACTACACACAGACAACACGGCAGATGAACAAGAGCACAAGCACACCAGCCGAAGACATTTACAAACTGAATCCGCAGGCCTGCCAACTCTCACAATCGACACTTTTTACTCTCTCACGTTCTCACGCAGAGAAAACTCGCGAAGCAAAGAGGACACTGACACCGACAGATAGACAGAGCAGGATACTATTGATATTAAACAAATCATCAGCCCTCAGATTTTGTCAATTTAATTATGAAATTCAAACAGTAAACGCCGCTTTGGCGCTTGTGAATGTGACGTGACAGATCGCTGACAGTGTTCAAGCGACACATGAACTGATCATGTTACTCTTTACTAGTAGTTAACAGTAAATAAACACGAATAATCAATAGATAATTTGAAAGATACAGTAGAACTTACCGAAATGTTATAAAATCGATCGATCAGTGTTTTCTTTTTCGACCGCGGAAAGAGGTCCATAAAGCAGCTGGAGAACAACATGTCACGTAACGTTACATTTACCTCAGGAAAGCCATTTAATGACCATAGCACGTTAGTTGTAGAGTATTTTGCTAAATATGATATCTATATTATATATTTATTATATTTTTACCAATATCATTAAAATATTATAACGTTGTTATTATAAAAAACGCATTATATTTAATCTGAGATGTTATTATTAACCTTTAATAATAATAAGAGCTGACAGGGCTCTGTATGTTTACAGCATTAGGTGAGATATTTTTTTTTGGAGAACAATTAACATAACACATTAACGCATCTACTGTACCTAATATTTATCCAAAGGAATCGATATTGAATCAAGATCAGAATCAAATCACAAGTTGTCAGTGTCCTCTATTTTTCACTGCTTGAGAACATGGGTTGAATCTGAAATCGCCCCCTAAACCCACATTCACTAATTGAAGGCAAAATGAGAAATGTTGCTGTGCAATAGACTGAAATAAGTTTTTAAAATAAAACTAAATCAAAATCAAAATATGAATAAAACTAAATAAAAAAATTAAATAACACTCCAGGTCCCCGCACCAGTCACGTAACTGAAAACTATAAAAGCCGTGTGACCGGCCAACCGGTAAAAAAAATAATATATTAAAGAAATGATTCCCTCTGATTTTCTGTTTCATTAATAAAGTTTGCCTACTCGCAGCAGTCTCGCATGCGCTCAGAGCTCGTGTGAATTGCACGTATAAAATGAAGTTAGCGAACAACCTCGATCCATCAGGAAACGATCCATCAGGAATTTCACTGCGCTTCATGAAGAGTTTTTCTTTTGCGTGAAGAAGCCGCTCGCCGGAGATGTGTTAAAAGATAGTGGAGAGCATTCATGATTATTAGGCTACCGGTGTAATAATCCTCCTGGCTCCGGGTCTGAGTGACTCATTTACTCTCTTACCTTTGTTCTTTGATTAACATTAATGACACTTTAAGACCAGCCGCTGCTGACAGAGACGCGATCTGACACACGTCCCATTTTCCCAAGTTCATTTAAGACTTTATTTAAATGATTTAAGACTGATGTTATAAGGACACTCGACAAAACGGACATTTTGGCATAATTTGTGTGTTTTATGGTTATGGTTTGTTCAAGCCCGAAAGAGAACTCGATACTGACGCGCATCTTTTCTGTGGGTCGTGTGTGTGTGTGTGTGTAATAGGCAGGACTTAACGGATACTGCGTAATTGCGTTAAATATTTTTACTGCTTTAACCTTTTTTTTTTGTGGTGCCGCGGTGGGCAAGTGATGAAACCGTTGTTGCGACTGAACACAGTGTAACACCGGTAACACCGGCTATCATAGAAAGCCTATTGTAAGCAGAATATCGCTGTGGAGATCGCTAAATGTGCAAGATTGCACAGATTGAGTACTACACCGGCAGAACACGTAAAAGAAAAACTCTTTTTGGGGGATTTAAGCTATTTACATCTGGCAACTACAAACATCTACGCTAGTGTTGTCTTGACACAAATGTAAAAAAGAAAAAGGCGTTTTCAGGATAAATAATGAGTAGGCAAATATCGCCACGATTATTTAAAAATAATCGAGAGGCAGATATCGTTATCGTGATTAAAATATGAATAATCGTGCAGGCCTAGTTACACCCCTAAAAACGACACACTCGAGCGCAGCCGAATCCCAGTAAAACATTCACTTATACACTCGGCATCTTGCTGAACAACTCCGGCTCGGATCGCATCTGCTGATGAACACACACACACTTCTCCACACGTAAATAAAGCTCTCGCTGAGGAGAAGCCGTGTGTTTTCCTCCATCTGTGTTTATCACTCACTGTCAGTAGTGTCGGAGTCGTTGCTGCTGGTGGAGTACTTCCTCCTCTTCATCTCACTCTCCATCTGTCAGGGAAGAAGAAGGGATGAACAATATCAGACCCTGTGAAGATGACAGAAACACGTGTGTGTGTGTGTGTGTACAGACAGGAGAGGAAACACTTCACTGGCTGTTGGCAGATTAATGTGGCCATGAAACAGGGCTTTTCCTTCATCACTTTACAAGAGACTGAGAATCGCACTCTCTGGTCCAGATGCCTTCATGGAAAGCAGGGCTGCATGATTTAGGGGAAAATCTAATCGCAATGTATTTACATTTTCAATTAAAATATTAGGGATGTACGATATATCGGCTACGATATGATCACTATGATATATGATCATTTTTTTATGTTATTGTTATCGGCCTGATAAGAAAATTCGGCTGTTAGGCCTATATTAAAGCTGATAAATAATGTATTATTTCCTTCAGCTGAAGTATTGAAATATGATTGGATATAAGAAATTTGGATTTAGATTTATCTGCCAATATATCGGTTATCGGCTTTCAAATATAAAGAATTATCGGTTATCGGTAAGGGCCAAATGATTGGAATCACTTCAAAAAAGGAAACTACAGTAAAGTGCAACATTTGAAGCACAAGTCTGAAATATCGGCTACATAAAATTCAAATTAATTCATTAACATTTTAAAGGTGCATTGCACAACAGTTCATGTTAAAAATACCCATTTTTCTAACCCATACATGCATAAACAATTGCCTGATTGGGCTGAATGAGCCCTTCTCTGATCACTGTGATTGCCTCTATAATCCTGTACAGTAAAATAAATAAGAGCGATTCGGGTCGGAATTTGAGACTGGGCGTGACGTCATGCGCGTTCACGCTCACCTGGCTATGTCTGGCAGGTTTGTGTATTCGCCGCAATTCTCCGTATCAGCAAAGACAACTCGCGCGACAAAAGTAGAAGATGGATTCAAAGAGACCGGCTTGTAGTCCATTCAAAACCCCAACGCAAAGTCCACGTAAGACAAAGAAAACACACTCTGGTTGCAGTTTCGCTTGTTGCCAGAGGGGGGCATAGTTCTGCAAAAACTCAGACACTTGCGCTATGCACCTTTAATTGTGTGTTTGGGACATGGCTTTTAATGGTGAGACTTTTCTTTTTCTAATCAGGCTCTCAAAAATTATATAAAAATTTGGATTCATATTTATCAGCCAATATATCGGTTATCGGCTTTCAAATATAAAGAATTATCGGTATAGGCCAAGATTTTCATATCGGTGCTGCCTATAAAATATAAAATGTATTTTAAATTGCGATTTAACATTTGGTTTAAACTAAATTGCAGGTTTGCTGTGCTTGGTTGTAGGTCTGCACAATTTGGCCAAAATTTTGTGATTATGCATCAATATAGCTTAAAAAAATATATATAATAATAATTATGATTATTACTTAAAAAAAAATCATCAAACTTATACAATTATTAAACTTATATGACTACAACATTTTAAAAAAAAACATTCTATGAAATGGTTTTTTTTAACACAAATTCTGTTTTGTTTTTTCTGTGATCAAAATAAAGAAATAAAATATCAATTTAATTTCTTTTAATCATGACATTTAACTTTTTTTTTTATCAAACCACGTGCTGCACAATTTACTTTACTGTTACTGCGGCCCAGTGTCACAAAAAAGACTTTTAAATGTTCTTTCGTTTGTGATCTTTCTATTTTTTTCTAAATAAAAACCAGTAGGAATTTATTCCCTTTTTTATATTTTTGTCTATTTAAATTATATTTACTTACTCACCACACACACTAATGGCCAATAACTGTAATTTATTGAAAGCCATTTTTTTTCTTCAAAAGATGACACCTTGCACATTGTTTTAGAATTGTACAGTAAAAAAAACAAAATATGTGAAAAACACCTATTTTAGCTTCAGGTTTTAAAGGGTTAACAAGACACAGGTGAAAACAATGAGGACTAATGAGGGGAACCAAAACAACTACAAAACTAGACTAGGAAAAAACTAGGAAACAGGAAACTAGACATCCAAACAAACAGAGAACACGTGACAGAATGAAAGCATGCTGGGATGGGCTAGGATGGGATGGGTACAGCTCTGCGGCACGAGCTGAGAGTGTGTGTGTGTGTGTGTGTGTAGATAGCTGGATGTATCCAGAGAGAAAGTGAGCGTGAACAGGAGTATTCTGGGTGAGAGAGAATAGACTGCAGTCCCCTAGGGAGAGAGAGAGATATCTTCAGCTGTTCTCTCCTGCACAGCACAGCCAATGCTGCTATTTATAGGAATATAGAAAGAGACCCTGTCAGACCAGAGGAACACACACACACACACAAACACACCATCAGGCTAACAGAACCATCTGTGTTACCATCAGACCAATGATGTTACCACGGCCCTGTTTACACCTGTAACTCTGGTGTTATAGAATGAGGCCGATTGTGAGTGAGGCTCATCGAACAAAAAGAGAGCATGTGAACCGTTTTGATTTATTATTTTATAAAAAGATTTTTAATATATATATATATATATATATATAAAACTGGATGGATGATAAAAACAAATCTAAGTGTCTTGTATCTAAGTGATTATATAATAATTGTCCTACTGCTCTACTACACACTGAAGCATGCATCTCAATATATGAGGACATGAACTAGAGCCCTATGAAATCTGTTGTATTTTTTATTGTATTGTGTTTAAATTTTTCTGGATTCCATTTTATATTCGTTTAAATTTTTTACTCCATTTTAATGGTTCAAAAAAAATTCTAATCAAGAAAAATGTCTAATTTATTTTAAAACAATTTATTAAAAGTTTAACCAATATTTCATGTTTAGGGCACAATGAAATGTATTTTATTATTTTTCTCAAATTATTATTATTATTTTTTTATTTTTTTTACAAAATTCTGTGTTTTTTTCTGATTCCATTTTAATGGTTTAGCCTAATTAAATTTTAATAATCAAATCATGTGTAATTAATCTTTTATGACATCATAAAAACATTTGATTTATTAATTCAAAAATAAAATTTAATTTTCTTTATTTCAAAAATTCTGTAGTGTATTTAAATTTGTCTGGCAATCAAATGAGGGCATAAAACATTAAATTAATTCATCTTTTAATTTATTATTATTATTAGTGTTAGTATTATTATTCTACTGTACTACAGTAATATATTTCTGTCACAAATTCTTTAAGTTTAAAGGTATTGTAGGTAGAAATCCACAAAAATACTTTTTTCCAATTTTTTTCAAACTGTCTTTAAATATCAATGCATAATTAAAATGTAAGTACTCTGGAAAAGAAATGATAAAAATCGAGTGTCTGTAGTCCTCTCAGGACTGTAATAAACAGCTCATTATTCCATTCGGGACGAAAGAAATGATTGGCTGGCGCGACTGTCACTCTCCCTCGCTACCATGGCTACCACCTCTGCTGCAGGAGCAGCCCACACGCGCGCACCCGTTTGAAGAGGCACGGAAGCTAAACAATTATGGCAGAGAAAGAACAGTCAAAATTCTCAGTAACGTTACCTGCATATAGAGGCAGCGAGGTTTTGCTAAAAAGTGACTCCATGATGGCTTTATTTCTGCTGGACAGGTAATCTTGCTGTTTTCATTTTGATGGCATTTATTTTTTCATGAAGCATGTATCACTAGCACACGTAGCTACCTAATATAGCTACTAAGGGTGTCACGATTTCGATTTCTAAATCGAAATCGATCGAAATTAATTCACAATCTCAAAAATCGAAATAAAAAATGGAATCGTCGATGCTGTCACGCCCCCATGTCGCGCCCGTGATGGAAGGTTCGGATCGTTTTACTGACTCTATTGTTCAATCTCGTTCATCAAAATTAACTAATCTTTTTTCTAGTCATTTCAGGGGCTTTAAATGTTATACTTTTAACAGGCAAATTCCCCGAACACATCCACCTACGCAATCTTGATCATATTCTGAATTAAGAAATCGTTATAATGCAGTCAAAAATAATTTACAGGGAACATTAATAATTACTTGACCTTCCGAGTCTTTTGTTCATTTGTCGCGTGACAGAGGCAATGAACGGATCGTTCATGAACGACTCATCACGGCGCGGAAAAAAAAACACACGTGTTGAAAGGCTGTGACTAACTTAGATTCTATGCCCGAGCCCGAACTTGGCCCGACTCGGGCCGATATTTCCCGTCACTATCCTCGGGCCGGGCTCTTGATCTATAGACGTGCACTCCCAACGCAATAGATAGAGTGCGGCGCGGGACTAGATTTGATGGCCGAGTGCGAGCGCGGGCGGTGTTGCACTCACTCTGTGTGTGCGGGAGAATAAAACGATTCGCGGGACTCCCGCAAACTAGAAATATCTGTGAATAAAACATATAAAAACTAATACATTTTTATTTATCTGTTGCAGAAAAGCAACAAGAACAACTAAAACAAAATAGAAACGATTTACAGGCCAGAGTTTCTATTTATAACATGTTTGCAGCGTTGAGCGATTTCACAGACATGTGTTGATTTCTTGAACGCAATGGCCAATCAGAAGCATTTAAGATAGACTCTCCTCACCGCTCAAAACGAACTTTTAGTTCAGTGCTGAATTCTGTAAGCTGGCAAATCCTCTAATTATAACAAACAAAGTGTAGGCTATATATTATGAAAGATTCATTGTGCAGTCAGCTTCATTGATAATAACAGAGATGTGTGAGATTGCGATGAACTGATGTCAGCTTTTTAGGAGCAACAGCAACCTGTGCTTAAAAAAAAAAAAAGTAAAAATCGAGAATCGAATCGAACCGTGACCTTAGAATCGAAAATGTAATCGAATCGAGGATTTGGAGAATCGTGACACACCTAATAGCTACCTAACGTTACGTAGCATAACTAATGGTATTGGCTTAGCTATGACAGTGTAACTTTGGTGTCGATTGGTATATCGTTACTGTTAGTGAGCCAGGGTTGAGACGATAAATAAGCAATAGGCCTATCTGCAGTTGAAAACTGTTTTGTTTAATTTCGCCAAATCTAACTTTAGGTTAAAAAGTTTAGGGGATCTATTTTTATACCTAGCTTTACCCTCTGCCTAAACTTTGTTCCTTCACCGTGAACTCTACCGTTCCGTTTTTTCACTTTGGTTTGTTGTTATATGCTCTACAAATGTTTACCTATGTCTTTATGTTGTATCTGTATATGTGTTATACAATATATGTTGTGTGTGTGTGTGTTATATTATCTTGTGTCTGCAATGCAGTTGTGAGAAGGTGTTTGAGTGTATGTTACTCAGTTTATCTGTAAACAATCTTATGTTATGAATCTTACAAATTCACCTTCATCACAGTGTAACTGATAGTAACGGCAAACGTGTATCAATGAAGCTATTTATAGCTTTGCCTTATATTGAGTTTGATTCCGTTACGAGCTAGTAAAATATTTTAAACTTTACCAGTATCGATATACGAGCTTGATAGTGAGTACTAACAGCCATGTTAATTGTTTATATTCAAACTGATAAAGTTAGTTATTTTATTACTTGTGATTCTGACATGATGTCACTACATGCACTGCGCTCAGGGTCCGAAATTAACTTTTTGGCTCACCTGCCACAGGGACTGGTAGATGAAAAAATCCACCAGCCAAGCATATTTTTTACCGGCCAAAATAATAAACGGCCTTTTTGTGTCACATATACATTAATTTCAGTGCATTTAATTGAGATAAGGTATTATGTTGAATGACTAGAGTAGAAGTCAAAACAGAGCAACAAATAGTAAGACATGGAAGATGTGAGCATCGAACTAGTGCTCATAACAGAACATTTGAAAGTTTTGTAAAACTATCAGATACTTTACCGAAAGTAAAAAAAAATACCGATTAATACTATCAGTTAAACGGTTTAAAAGTATATATATATATATTTACTATATAATATTATAATATATTATTAATAATATTACTATAAATATATTTATATATATAAATATATATATATTTAGCTTTTTTGTTTGTTTGCTGCATGGTTAAAAAAAACAGTATGTAGCCTATATTTGTTAAATCACGGGGCGCGTCCGTCGACACGCACAACAACACGCGCCTAAAGACATATTTCGCAATTCGCAAGCAAGCTAAGCAAGCAAAATGAACCAAGCGAAAAGTAGCTACTGTGGCACCATTTCGACAGAAAGATCGACGAATACTTGGAAAATATGCTACGCGGTATTAAAATAAAGCAGTAGGCCTAGTGCAAGTAGGCTACAATGCAATATCACTTGCGATGCAAACATCCACATGCAAATGAAAGGCGCTTTCCGAAGTTGGCCACTCTAGCGAGACATTATCTCTGTATTCCTGGGACATCTGTGCCATCGGAGACCCAGACTAACCCCACATCATGCAGACATGTTACTTTTTTTTTTAAGTAAAAACTAGACAAGCTGTGGATTGAGGTAGGTCTGCTATTTTTCTTTGACGAAAAAAACGTAGTCTGATGAAACAAAGCAGTTTTTTCAAAGCTTCAAACTGATTCAGTGTTTTATTTTTGTCATCTTAATTTGTTAATTATTTAAGATAAAGAAATATATTTAGTGTAGGTCTATTTTAGGTGTGAAGAAGGTTCACACACGCTTCTTGAGGCACACACGCAAGGTCTCTCGCTGTCTCCCTCTCAGGTGTGCACGCGCTACACGGTTTGGAGGACAGTATGTGCGCGCTCTTTCTCGCTCGCTCTTGTTTCCGGGAGATTTGAACTAATTTGCGGACATAAGGGAGCCGCTATCAATATGCGGGAGACTTGCGATGTCTGGAACATTCACCCGCCAGTGTGGCGGATAGCCTTTTAAGATTTACTCGCCAAACGGAAAATCTACCCGCAGAGGCTGAAAACACTGCGAGCGTGACGTGTGTGTGCGTGTGTGGTATAATATTGTGTTTGAGCATGTTACGTTGTGAGAGTCAAATCACGACTACTACAATCCCAGCACAATAGGAACTACCAGTGACGTAGGTTTAACTGTACGTACACACCGCCGCCGACTTGAGCGGTAAAGAAGCTCTGGCCGCCCTGTCAAGGACGCTTGTCAAAAAGTATGGGGAAGCTCGTTGACGCTTTGGCCGCTCAGACGTAGCAGCATTCAATGTTCGAGAGAAGAGAAGTATCACAACATGAAATGTAAACAGAAAAAACAAGCAATACATTTTGAAACCTTTTATAATGACAGCATTTATATAACCGTTTTGGGCACATTTGGTCGGAAAAAAAAAGAATAATTATCTATTATTATTATTATTTGCATCTAGTGCAATTGGTCAAATCGGTGTTACCGTGAGCAAATGAATTGCATTCCCGCTTAAAACGAGCGTTCGTAAATATTTCCAATAAAAGTTGCGCTCATCCTCAAATGTGTATCACTGGATCATTATGGATCATCATCAACGTCATATCATAAATGATAGGAAACCCAGCAATTCTCCGCCATTTTCTCGGAACTAATGTTTTGGTAGGAACGAATGTTTACAATGTGTGTTTCTCCGGAATCAGCCAGCGCGAAGGACGTCTATATTCCGATTGGTTGCTGGCTTTTGCCGCTGCTTGCCGCTGAACCGCGTCATAGCTCATTACCATAAAGTTGAGCTACTTTCAACTTTCTGATTGACGCACTGGTCGCTCAAAACGCCCAAAACGCGACTCCGATGGATTTGACGCTCCTTGCAGCGGAGAGAAGCCAGCTTCCATTGTAAATGAATGACTTCCGGTAACTTTGGAAGCTCAAGTCGGCGACGGTGTGAACGTACAGTAAGATGCTGATTGGTCCAACACACGCGAAACACCAGTACCCGCCATTTTAAAAAAGCTATGTACTTTTTCCTCCACGGACATGGAAAACAGTGATAGTTGAGCCTCTCAACCTTTACGCTAAGCAGAAAATCCATCGCGACTTTGAGGGAAACATGATTATGATTTCTGCTCAGCTAGCAAACATTAACCGCACGGCAAACACATATAGTTCCTATAACTGCTCCAGCCGACCAATCAGAGCACAGTGTGCTTTTCAGAAGGAGGGGCTTCATAGAGACAGGAAGTAAACAGAGAGTTACTGACAGACTGGGAAGAGAGGAGCCGCAACAATGGAGAATATGAGGAAAATAATCAAAAATCAAGCAGGAAAACCTGTTATTGTATCAGAATCAGAATCAGAAAGAGCTTTATTGCCAAGTGTGCTTGCACACACAATGAATTTGTTTTTGGTACTGAGGCTTCCAGTGGACATATACAAATACAAATACAACAAGAAACATAATACTACAAATTATAAGAATAAAAAATAAAAATATAAATATATGAGAATAAAAGTATCACAGTTGGGTTTAGTCAGAATAGACATTTTCAGATTTACAGATTGTGAACATATTTACAGTGTTTTGAATATTATAAATAAATAAATCTACATATAAGTATCACCTGAGTTGTTGGATATTGCACTAAACAGTGGGAGTATTGCACTTAAGGCAGTGGTCTCAAACTCGCGGCCAGCGGGCCATTTGAGGCCCGCGGGGTGATATTTTGTGGCCCCCTACTTGACATTATGTTTAAAGTTAGTGCAGCCCGTCGTTGCGTGTGCCGCGTTTTTTTTTTTTTTTTTTTTACCCCTTATGGGCTACCATAGATAGTCTCGTGACAGCTTACGGTGGGTTTGTTGTCAATAGTTGTCATAGACAACCGCGAAGTACAAACATACTGCGCCTGGAAAAACTGAGCGTGTCGCTTCAATTATGAGCGTGCTTGCCGCGCGCCTACATTTGAAATACCGAACTTGAGCTTGATATGTGTGACACCACTCAGGCCACGAGCTACTGGTAGCTCGCGAGCGACGTGTTGGAGACCCCTGTAAAACAATGTGAGAATAATCATTTTGAGCTTGTAATATGTGTCCAACAGGTTGATAAGAAGGTTTGCTTTGATTTGTGCAAAGTCAGTAATTTGCCTGAGACACTATACATGTGTAGAAAGAATTCAACAAGACGGGCAGATATGACTGCAAATATTTGTATTTCAAAAGCAATAATTGTTTTTCTAAGTATAATAAAAGGAAATGTGCCTTCCAAAAAAACATTCAACATCATTAATGTGTTGTATAAAGAAAATAAAAAGGACATGAGCAAATATAAGTATCACAAAGATGTGTTATAATGAAAAGACAAAGAAAGTTTGTGAAATGAACTTCAACTGTCAGAAGGACAGCTCATGAAGAAACAATCATGTACAGAAAGCAATGTTAAAATTCAGAGGAACAGTTCAGAAGAAACGTAATAATAAAGCTTGAGAAGATTGGATCAGTTGTGTTCCTTTTTTGGAATACTTGAATACTATTTTTTGTGGAATACTTGATGCGGCCCAGCCTGACCCAGACTCTACCTCCAGCGGCCCCCAGTTAAGTTGAGTTTGAGACCCCTGACTTAAGGCATATGCCTTGGGAGGAGTGTTAACTGTTCAGGAGGGAAATGGCCTGTGGGAAGAAACTGTTCCTGTACCGAGATGTTCTTGTGGCCAGTGATCTGAGTCGCCGTCTTGACGGTAACAGTTCAAACAGGAGGTGTCCAGGGTGAGTGGAGTCTGTGATGATTTTACCTGCTCTCTTCCTCACTCTGGAAGAGTACAGGTCCTGGAGGGTTCGCAGGGGGGCACCAATGATCCTCTCCGCAGTCCGGACTGTCCGTTGTAGTCTCCTAATGTCTGATTTGGTAGCTGAACCAAACCAGACAGTGATGGAAGTGCATAAGACAGACTCAATGACGGCTGAGTAGAACTGAATCAGCAGCTCCTGTGGCAAGTTGAACTTCCTCAGCTGGCGAAGGAAGTACAGTCTCTACTGGGCCTTTTTCACAATGGAGTCAATGTGATTGTCCCACTTCAGGTCCTGAGAGATGGAAGTGCCCAGGAACCTGAATGACTCCACTGCTTCCACAGTGCTGTTCATGATGGTGAGTGGGGGGAGTGCTGGGCTGTTCCTCCTGAAGTCCACGATCATCTCCACTGTTTTGAGCGTGTTCAGCTCAAGGTTGTTATAACTGCACCAGACAGCCAGCTGTTCAACCTCCAGTCTGTAAGCAGACTCGTCACCGTTTCGGATGAGACCGATGACAGTGGTGTCGTCGGCAAATTTCAGGAGCTTGACAGTGGGGTCTTTAGAAGTGCAGTCATTAGTGTACAGGGAAAAGAGCAGTGGGGAGAGAACGCACCCTTGAGGGGCGCCAGTGCTGGTGGTTAGAGTCCTGGATGTGTGTTTCCCCAGTCTCACTCGCTGCTGCCGGTCTGTCAGGAAGCTGGAGATCCACTGACAGATCGTGGATGGTATGGAGAGCTGGGTCAGTTTGGCTGTGAGAAGACCAGGCATGATGGTATTGAAGGCCGAACTGAAGTCCACAAAGAAGATCCTTGCATAAGTCCCTGGTCTGTCGAGATGTTGCAGGATATAATGCAGTCCCATGTTGACTGCATCATCCACAGACCTGTTTGCTCTGTAAGCAAACTGAAAGGGATCCAGCAGGGGTCCAGTGATGTCCTTCAGGTGGGCCAGCACCAGTCTTTCAAACGACTTCATGACCACAGACGTGAGAGCGACAGGTCTGTAGTCATTAAGTCCAGTGATTTTGGTTTTTTTGGGGACAGGAATGATAGTGGAGTGTTTGAAGCAGCAGGGAACTTCACACTGCTCCAATGATCTATTGAAGATCTGCGTGAAGACAGGGGCCAGTTGGTCAGCGCAGGCTTTTAAACAAGCAGATGAGATGCCGTCTGGGCCTGAGGCTTTCCTAGTCTTCTGTTTTTTGAAGACTTGGCTCACGTCCTCCACACAGACCTTAAGCTCAGGTTGGATGGCAGGAGGGGGGAGTAATGGGGGTGCAGGAGGTGATGGTGAATGTGTGAAGTGCAGGTTAGAGCCGGTGTGTGGTGTGAATGAGGGCTTTTCAAACCTGCAATAAAATGAGTTTAAATCATCAGCCAGGTGTTGATTGTCCACAGATCGGGGGGATGGTGACTTGTAGTTGGTGATGTTCCTCAGGCCATTCCAGACTGATGATGGGTCGTTGGATGAAAACTGTTTTTTCAGTTTATCAGAGTAGCTTCTTTTAGCAACTCTGATCTCCTTTGTCAGTCTGTTTCTGGCCTGGTTATACAAGATTTTATCCCCAATTCTGTAGGCATCCTCTTTGACATGACGAAGGTGTTTGAGTTTCCCAGTAAACCATGGTTTATCATTAGTAAATGATAAGAATGTCCTGGTAGGAATGCATGTATCCTCACAGAAACTTATATATGATGTTACAGTATCTGTGAGCTCATCCAGATCGTTGGTAGCAGCTTCAAAAACAGTCCAATCAGTGCAATCAAAGCAGGCCTGTAGATTCTGCTCTGCTTCATTAGTCCATCTTTTTACAGTCCTTATTACAGGTTTAGCTGATTTCAGTTTCTGCCTGTAGGTCGGTATGAGATGAACCAAACAGTGATCAGAGAGCCCCAAAGCTGCTCGTGAAACGGAGTGATACGCATCTTTTATTTTGGTGTAACAGTGGTCCAGTATATTACTGTCTCTGGTGGGACATGTAACGTGCTGTCTGTATTTTGGTAGTTCACGGGAAAGATTTGCTTTGTTAAAATCCCTAAGAATGATTAAAATAGAGTCAGGATACCTTTGTTCTGTTTCAGCTATTTGTTCAACCAGCTGTTGTAGCGCCGCGCTCACGCACGCGTCTGGAGGGATGTAAACATTCACGAGAATGAAAGAGGAAAACTCCCGAGGCGAGTAGAAAGGTTTACAGTTTATGAAATGTGCCTCTAAATTAGGAGAGCACATCTTCTTCAGTGTTGTTACATCTTAACACCAACTTTCGTTAATGTAGAAACACAATCCACCACCTCTTGTTTTCCCCGTTAGCTCCGCGATGCGATCCACTCGGAACAGCTGGAAGCCCGGCAGATGTATTGCGTTGTCCGGTATGGCTTCACTCAGCCAGGTTTCAGTGAAGCACAGAGCAGCGGAGTTTAAAAAATCCTTGTTAGTGCGGGTGAGGAGAAGAAGTTTGTCCGTTTTGTTAGGAAGGGATCGGAGATTCGCGAGATGAATACTGGGGAGTGCAGTGCGCAGGCCGCGCTCGCGGAGTTTAACCAGCGCGCCGGCTCGCTTCCCGCGTTTGCGTCCGACCGCGCGTTTGAACAACAACGCTGCCCCTCCGACAAGAATGTCCTGCAAGACGTCCGAATAATCAAAAACTGTAGAAAAGTTATCTGGTGTGTGTTTCCTAATGTCCAGTAGTTCGTCTTTGGTGAAACTGATAGGAAAAGAATGACTAAACGCAGAACAAACAAACAAAAACAACACAATAGCTGGAGAGCCCCACACAGAGGCAGCCGTCCGCAGCGCCATCTTGGATGTATTGTAGAGCCTGAAACAACATCAAGACTTTGTAAAAGGGTATAATAATAGGTCCACTTTAAAGATTTCCAAATTCAATTAATTAGACATGCTTTTTGATCATTAAAATTGTATAAAATTGGAATCCAGAAAAATAAAAAACAGAAAACATTGAATTTGGGGGAAAAAATACAACCGTTTTCATCTCAAAGATGATCAGACAAAAAATTAAAACAGCAATGTAGCCTAATTATTTAAGTTTTTTCTTTTTAATAAATTTGCAAAGTGTTTCTGTCTCTCGGTTGATGAGCACCTTTCTCTGGTTTATAAAGCAAAGCATGGTAATGTCATCTCTCTGGGTGAAAACACTCTTCTGGAGACGTCATCCTAACATCAGGACCACATCCATCTCTCACAAACATTTAATCCGCCACACGAGCACACACAGTCACACACTGCCCTAATAACGGCACGCGTGACACACATCCACGAAGATGGGGAACATCAGAGGCAGAACTCACACAGGCAGAGCTTCATTCATGAATAACTCCCACACCCAATAAGAAACGCACACTGCTACCCATGTGACTGCCTCGCCTCCTTCTCCACCAATCACAAGACAGCTGCCAAACACACTGAACAGATATAGCTGTTCTACAAGCAGTTGAAGATATTGTTAACTTGAGCAAATACCGTATGATGGCAAATAAACTGATGTAACTGTTGTCAAACCCCTTTACAACACAAATGCTAAAAAAAGAAACATATATAAAAATAGACAAGTAAAAGTTTTTTTAAAAATCACAAGGAGGTATTACTGATATATTTTAGGTTGGGATGCGCTGAAAATTATCGGCCGAAAATGTCATATTCTAGTCTGGGTTTCCCCATGCTGCCTTCCCACAGCGCGATTTTATTCACGCTGAAAGGCAGTATGGATACCATGGTCCAGATTTTCGCCTCATTTAGGGAACCAATCACAGAACGGGGAGGGAGCACCAAGACGATGACGACATCTATGCGACACACCGAAGCAGTTTGTTTATTTCTATGGATTCAACATGGTAGCAGACGCGAAGCTACCTTTTGATGCAGCCTTAGAGAATGTTCTAAGTAATTTAGAACGCAAGTTTATTTCGTCTTCTTCCTCGTCAAATTTCTGTCGCTCTACAGACGTCATCTGGTATAATTGAAACGATTGGCTATGAGCTACGTA
This sequence comes from Gila orcuttii, assembly GCA_026230005.1. Classification (NCBI taxonomy): domain Eukaryota; kingdom Metazoa; phylum Chordata; class Actinopteri; order Cypriniformes; family Leuciscidae; genus Gila; species Gila orcuttii. Next base: position 2,717,069 of record JAPDVR010000014.1, on the reverse strand, counting down.
CAGGTGCATTTGATAGATATTCTTAGCACCCAATAAACGGGGGCGGGAGGGGGGCGCCATTTTTTTTAAGGAGCAAGTGAAAGAGAAGTGCCCGGCCGGACAAGTAGCTTAAAAATAATTAGGGAAGCATCGAAACGCGAGAATGATTCTGATTTTATTAGCTACATTCAGTGTAAAGAGCGATTGATGAGCGCAACAGCACACAAGAATCTCACAGAACATATGATATAGGCCTAGTTATTTAACAAAACACGACCAAGGGAGCTGTTTTGCTGAATATTATCACGAACAAGTACTCTATTTAATGTTTATTATCATAAACAAGTAGCCTATTTAATATTAAGTTACTTCAATTTTAGATGCATTATTGACAGACGAAAATAGTTCCAAAGGAAAACAACAATCAGCGCGGTGTTTTGTTTCTGAATGATTAGGATTCAGCCGTTTGAATTAATTGTTTGAATGAATGACTCAATGCTTCACTTATTAAGACTAGTGGTCGGCCGATATTTGCCATTTTTTAAATATCGGCATTGGCCGATAAGTTTTTCTGATTGGCCGATGTATTGGAAGCAGGACTTTCATTTTGACGGCGCTCCAGACTTTTATTTTGCCAGGCGGCGCTGAGAACACCAGCGTCTGATCACACAGCGCTCGCTCACATTCTCTCTCTTCATTAGTGTACGATCTCTGTCAGTCATATCTAAAACCTTGTTAGACAGAACTGGTAAACAAAGAAAGTAAATGGTATGCGAAAAAGTAAACCGTTTGCTTTTATATCATTTGTAACAGAAAAGGCAAACAATCAGGCTAAAATACTTCCTCATTTACTGTCAACATTCAGCAAATGCGCATCTACATCATTTAAACAAATCTATGAATATCTAATAAACATTTAATTTCACAAACCTTGCAGATTTAATGGAATCCAGCTGTGATATCTTGTGAAGTGTGCATTTGTAGCCTCATAAACGTGTTCCTGCGAGTGACGGTCGGTCCGTGTGAAGCGAGTGAATGTGAACAGAAGATCAGCGTCACAGGATACGCATCGAAACACTTTAAATCCTTCATTTTAAAATATGCTCTGCTATCCAGTTGCCCACTGTGTCATATTCATATCGGTTTCACTGTGTGCTGTATGTAAAATTAGCGTTACCTTGTCAAATGTCAAAGTCAAAAAAAGTCTTTATTTGAAAAAATATAATTACCAGTGCACACGAAATGATTACAGAGCAGATTACTGAGTGCCCTGTTAGTGTTTACTTCCTTTTTAGTCACATATTCATATATTTTAAACAATTACTTTATTTGTGAAAAATACTGCAATAGGATTGCAGATTCAAGAAGCTGCCACCAAAAGTATAAGAATGTTTATTTTAAAGATTTGTTTTCTAATTTATTAAATATTGATTAAAATAAAGTATATATAAAATATCGGTTTTATATCGGCCACCCTGCTCTCTAAGATATCGGAATTGGCCATCAAAAAAAAAACAATATCGGTCGACCATTAATTAAGACGTCACCTGCCGCCACCTATTGGCGGTTTAGTATCATTGCATTTTTTTTTTTCAAACATTTATTTAAAACATTAATCTCATAACATTAGGCTATTTATTGCAGTTGAAGTTTTGCAGTGTAAATGATTTAATTTGATTGGTAAGAGCCCCGTTTTATAATTATAACTGAATTTATTGATCAAATGTAAGAATTTGACATAAAAGATTAATCTGTTTCATCTTTGTTCTATATTAAATTAGTTTTTGGTTGCTTGTAATTAAGTTTATATGTTCTTATTTTATTACTGAGTGTTTGCTTTTCTATATAGTTGACTTTAATAAAGTCTTTGGCTATACTGCCCTACAAAGCAAAAAGGCAGTAACTGCATTTTTGGTCAAAAATGAGTTATTATCATTTTCATGACATTCAAGGCATCCTTTGTTATGTGACAAAACATCTTATCTCAAATGTGTGTTGTTTTGGAGAAAAATGGTAGTCGTTTGTACAGTAACTGCAAAAAGCCCTAGTGAAACAAAGCAAGAGTACAGTAACATCCATTACTGTAATCTTGTTATGTTTTACCTAACAAAAAATAACCGTGTTGCTGCGCAGTGTAGTTACTGTTGCCATGGTGAACACACACAGCTGATTTCGCGGCATCCTCAGGGGACGGTTTTAACATTTACGATTTCACCCTTCTAACTTCACACAAATTTAGTTTGAGATGGCACAAAGCCGGGGAAAGAAGATGGTCGAACTGGCGTTGAAAAGAAAATACCCGGAGTACAGTGACAGATTAAACATTTAGAGGCTAGGCTATCACAATATAAACACCTGTCAGCCGCCAGGGCGGGACTTCCTCTCAGAGGTCCATTCAGATAGCATTATGCTAATTGACAGGCGATGTTTTAAATAGCTTTGCTTACCTGCCCCTGATCCTCCCTGCTCCTAGCTGTAACTTTATCCTTTGTAACTTCACATCATCGCCGATGCCATGTCATCATTTTGTTGTTCATGTCACAAAGTTATAATCCAACCAGCGGTGAAAAAATATTCAATAACTAGAAAAGCACTTGGAGAGCACTAACCTCTGTCAAGGCGTGATCTTCTTCGCTCTTATTAGCCTACATGAACGGCGTCTTCTTTTTTCATAGGCTAATCATTCACGGCGTTATTGTCCAGCAGGAGAATATAACTGTCCATAAACACGGCGTAACAGTTATTCTTTAACGTGACAGGTGTCTGTTCAACTTAAAACACACTCTCTTTGCGGCCGCTGTTTGAAGACTATGTCCGCTGTTTAGATAAGTTAGCGAGTTGTGAGCAAAACTGACATCTTTCTCTTTACTGTTGTAAGCATCCATGCTTTCAACAAAAACAAACTTCTGCAGACAGAGCGAGCCGGCAGGTATTTATGTCCCATGTATTCATTTCATTCAGTACTTTGTGTTTATAAACCTGCTGAAACAGATACTGCACCATATAAAATCATCAACTTGTTTATCTTAGTTATCATCATAAGAGTTTGAAAAGCCTTAGAAACACTTAGGCAAAATGATTTTGTTTTGCTCTGTTGAATTGGAGTTTAACTTGCCTATTATTGCTCCAAAAAAATGTTTTGCAGTGCTTTAACATTAATGTGATTTGTAGGTATAGCAGATACTACACTACATTACTACATTGGAAAATATTGACCTAAAATGGTCAAATTAGTTTGGGTTTGGTATATCCATGTTCAGGAAAACAAATGGTTCCAATTGTTTCAAATACAGTGTATCTAACACACCAAGTTGTGGAAAAATAGTTTTTGCAGAATCTGTAGTTACTGCCTTTTTCCTTGGTATGGTGCCATGTTTTTGGTAAGTAATACAAAGCAAGAATACAGTAACTGCAAAATAGGGGTAAAATATCAAATTAAATATGAGGATTGATATGTACAAAGAATAAGCTAATATAAAGTAACAAAACAGCCACATGTCCAATAATCTACCTACAACTACTTAGGCTGGATGACAGGATAACTTTAAAGTAATTTTTCTCAGTTCTGCACTCTGCGTAGTTACTGCCTTTTTGCTTTGTAGGGCAGTATAGTAGTTGTGCTGTAATATCGAAAATGTCACTGGTAGGCCTATGTAAAATTTTGTACCTTATTTATTTGACTAAAAGGTTACATGGGTCAAAACAACAAAAGCAATAACAATTTAAACTCATATCAGCGCCAACACTGATCTTGCATACCCCTTAGCAAATCTGCAGTTGCTGCTCCGCGGTGTGACGCTGACGCTCCACTCAATATTACGCTCTATGCTAGCGGTTAAATGGATTGTAGTTGATCCGTACGGACCAGGCCCCATTTGGTACTCGCTAGGGCTGGGCGATAAAACGATAACGATAATTATCGCGATATAATTTTTCTCGATAAAACGATATCAAGAGTTCGATAAATGTTCGATAATGTTTATGCGCAAAAAGCGGAACGAAACTCATTTGAACAGCGCGCCACACGGACCGTTAATCCGCTCGGCTCAAAGTCCAAACGGCAGCGCATCGCGAGCTCACTAGAGCAAATGCGTTTACTCGTTTCTTTTACTGTCTATGGTTTATTCTGATCGGTCTCGCTCACGAGATCAAGTGAGAAGCGCTTGAATTCAGCGATGAACACAAATGTCTCAGTGATTTAAACCAGTTTAAAGGCAGATGAAACAGCGCTGACAAACAGGAGACACTGTGCGCAACGATTCAGTCAAGGCTTTTCAGTCAGAAGGCTTTTCCGTCTATAAATTCCCATCGTTTACCATGGATTAACTGTAACGTTAGCCTAGTAATATTAACTGCACCATGAAATGTGGGATATACATATTGAATTGTATTATATCATTAATGTAGAAAATGTATTAGATGACTAATGGAATATAATTACAGTATTTAATCATGTATTTAGGCTACTGTTTTTCATACAAATACCATAGAAACCATAAAGTTACATTTTGCCATGATGTGAGGTGCTATAGGCTATGCCTGGTTTTATCTGTGGTTATCATGATCTAAATGCATGATACTGGATGACCAATGGTTAATTTTAATAAAACTTAAACAGTCAGAATATTAAATTTTACCAAATAAAAATGTGGTTGTTACATTTTTTTTTAACAGATGTTAATGTTAAAAAATTTAACATACCGGTAGTAGTATTAGCTTGAGTTAGGATGCAGATTTACAGTCAACTCACTGTCAAATATGCATTTCAAGACAAAACATGTAATATTAATATTGCAGCCTGCACTGCAAACTGTGCTGAAGATACGGATCATCAAAGTCAGTCATCAAAAACCTGTTTCAAGACTTGAAACAATATCCCCCATTAGCACGCAGAAACTAAGAAATATATTTTTCTATTCAGTTATATATTTTGTTAAAGAAAAATGACAAATGTTTGAATGTTCTACCTGAGATTTGTGAAATGGCAAGTGTTTGTCATGATATGTTGATGTTCTGACAATAAAGAGTAGTTTAAAACCACAATTAATGCTCTGGTTTCTACAACTTTCACTTAGGAGCAAAAATCTGCCTTTAAACTTGAAAGAAATAAAGATTTTACATTTATCGTGATAATTATCGATATCGACAGATTTAAAAAAAATTATCGTGATAATTTTTTTTGGCCATATCGCCCAGCCCTAGTACTCGCGCACTCTTTTCTGTGCGCACAGCACAGCCGCACACGCACGAAGAGCGCGCACACAGAGAGATGCGTTTGTGCGCTTTAACGGACCCCGGACAGCAAGTGTCGGCCCAGATCCGGCCCACATCTGGGCCGCGTGTACCGGATTTGGGCCGACACTATGTTGCTGTCTGGTACACATACACACAAAAGTATGTAAAAATACCAGTCTCGGCAAGCATTCTCGTAAACCGTTAGAAAGTGAACATTAAGAAAGAAATCTGATGTGCATCATTATATTGGATTTGTGCATTCACATATATATATATATTAGGGGTGTAACGATACATGTATTCGTATTGAACCGTTCGGTACGAGGCTTTCGGTTCGGTATTTGGTACGCATTCGAACGAACCGAACGATTCGTTGGACCATTTTTCCTGCTGACCAAAATCCTCCATCACAACGTTGCGCAACATCAAATGGCAAACGTAATGAAAGCGGAACGAAACTGCGCTACTCATTATTTTGTGCTTCACGGATCGTTTATCAGTTCGGACCATCAACATCAGTGCAGCGCGAGCTATGAGCGCAAGCCGATCATGATCAAGCGACACTTTTACACAGCGCTGGGAGATCCGGTAAACAAAGCATTTTAATTCGCCACTGAAGTAATAACATGACTGCGAGATCTAGTGAGAAGCATTAAAATTTCTCTGTTATAAACGGATCAAACAGCGCTGACGTGGAAACCAAGAAAAAACATTGTTCCATGAATGAATTAGTTATAGGTTTTAAGTCCACAGATCAGCAACATGGATTTAACGTTACTGTAGTAACACTCACTGTAACCATAGAAGTTTGGCAGAAATAGTAAAATGCTTTCAAGTACATCACACATCTTTTTCCAGCACTTCAAAACTCAAACATGATCATATTTAAATGTTAGTTTTAATGTGATGACCAAAACATTATTTGTTCATCCTTCAACGATTACCCCCATTTATAAAACTAAAAGTTTCAAGATGTAGGAAAACTCACTTATTTAAAAATAATTTTTCTTTTAATAAATAGGACATTTCTGTGGCATTTTTCTTTTTTCTGTATTGTATCGAACCGAACCGAACCGTGACACCACTGTATCGTATCGAACCGAACCGTGAATTTTGTGAACCGTTACACCCCTAATATATATATATATATATATATATATATATATATATATATATATAGGCCTATATATTATGTAAGGGATAATGTAGAGTGAGACGGTTGTTATAGCGAATATAACCCCGACAGGCTGGGTCTTGAACCGCCTCGCTCTACATTATCCCGCTTATTACATGGCTACTACCAAATAAATCAATAATTTGACACAAAATATTGATTTAAAAACGATTATATTGCTCCAGAGTGAACAGAACTGTGTCCATGGCAACGCTGTTTTTCATGGCAAAGGTGTGTTATACGGTTATCAAGAAATAATAGACTGCAATCTACATTAGAATTCAACCAAGCCAAGTAATACATTTTTATATTACTTGAATTTTTTTAATTCAGTATCATTAAAATTATTACATTTCATTAAAAAAGTCTAATCTAATCATTTAATTTGATGTTGTAGAATAAAACGTGAAAACATCTTGAGCTTCAATACACACCTAATTTCAGACATTTAACCATAAACCCATTCAAAAAACCCATTGACTTTAGAATGATGGAACTTGAACTGTAAAAATGCTAACTTGTTTCCAAGTATTAGGAGCAATTGAAAATTAGGCCTACTACATAGCACCATCCACATATTTCAGGGCTTTTCCTGCATAGAGAATTACGAATTACGCCTCCATCAAATTTCGTGCCGCCTCCGGCTCTCGACAAAACTCAGACAGACAGTCACATGCTCAGACACACTTTTCCCACCATGACGGTTCTGTCGCGGGTTCCCGGCCTGTGTCCATTCTCAAACCGTATAATTTGACGATAGTGCTGCGCGGATTATAATCCGCGGGTCCGGCGGGGCAAGTAATAAAAACATAACATTCGTAATAATTGAGGGTGGATGACAGATAAATCATTATAATGTGTCGACTTTAATAAAGACACGGAACTCTCATCACGGCAAAACGCAAGGAACGTGCGTCACTCTTTTACTTTCGTTTTCAACAACGTTATTCTCTTCAGGGAAAACCAATCAAGGAAAACATATCAGAGCTCGACATTAACGCTTGTCCGGGACACGTGTGTTTTTTTTTTTTTTTGAAGGGACAAGTGAAAGAGAATTGTACTTGACCAACCGGACAAATGCCCTGATTAAAACAATTTTCAATATCAAAAAAATAAAATAAAAAATAACTAGGGAAACACCGAAAACGCGAGGATGAATCTGATTTTATTTCATTTAATGTACAAGTGGCGATTGATAGCCTATAGTTGATAATAATACTGACGGTAAAAAGTTGCGCTGTTGAGGCTCGCGCAGTTATTTATAACATATTAAACAGTTAAGAAACATCACACGACCAGAGTGCTGTTTTCCTGAATGCCATCACGATTGAAACCGAGACACTGATTTCATAACAGTTCAATAAACAAATAGTTAAAATTAAGTCACTTACATTTTTAGACGCAATGACTGTTTTTGTTCTGTTTCAGCAGTGAAAAATAGTTCCAAACAAAGATCACAGCAGAACCATAACGCATCTCACAGGAACACTCATCCAATGTTTCCTTACTGAATGATTCAGCGTTTAGAATGAATCGTCAAGTCAAAGAATCATTTAGCCATTCAAAAACTGCCTCATTTTTAACAAATCAGCCATTTGAACAAATCGTTTGAATGAATGACTCAATGACTCGCTCATTATGATGGTCGCCTGCCGCCACCTACTGGCGGTTTAGTTTCAAAGTATCATTCCTTATTTGTCATCTCATTTAATACAGTTGTTATTTTTCAATGTAAATTATTTAATTTGATTGGTAACAGCCTAGTGTCATTTTAATTTAATTGAATGTATTGATCAAATTTAAGAATTTGAAATGAAAGGTGGAACATACATTTAATAAAATTAGGGAAAAAATGGCCTTTATAAAGGTAAAAATAATTACCAGTGTTTTCCAACAGTGATGTAATGAAACATTGACAATTTAAGTTTGAAGGGCCTCTGTAAAGCCTCTGTTTAGGCTATTAAGCAAATGTAATTTTGCCAAAAAAAGAACTTTTATTTTAAATAAATGTTATTTTTAAATCAGCCTACTTCAGTGTGATATGTTACCATATTATCATGCTTAACACTGAGAATTTGAATAATTGTAATGTGATGATCAGATGCAGATATCAATATCAAAGAATATCATAGTTTTTTACCACCTCCGTCTCCTTTTGAGCCAGGAAAAACCCTGCATTTAATGCACGGGAAAATCATTTATAATAAATGCCACAATATTCTATAAAAATAAGAACCGCCAATTTTGATTTCATGGTGACTTTATGTTTTTCTTATGTATTACTTTTAACTGTAGGCATTTGAAATTGAAAACTAGACTAGCAAAACACTATTGAGTACCGATATTGTTAAGATAAAATAATGAGGTATAAATATGAAACGCGTTTTACCGCTGCTCACACGCAGCCACGCCCCCTCCACACGCGTCACGAGCAGACTGTAGGGGGCGTGGCCGATGACCCGCAGGGCTTGTTAGTGAATCTCTTCGCAGAAACATGCTAGGCCATCCAGCGTTTATAACTTAACGGTGCTGAAACAACCACTGATTTAATCTTGCACAGATATAATGTGAGCGCACTGCACTTTCAAATAACTTTAGAATAATCAGTTGTAGTCAGCGGAGTAAAAGCTCTACCTCCCAATAAAAACTCAAGACTATAATTTCACGAAATAGTTTATCAATAATGACAGACAGGTCGAAAACAGACACATTTGCGATCATTACTGAAGCATATCGCTTCAGTTCGTGAGGATGTGCGTCTCTATCTCAGAATGAGGCTGCAGAATTCAGTCAAACTTAAATCTAATGTAACCTACACGCAGATCAAACGCCCATCCTGAAACTGCGTGATACTAGAAAAGATGGCACATTCTTTCGCTTTACCTTATTTGCGGTTTGCACAAGAGGGCGTGATGTCCTCGACGCACAGAAATCAGCGGATCATGATCATCTGAGGCCAGGCACATGTATGTCTCTCAGCATCCGTGTGACAGATGATTTCCCCTCCACAGCCCGAATAAAAGTTACAGTCGGCGGGTTTAATCCACATTAAATGGCGTCCTGCGCCGCGGTCCGTCGAGTTGCTAAAATCGCAGTTTCCACACTTATTATAGCAACGTTCATCTGTTCGTCATCCGTAAAATTGTTTCTGAGGAAAGCATTTCCTCACATCCCTGCAAAGTGAAGCGCACTAACTGCTCCAATGACGTGACAAGCCATCGAGTTTAACGTCCAAAAACCGTCTAAATTTTGTTTCCGTCCAATGAGGCGTTTTACATTCTGTTTTTGTTTGTTTGTTTCCGCGTAAACAAGACCGACTGAGGTGCGGGATCGCAACATTAAGATCACACTTATAACTCTTTTGGCGCCATATTAATGACGTACCAAAAATTTCCGTTACAAGCGCGCGGATAAAACCCTGTTGTGGCTCGTGCGCTTAAAAGAAAACACAGCGAAAGCTCTTTGCGTTGTTTACCTGTCAAGTTTTATAATGTCCATCAAGAGCCAGCGAGCATGAAGAAGAAAGTCAGCGGCTCCTCTCCTCAAATGAGTGAAGAACGGGGCGGTTCGCTAAAATAACCGACCATTTTACAGAGAGTCCGATGGGGGGAGCCATGAACAAACACGAAAGAGGAAATGCCGTTTGACACAACAAACATGACATCTTCAGTTTCTCTGGGAAGACCTACTTCTCCCTACAAGCGGACAACTTTGCTTGGGATAGTATCATTGACATTAAAGTCTCTTCTAACGAGGGAACATTGAAGTCACGTCATCATGTCATAAGGTTATAACACACAATATAGTCTACAAATGAGCACTGAGCCACACACACACACACATTAAAAATAAAATAGGGTAAAAAATAAATAGGCTGAATAGGAAAAAGATTTCACCATTCTTATCCAGATGATTGATTACATTACGATTACATAATACATTTTTTGTATTACAAGTTTTCTGAAATGTTATGTTCAAATATGCAAATGAGGCAGTATAATTAATATGCACGAATTTGCATACATTTCTAGAACAAAAATCTGAACATTGGATAAAGCCAGGTTCAGAATTCCTTTTTGATTGATTTATTTATTTGACATATTATACTCAAAGTTTTTTTTTTACGGAGGGGGTTTTTGGATTTCTGTTTTTATCAATAAATAAATCAGAAAATTGGAATTAAAGTCTCTTCTAATGAGGGAACATTAAAGTCAGGTCATCATGTCATTCGGTTATTACACAGTAGCCTATAGTCTATAAATGAGCAGGACTGAGCTACACACACACACACACACACACATAAAAAAGATAAAAGGAAAGATAACCTTTCATTGATGACCCCAGGTGAAGAGGCTGAAAAAACACTAATAGATTTCACTATTCTTATCCAGATGATTGATTACATTAAGATTACATAATAATTTTTTTTGTATTACAAGTTTTTTTAATATGCAAATGAGGCATTATCTAATTAAATATGCACTAATTTGCATACATTTCTAGAACAAAAATCTGAACATTAGATAAAGCCAGGTTCAAAATGCCTGTTTCATTTTTTGACATATTAGACGTTTTTAAGGAGGGGAATTTAGATTTCTCTTTTTATCAATAAATAAATCGGAAAATACTGTCAACAGCCAGAAAAAAGTAGTATTTGACATGAAGTATCTTCTAATGAGGGAACATTAAAGTTGTTATAACACAGTATAGTCTATAAATGCACACACACACACACACATTAAAAATAAAAGGAAAGAACCTTTCATTGATCACCCCTGGTGAAAAGGATACACAATAACTAATAGATTTCACAATACTTATCCAGTTGATTGATTACATTAAGAATTGGAAAAAAAATGGTATTACAAGTTTTCTGAAATGTTATGTTCAAATATGCAAATGAGGCATTGTCTAATTACATATGCACTAATTTGTAAACATTTTTAGAACAAAAATCTGAACATTAGATAAAGCCAGGTTCAAAATTCCTGTTTCATTTTTATTTTGACATATTAGACTCAAAGTTTTTTTTACAGAGAGAATTTTTGATTTTTTTTTTTTTTTTTTTGCCGTGGCAGAGAAGTGTACAACTATCACACTGTTAACTTGTGAGTTACAATAATGACCAGACATGCATATGAAGCATGGAAACAAAAAAATAAACCTGATTTTATGAATTATTAAACATTTTAGTTGCATGTAAAAAAAACATTTACGACAGTTATAGATGTTCAGTCTGTCCAATGGGTCTGTTCACTGAAAATGCAAGATCTGGTGACAGAAAACATCAATGTAGGTTTATTCCTCACGCCTGATTTTCATTTGAGAATATTCCTGTTGTGATTATTAACCTTGTCATCTTAACTGACCTTATTTGAACTCTTCTGGTATTTATGCATCAGTATTTCATTGTAACGCTTGGGTTATATACAGTATGTATCTATGTTTGTTTTTGTTTTTTTTGTCTCTGTTATAATTGTGGATGAGCTCACCAAGAAACATTCCAGACAACCTGTTTATGGCATGAATATTATAATGGAATATCAACAATTAAATTCAATCCAAAATAGAACAATACTATTTAAAACAGTCAAAAAGGAAATGTCCAACTTAGGACAAAACAGTTCTTTTCATAATCTCATTAGGAAACATGAAACATAACCCGACCTTCAAAATAACTTCACTAAACATTTTTGGATTGATGTACATTAGTGGCCAAAAGTTTAGAAAATATTAAGCATTTTATTGTTTTTTAAAGAAGTCTCTTATGCTCACCAAATATTTAATTTGATACAAAAATACAGTCAAAACAGTAATATTGTGAAATATTATTACAATGTAAAACAGCTGTTTTTCTATTTGAATATATTTTAAAATGTAATTTATTCCTTTGATGACAAATCTGAATTTTCAGCATCATTACTCCAGTCTTCAGTGTCACATGATCCTTCAGAAATCAGTATAATATGATGATTTGATGCTCAAGAAACATTTATGATTATTAGCTAGGCTATGTCTGTACTCCTCCATCTTTTCCACAGCATAGCGGTAAAAGTTATCATAAAAACGGTCTTTAAAAAGCCAACCTTTGGGAATAAGCATAATTTGTCCACTTTTGGGAAAAAGTAAATGAACCTAAACCTTCATAACGTATTCTTGTGTAGCCAGACCTATCCCTAAACTCTACCGCAGCTTTTCTCGACCAAGAGGACGCTTGACTGACATATAACGCAACCAGTCACAGTTCGTTTTGTTCTGCGTCATGTTTAGGGGCGTGGCAATATAATGCATGTGCATCTAATAAATGATTCATTCAAGAAAGTTGAGCAAGTTTACTGCAACAATGGAGCCGTGAACTTCACATGCTTTTGAAAATCCAGTGTTTAGTTGATCCTGGTTTAGTTGATCCTGGTTTAGTTGATCCTAGTTTAGTTGATCCTAGTTTAGTTGATCCTAGTTGATCCTGGTTTAGTTGATCCTGGTTTAGTTGATCCTAGATTAGTTGATCCTGGTTTAGTTGATCCTGGTTTAGCTGATCCTGTTGATCCTGGTTTAGTTGATCCTGGTTTAGTTGATCCTGGTTTAGTTGATCCTAGATTAGTTGATCCTGGTTTAGTTGATCCTGGTTTAGCTGATCCTGTTGATCCTGGTTTAGTTGATCCTGGTTTAGTTGATCCTAGTTTAGTTGATCCTGGTTTAGTTGATCCTGGTTTAGCCTATCCTGTTGATCCTGGTTTAGTTGATTCTGGTTTAGTTGATCCTAGTTTAGTTGATCCTGGTTTAGTTGATCCTGGTTTAGTTGATCCTGGTTTAGTTGATCCTGGTTTAGTTTATCCTAGATTAGTTGATCCTGGTTTAGTTGATCCTGGGGCCGTTCTTCGTACGTCGCTAACTCAGTTAGCTGGATTTGATTGTTGGCGATTTGGCATGATCTTGGATTGTTTGGTTCTTTGACGCTCATCCAGGATTTGCTGTCATAGTAACAGGTGCGTAAGCTTGAACCTGCTCGCGAGGCTGCTGGCTTATTTCATGTTAACAGGATTAGATCGCGGCTTTATAAGTGGAGGTGATACGGGAAGTCTTTTAGCGCAGCACGATAGTGTACTTTTTGAGAGATATAATTTTTCTCATGACTCGAGAGGATGTTGTTTACATTATTAATTTGTTGGAAACGCATAAATGTTCAACTCGTCGGAGTCGGGCTTTAATAACAGCACAAACTGTGTGCATTGCCCTGAGATTCTTTGCGAGTGGCTCTTTCCTTTACACTATTGGAGATGCGGAGAACTTTAGACCCAATGTTGTATAGCAGTTTTTTTTGTTTTGTTTTTTTCCAACGGTTTTCTTGGGAACCGGTTTGACCATGCCGATTAATATGACTTACAGTATATGTCCCTCAGGCTTCCCTAATGTGATTGGTGCCATACATCAGGGGTTCTCAAACTTTTTGTGTGTGTGGACCACTATTTGTAATCAAGAATTTTCGCGGACCACCTCATAATACTCATAATAAAATATGTCTACTCTACACACAGTCCCACCTGAATTAATCCTCACCTCTAAATAGGCTTACTAGCACTAAAACTATAACTGGTCATCACATCAGTACAACAGTTTGTTAAAAGAAAGTTTACTGCACACAACGGCTGCCACATATTTTATTTATTTATTTACTCAAGCGCTCGAGGGCATAATCAGGATGGGGGATGGGGGGGGGGCGGGTAGATGGGGTTGTTTCATGACAATTTTAATTTTTTTTTTCATTGGTTGTTGCGTTAAATCTTACCCAGATACAATCGTGCTATTTTCTGATTGGTTATTGTGTAGCTCGACTAACAACACCAGGGGAGACGCGCTTGATTCCTGACGGTTACATAGTTAGAGCAACGCGGCCAGAGAAGTTTTGGGCGCTGCGGCATATTAAATATATTATAAATAGTTTTTCTGCGTGAGAAATACAATGTGTGGCGGGAGTGCGTGACAAAAGACCGAAATGAGTGACTGTCACGCTCAATGTGTGACACTTGTGAGCCCTGATGAAGAACCTGTTGCTATCCACCGATCCATGTTACGGCACTGAACTTGAACCTCACGGCCCAGCGCCACTAGCCTATTTTAGTAATCACACAATAACTTGACAATTTAATTTAAATTTTATATCAATATAGGCCTACATATTCTTTTTACTTTTTATTTTTTTATGGGAATTTCCTGGTAAAATGAAGGTAAAAAAATATTATTTTATATTTTATTTTGCCTTTCCACGGACCACCTGCAGTGCCCTCACGGACCACAGTTTGGGAATTGCTGCCATAGATCATAGACTGCACACATGTTCCCATCAAAGCCTCAATGAAGGGGATTTTGTGAACTGAAAGGGGGATGTTACTATTGCGATTCTTAATATTCCAGATTAGTAATATTATATCAAATTTTAAAAAAGGCAGTTGACAGACTAAAATCTCTTAGATGGTGTGTGACTATGTTCCATATCACAAATGTGGAAGCAAAATGGCCAGGATCTGTGCCCGGTTGCATAAAGCACCTTAAGTTTTTCCCTTAAGTGTGATACTTAAGGGGCGATTTCCCCTTACCTAAGAGAATAACTTAAGGGTGTTGCATATAATCTCTTAAACGGTTCTCTTAGGTAAGGGAAACATTTAAGTGTTTCACGACAGCGATCCTGGATTCACGTTATAAAAGTCTGTTGTTACCATAGATACGCAAAACACTAACACTAGCAATTACGCGTTTTCATCAAATAAAGTAGGCTAATAAAGTAGGCTAGGATATCGGAATGGATAAAGAAAACAAAAAAAGAAAGCCTAATTGGACAGAGGAGGAGAAATGCATTCTTCTTGACGAATATGATAAAAGAAAAACAATTTTGAAAAGCAAACTAAATCCCCATGTAACTGCTGCAAAAAAACAGAAACAGTGGGAAGAAATAACGGAAAAAATCAACGCAAGGAATCTTGATGTGAAGAGGACGGTTCAGGAAGTCCTTAAAAAATATGAAAACATCACCCACAGCTCCTCCCCCACAGCTCCTCCCTCCACAGCTCCTCCCCCACAGCTCCTCCCTCCACAGCTCCTCCCTCCACAGCTCCTCCCCCACAGCTCCTCCCCCACAGCTCCTCCCCCACAGCTCCTCCCCCACAGCTCCTCCCTCCACAGCTCCTCCCTCCACAGCTCCTCCCTCCACAGCTCCTCCCCCACAGCTCCTCCTCCACAGCTCCTCCCCCACAGCTCCTCCCTCCACAGCTCCTCCTCCACAGCTCCTCCCCCACAGCTCCTCCCTCCACAGCTCCTCCCCCACAGCTCCTCCCTCCACAGCTCCTCCCTCCACAGCTCCTCCCCCACAGCTCCTCCCCCACAGCTCCTCCCTCCACAGCTCCTCCCCCACAGCTCCTCCCTCCACAGCTCCTCCCTCCACAGCTCCTCCCCCACAGCTCCTCCCCCACAGCTCCTCCCTCCACAGCTCCTCCCTCCACAGCTCCTCCCCCACAGCTCCTCCTCCACAGCTCCTCCCCCACAGCTCCTCCCTCCACAGCTCCTCCCCCACAGCTCCTCCCCCACAGCCCCTCCCTCCACAGCTCCTCCCCCACAGCTCCTCCTCCACAGCTCCTCCCCCACTGCCGTGAACGCGCAGGCTAGTAAGCAGGGCCACAGATGATGGCGGATAAACAGTTATGGCACATTCACTAATAGGGACGAAACATCAACAATATGCTTTACATTGACTATGGCCTGCCCATACTTTGACTACAAACTTGGTCCTCAAATCATTATGTATTTTGCAATACATGTGACTTTATAACGTTGCACTCTTTCTATAAGTTATAAATAGCTAGTAAGATAACGTTAATATAACGGTAACTAACATTACAGTGTTTAAGTAATTATTCTAGCGATATGTAATGCTAGATAAGATTTGCTAGTACATTATTTCAGCAACATGACAAGCCAGTGAATTAGCAGGTTTCAATTGTTGCTTACCACAGTGCGTGACATTTTATCTACATGTTATGCTGCTAGAGTTTTGACACCGAGTCAATGGGCTCTGTCTAATTCTTTCTTTTTCGCTTGTTCATCATCATCGGTCTTTTTTGCATTTTACCTCTTTGTTTTATGAGCAGGTGCCACTCGAGAAATTGGCAGTTTAGGTTTTTTCTCCGTCATTAGCACAGCTGCAGCACACCGGCAATCTTGAGTTTGAACGACGGTACGCGCTCGCGCTGTGCAAGAGAGGGGTGATCAGCGCGTACACGAGTGTGATTGACACTGCTAAGACATTCCTCTTGGCTCTGATTGGTTGTTTCTGACCGGGAGCGGTGTATTTCTGCAAATGGCAATACGCTGATTTCACGCAGCCGCCATTTTGAAATCGAAAGCGAGGCTCCGGTGGGAAGAAACTCGGAAGTAAAGATAAACAACAATGCCTTGGACTACCAACCCAACTACCAATATGATTTAGTACCATAAAATCCCCTAATAATATTAAATATTAAATAAAAAACACAACTAAAATATAGGCTAGTACAATCATTTTATTCAAATAAATTTGACCAACACACGAACAGAAATTTAGTTTCAATATCAGGAAGAAAAGAAGAATCCATCATCCAGTCTCTGCACAGGACACAACGGGTTAAATGACAATTTACATATAATCAATATAAGCATCCCACAAAGAAGTGCAATAAGTGTAATGAAGAAACTGTTGAGCAAATCCTTATACACTGCCTGCAGAGCATATACAAATGAAAGGCAAATACTAAAGGATAAGCTGCAGAAAATGAAATCAAGTCAATAGAAAATCTTCTGGCAAAAAAAAGTGGGAGAATTCCTATGCATTATGCGAAATATATACATTTGATGTGGATCAAAACCTTTCATCAAAGTTATACATGAATTTTGAACAATACCCGTTCTTGTCTTAGGCCAACTTTGATTAACTTTTTTTGATTCACTTCAAATGTGGACCATTGTATATGAGAATGATTCGAGTACTGTATTAATTCCCCGTCGCTGCTGTTACACTCCAGGTCAGCTGGTGGCGGTAGTGCTCCACTATCCGCTCTACCGACCGCCAATAAAGCGAGGAGGAGGAGAACCGCGCGACGAGTGACGTCACCTCTCCAACATGGCGGCCGCGGATGTGGAAGACTTCATCGGACAGAACCGGCTGTTGTCGGACTTCATCGAGACGTTTCGCGGCGTCTCCGAGAGCGACAAGCACTGGAAGTCCAGGAGGGAGTTTTTATTCAGAAACATCTCGAACTACGAGGAGACGCCTCGCGTGGACCACCTGCTCGCGCTGTCCATGGTGTGGGCCAACCACGTGTTCCTGGGCTGCAGGTCAGGGGTCAGGTCACGTGTTTCGGCACGGGAATAATATTATGTTTTTTGTAATTGTGATTTTTTTTTTTATCTCACAATTCTCACGTGCATTTGCGAGTTTATTCCTTTCCCCCTCTCAGATGTTTGAGATATAAACTCGCAAATGCTGAAAAGAAAAGTCGGAATTGTGAGATAAAGGTCGCAATTAACCTTTTATTTTTAATTCCGTGGCGAAAACAAGCTTCTATATATCAAGCTTCGATATCAAACCATTCTTGTGACTAACAAAAATTGTAACTAATAAGTTTTTTTTTTTTTTAAATATGTATAATACATGCTAAATTTGTGACAACTTGCCCCTGGCAGACATTCAGTTCAGCGCCAGGCTTCCACTCAGATTCATAATTTGTGATATATATATGGATAGACGTCTATAGAGAGAGAGATTCTGCATATTTTGTGTCCAAGTGCATTATTTCCTTTTTTAAAATAATTTGATAAATTCATGACATGATACATCACTTTATTCTATAAAACCTATTCAGTTTGAATTCATTTTTAGTACATTTAAATGATACATATTACTTTTATGTTAAGTAATTTTAATAAAAAATACAATAAATACTATTGCATCATTTTAGGTTTGAAACCTTTCATATAATGTTAAACACATAAATGACATATAATTCATATAAAGCCTGACTGATTCTTGTGGTTTGTAGATCTGTCAAATACTGGTAAAAACTGCTTGTTTCAAAGTATGTGTGTGTGTGTGTGTATATATATATATATATATATATATATATAATGCATATGCATGCAAGAACGGTATTTACAAGACTCCTTATTTCATTCAAGCATTTGTAATTGCTTTTACACACACAATGCCACTGATGATGATTACAAAATGTCAATGCAAAACCTTTTTCCCCACTTTTAAACTGACCTCACCGTCACCTGAGGTGTAATTCCTGAGTTTAAGGGGTTGTGTAACACTGCGAAACGCTTCAGACTCGTGTGTGTGTGTGCGCGCGCAGGTATAGCTCAGAGACGTGTGTGTGTGTGTGTGTTTATGTTCTCCTGTGTGTGTGTGTGTTTGTGCAGGTATAGCTCAAGTCAAGTCAGGTCACCTTTATTTATATAGCGCTTTTTACAATAGAGATTGTTTCAAAGCAGCTTTACAGAGATAACAGGAAAATAATGTTGTAACAGTATTGTTAAATACAAAATTAAATTTCCCCAACTAAGCAAGCCAAAAGCCAATGGCGACAAAGGCGAAGAAAGGTGAAAAGGCGACAGTGAAGGAACCAAAACTCCATCAGTGACAGAATGGAGAAAAAAACCTTGGGAGAACCCAGACTCAGTCTCAGTTCTCCTCTGGCCAATGAACGAACAGTGTATGATTATGATTCAGGCATCATTATAGGTCAGAAGTCAGATGAGATCAGAGCTTTCACAATATGTATCCAGTTCATCTGGTTGGGGTCGGAGTCATCACGCCGGTATGGAGCCGAGTTTGTTGAGGTGTCCATGAGGCCTTCACAGTGTTGATGAGGCTGGCACTTCAGGGATGCGTTGTCGTCGTGTCCATGCGATGGTTCTTCATTAGGGGCTGTATTCACAAAGAATTTTATCTTACCACTAGGAGTACTCCTAAATCACACTAAAATATTTTAGCTAGGAGTTTTCTCTTAAAAGTTATTCACAACGCCTTTCAGACCTACTCTTAGTAAGGAAAAATGACAACTTCTAAACTAAGAGTGAGTCTTCGTTGCTATGGATGACGTCAATTCTCATGCACGAGCTTCCTCGCAATGATCACGGTGATTGGTTGTTAGATGACAGGGCCATCATGCGGATCATAACACAAACGCAACAAATCATGGAATTACGACATCTAAATATGTCTGTGTCCTACACAAAACAATAATAGTAATGTCATCGAAATGCATATATAATGACATGTTTGTGCAGGCCCCAGTGAAGTGTAATTCTAAAAAGGCAGAGAGAGAGAGAAAAGTCGTGAATTCAATTAAATTAAATCAAGGTAGCCTAATACCCTAATGAAAACCGCCACTTGCCTAATAATGAAAAATGACACTTGCATTAACACTTGCTTGGTTAATTGACATCCTATTAGCCTAAATAGACTACTTAAAGCAAGGAAATGTTGCTCCTATTGAAGTAATGTAATAGTTGAATGACGGTGGATTATGAACTCGCCAAAACGGAAAAGAAAGCCCAACTGGACACAGGATCAGTTACTGCTGCTGGCCCAGTGAAAAAAAAAACATAATAAAAGGGAAATTCGGCACTGGGATATCAAGCAAAACTAAGCGTGAGACATGGGAGAGGATTTGTGTGCAGATCAATGCAGCTTTCACGCTTGTGTCGTGGACCCCGGACGACTGCGAGAGGTATGCGCTACAATCCTTTGTGAATAAGTCTTAGTGAGTTAGGAGTCCTCTCGACTTCTTTTAAGCTGACCCAGACTTAGGTGCTACTTTTAGGGCTAAAATGCGTCGTGAATTACTCTTAGTGAAAAAAATGAGGAGTCCTAAAGTTAGGAGTGACACGCCCATTATTTTTAGGAGTTGCTCCTAAATTCGCTAGTTAGGAGCTACTTTTAGCCTTAAAATTCTTTGTGAATACGGCCCCTGATCTGGATACGGCCTGGATCCGGCGGACTGCGGTAAACCTCAGGATAAACAGAGAGACTAATATTAGCGTAGACGCCATCCTTCTTATGATGTACAAAGTACATCAGGATTTATGGGAAGTGTTCCCGGTTACAGCTGATCTAATCTATGCAGCCAAACATTGAATTATAGAAGTGTATGATGTGCTATGTGTATGCTAAGCCAAAGAGATGTGTTTTTAGTCTAGATTTGAACTGACAGACTGTGTCTGCTTCCCAGACCATGTTAGGAAGATTGTTCCAAAGTTTTGGTGCTAAATAGGAAAAGGATCTACCGCCAGCACTAGGGTTGGGCGGTATTACGGTAATATCGTATACCGCGGGGTCTTAAAATAGCAAAGGTATCAGTTTCAATACCGTCATTACCGGCACTTATATATAATATATAAATATAATTTATTCAATGCCTAAAAATGCTTATGTAGTTGTCATCAAGTGACAGTGTGGAGGAGAAAGAGAGAGAGAAGGGAGAGGCGGTAAATACTGACGAGGCAATTTGTAAATGTTGCAATAAAAAATGTGACCGCGAGAGATGGAAACACCTCTAACCTAATGTCGCATCTCCGAAACAACCACCCACTCGCTGCTGCGAGGATGCATTTTGCCCCGAGTTCATTAAATAAGCGCATTAGTTTATATTTGTTAAAATATTATAATGTTTGTTTTTTTAACGTTGATAATGAAAAGTGAACAGCACGAGTAAGATGGGATGCATCGGGAGTCAGACATTGACCACTTAATTAAGTTTAATTTTGTAAAAGGCCTTTCTTTAAAGTGAATTTCGTTTTGTATAAATTGTATCTTAATTTAAAAAAAAAATTTATCAACCAATTGCCTGGATTTCAAATCAAATATAGCAGACAACATAATCATGACATGATCGTGCGCTTGCGCGCCGCGGTCACTTGCATTGAAATCTCATCATAAATTAACCGAAACTCAGTGTATGCCTCACAGACATGACAGATAGGCCTATATCTAAATAAAGCTTGAAATTTCATTAAACGAAACAATTCAAAACGAAAAGAAATAGGCCACTCGCTGATTATTTAATCCATGATGTGCATTTCTCTCTATGCGCCTTCACAGAGATAACGATCATCAAATTCATTAAACGAAACTATTCAAAACGAAAAGAAAAAGGCTAGCCTACTCTCTGATTATGTAATCCATGATGTGCATTTCTCTCTATATATGCGCGTTCACTAGGAGATGGCGATCGTCAAATTAATCTTTGCAGCAGACACTGACAGAAAAGTTGTATTAATAAAAATCAATGGACGCGTGTCACCAGATTTACAAATGCACTTGTTGCTTGTTAATTTAAATTAAATTAATTAATAAAATGAATACTTTAATTGTCATAATTAAAATAATTAAATATTATGGTAACACTTTACAATAAGGTTCATTAGTTAATGCATTAACTAACATGAACTAACCATGAGCAATACATTTATTACTGTATTTGTTCATCTTTGTTAACGTTAGTTAATAGAAATAGAGCTATTCATTGTTTGTTCATGTTAGTTCACAGAGCATGAACTAATGTTAACAAGATTTTAATAAAGTATTAGTAAATGTTGAAATTAACATGAACAAAGATTAATAAATGCTGTATAAGTGTAGTTCATTATTAGTTCATGTTAACTAATGTAGTTAACTAATGTACCTTATTGTAAAGTGTTACCAATATTATTAAGTGTCCCATTTTTGCTCATTTATAAATAGTATTTATATCTACCACCCCCTCAGCACCTGGGTTAAAAAATTATTTGGCGCCACCATATTATAACGAGCCACCCGGGATCAGACACAACGTGCACGGTTTGGCCTTGATTTTTGTTTTGATTTTTTTTTTTGCCCGATCTGGTATTCAGTTTCTGAACGGTGTAGGCACAAGCAAACAGTTTGGTGACGCTGTCTGAGCCTTATGTCATAATTTTTAATTAGTCACCGTAATACCGTATACCCCGGTAAAATAGGGAGGAGGTTTGACGGTATCAAAATTTGGATACCGCCCAAGCCTAGCCAGCAGTCGATTTTGATATTCTAGGTATTATCAACTGGCCAGAATTTTGAGATCGCAATAGACGTGAAGGACTATAATGCGTTAAGAGCTCGCTCAAGTACAGGGAGCTAAACCATTTAGTGCTTTGTAAGTAATCAGCAATATTTTAAAATGTATATGATGTTTAATAGGGAGCCAATGCAGTGTTGACAGAACGGGGCTAATATGGTCATACTTCCTGGTTCTGGTAAGAAGTCTAGCAGCTGCATTTTGAACTAGCTGTAGTTTATGTATTATGCGTGCAGGGCAACCACCCAGTAGAGCATTACAATAATCTAGCCTTGATGTCATGAACGCATTAACTGATTTTTCTGCATTTATCATTGAGAGCATATGACATAATTTAGATATATTTTTAAGATGGAAAAATGCGGTTTTACAGATACTAGACACGTGACTTTCAAATGAAAGATTGGTATCAAAGAGCACACACACACACACACACACAGGTTCCTAACCGATGACTAAGACTTAACAGAGCAGTCATCAAGTGTTAAACAGCATTCTAGGTTATTATGTGAGGAAGTTTTTTGTCCAATAATTACAATTTCTGTTTTTTCAGAATTAAGTAGTAAGAAATTACTGGTCATCCAGTTTGTTATATTAGCTATGCATTCCGTTAATAGCTCAGAGACGTGTGTGTGTGTGTGCAGGTATAGCTCAGAGACGTGTGTGTGTGTGCAGGTATAGCTCAGAGACGTGTGTGTGTGTGCAGGTATAGCTCAGAGACGTGTGTGTGTGTGTGTGTGTGCAGGTATAGCTCAGAGACGTGTGTGTGTGTGTGTGCAGGTATAGCTCAGAGACGTGTGTGTGCAGGTATAGCTCAGAGACGTGTGTGTGTGTGTGTGTGTGTGCAGGTATAGCTCAGAGACGTGTGTGTGTGTGCAGGTATAGCTCAGAGACGTGTGTGTGTGTGTGTGCAGGTATAGCTCAGAGACGTGTGTGTGCAGGTATAGCTCAGAGACGTGTGTGTGTGTGTGTGTGTGTGCAGGTATAGCTCAGAGACGTGTGTGTGTGTGCAGGTATAGCTCAGAGACGTGTGTGTGTGTGTGTGCAGGTATAGCTCAGAGACGTGTGTGTGCAGGTATAGCTCAGAGACGTGTGTGTGTGTGTGTGTGCAGGTATAGCTCAGAGACGTGTGTGTGTGTGTGTGCAGGTATAGCTCAGAGACGTGTGTGTGCAGGTATAGCTCAGAGACGTGTGTGTGTGTGTGTGTGTGCAGGTATAGCTCAGAGACGTGTGTGTGTGTGTGCAGGTATAGCTCAGAGACGTGTGTGTGTGTGTGTGTGTGTGCAGGTATAGCTCAGAGACGTGTGTGTGCAGGTATAGCTCAGAGACGTGTGTGTGTGTGTGTGCAGGTATAGCTCAGAGACGTGTGTGTGTGTGTGTGCAGGTATAGCTCAGAGACGTGTGTGTGTGTGTGCAGGTATAGCTCAGAGACGTGTGTGTGTGTGTGTGTGTGCAGGTATAGCTCAGAGACGTGTGTGTGTGTGTGTGTGCAGGTATAGCTCAGAGACGTGTGTGTGTGTGTGTGTGCAGGTATAGCTCAGAGACGTGTGTGTGCAGGTATAGCTCAGAGACGTGTGTGTGTGTGTGCAGGTATAGCTCAGAGACGTGTGTGTGTGTGTGTGTGTGCAGGTATAGCTCAGAGACGTGTGTGTGTGTGTGTGTGTGCAGGTATAGCTCAGAGACGTGTGTGTGTGTGTGCAGGTATAGCTCAGAGACGTGTGTGTGTGTGTGTGCAGGTATAGCTCAGAGACGTGTGTGTGTGTGTGCAGGTATAGCTCAGAGACGTGTGTGTGCAGGTATAGCTCAGAGACGTGTGTGTGTGTGTGCAGGTATAGCTCAGAGACGTGTGTGTGTGTGCAGGTATAGCTCAGAGACGTGTGTGTGTGCAGGTATAGCTCAGAGACGTGTGTGTGTGTGTGTGTGTGCAGGTATAGCTCAGAGACGTGTGTGTGTGTGTGTGTGTGCAGGTATAGCTCAGAGACGTGTGTGTGTGTGCAGGTATAGCTCAGAGACGTGTGTGTGCAGGTATAGCTCAGAGACGTGTGTGTGCAGGTATAGCTCAGAGACGTGTGTGTGTGTGCAGGTATAGCTCAGAGACGCGTGTGTGTGTGTGCAGGTATAGCTCAGAGACGTGTGTGTGCAGGTATAGCTCAGAGACGTGTGTGTGTGTGTGTGTGTGCAGGTATAGCTCAGAGACGTGTGTGTGTGTGTGTGCAGGTATAGCTCAGAGACGCGTGTGTGTGTGTGCAGGTATAGCTCAGAGACGTGTGTGTGTGTGTGCAGGTATAGCTCAGAGACGTGTGTGTGCAGGTATAGCTCAGAGACGTGTGTGTGTGTGTGTGTGTGTGCAGGTATAGCTCAGAGACGTGTGTGTGTGTGCAGGTATAGCTCAGAGACGTGTGTGTGTGTGTGTGCAGGTATAGCTCAGAGACGTGTGTGTGTGTGTGTGTGTGTGCAGGTATAGCTCAGAGACGTGTGTGTGTGTGCAGGTATAGCTCAGAGACGTGTGTGTGTGTGTGTGTGTGTGTGCAGGTATAGCTCAGAGACGTGTGTGTGTGTGCAGGTATAGCTCAGAGACGTGTGTGTGTGTGTGTGCAGGTATAGCTCAGAGACGTGTGTGTGCAGGTATAGCTCAGAGACGTGTGTGTGTGTGTGTGCAGGTATAGCTCAGAGACGTGTGTGTGCAGGTATAGCTCAGAGACGTGTGTGTGTGTGTGTGTGTGTGTGTGTGCAGGTATAGCTCAGAGACGTGTGTGTGTGTGCAGGTATAGCTCAGAGACGTGTGTGTGCAGGTATAGCTCAGAGACGTGTGTGTGTGTGTGTGCAGGTATAGCTCAGAGACGTGTGTGTGCAGGTATAGCTCAGAGACGTGTGTGTGTGTGTGCAGGTATAGCTCAGAGACGTGTGTGTGTGTGTGTGTGTGTGTGCAGGTATAGCTCAGAGACGTGTGTGTGTGTGTGCAGGTATAGCTCAGAGACGTGTGTGTGTGTGTGTGTGTGCAGGTATAGCTCAGAGACGTGTGTGTGTGTGTGTGTGTGTGCAGGTATAGCTCAGAGACGTGTGTGTGTGTGTGCAGGTATAGCTCAGAGACGTGTGTGTGTGTGTGTGTGTGCAGGTATAGCTCAGAGACGCGTGTGTGTGTGTGCAGGTATAGCTCAGAGACGTGTGTGTGCAGGTATAGCTCAGAGACGTGTGTGTGTGTGTGTGTGTGCAGGTATAGCTCAGAGACGTGTGTGTG
Source organism: Gila orcuttii (assembly GCA_026230005.1). Lineage (NCBI taxonomy): Eukaryota > Metazoa > Chordata > Actinopteri > Cypriniformes > Leuciscidae > Gila > Gila orcuttii. Next base: position 2,691,322 of record JAPDVR010000014.1, on the reverse strand, counting down.
TGTGTGTGCAGGTATAGCTCAGAGACGCGTGTGTGTGTGTGCAGGTATAGCTCAGAGACGTGTGTGTGTGTGTGCAGGTATAGCTCAGAGACGTGTGTGTGCAGGTATAGCTCAGAGACGTGTGTGTGTGTGTGTGTGTGTGTGTGTGTGTGCAGGTATAGCTCAGAGACGTGTGTGTGTGTGCAGGTATAGCTCAGAGACGTGTGTGTGTGTGTGTGCAGGTATATCTCAGAGACGTGTGTGTGTGTGTGTGTGTGCAGGTATAGCTCAGAGACGTGTGTGTGTGTGTGTGCAGGTATAGCTCAGAGACGTGTGTGTGTGTGTGTGTGTGTGTGTGTGTGTGTGTGTGTGTGCAGGTATAGCTCAGAGACGTGTGTGTGTGTGCAGGTATAGCTCAGAGACGTGTGTGTGTGTGCAGGTATAGCTCAGAGACGTGTGTGTGCAGGTATAGCTCAGAGACGTGTGTGTGTGTGTGTGCAGGTATAGCTCAGAGACGTGTGTGTGCAGGTATAGCTCAGAGACGTGTGTGTGTGTGTGTGTGTGTGCAGGTATAGCTCAGAGACGTGTGTGTGTGTGTGTGTGTGTGTGCAGGTATAGCTCAGAGACGTGTGTGTGTGTGTGCAGGTATAGCTCAGAGACGTGTGTGTGTGTGTGCAGGTATAGCTCAGAGACGTGTGTGTGTGTGTGTGTGTGTGTGCAGGTATAGCTCAGAGACGTGTGTGTGTGTGTGTGTGTGCAGGTATAGCTCAGAGACGTGTGTGTGTGTGTGTGTGTGTGCAGGTATAGCTCAGAGACGTGTGTGTGTGTGTGTGTGTGTGCAGGTATAGCTCAGAGACGTGTGTGTGTGTGTGCAGGTATAGCTCAGAGACGTGTGTGTGTGTGTGTGTGTGCAGGTATAGCTCAGAGACGTGTGTGTGTGTGTGTGTGTGTGTGCAGGTATAGCTCAGAGACGTGTGTGTGTGTGTGTGTGTGTGCAGGTATAGCTCAGAGACGTGTGTGTGTGTGTGCAGGTATAGCTCAGAGACGTGTGTGTGTGTGTGTGTGTGTGTGCAGGTATAGCTCAGAGACGTGTGTGTGTGTGTGTGTGTGCAGGTATAGCTCAGAGACGTGTGTGTGTGTGTGTGTGTGCAGGTATAGCTCAGAGACGTGTGTGTGTGTGTGTGTGTGCAGGTATAGCTCAGAGACGTGTGTGTGTGTGTGCAGGTATAGCTCAGAGACGTGTGTGTGTGTGTGTGCAGGTATAGCTCAGAGACGTGTGTGTGTGTGTGCAGGTATAGCTCAGAGACGTGTGTGTGTGTGTGCAGGTATAGCTCAGAGACGTGTGTGTGTGTGTGCAGGTATAGCTCAGAGACGTGTGTGTGTGTGTGTGTGTGCAGGTATAGCTCAGAGACGTGTGTGTGTGTGTGTGTGTGCAGGTATAGCTCAGAGACGTGTGTGTGTGTGTGTGTGTGCAGGTATAGCCCGGATCTGCTGGAGAGAGTGGGAGAGATGGCCGAGGGGATTGTAGTGGAGGACGCTCCTGTCTTCAAGACCAGAGATGAACTGATCAAACAACAGCAGCAGAGGGTAAACACACACACACACACACACACACACACACGAGATTTGTGCAAGCTGAGGAGTATCGTGACAATGCAACACATCTGTTTGATCATGTTTTACTTCAGAAGAGTTGCACAGTGTTAAAGGGATAGTTCACCCAAAAATGAAGATTAGCCCATGATTTACTCTCCCTGAACTCATCCTGGTGTGTGACACTCTTCTCTCAGACGAACACAGAGTTATATTAAACATGTCCTGACTCATCCCAGCTTCATAATGGCAGTTTTGAAGTCCATAAAAGTGCATCTATCCATGATTAAAGTGCTTTTATGATGATAGATGCACTTTTATGGACTTCTGAAGTCAAACAGTCATTCACTGCCATTATAAAGCTTGGAAGAGCCAGGACATTTTTTAATATAACTCTGATTGGGCTAATTTTCATTTTTGGGTGAACTATCCCTTTAACTTCACAGTACCTTTATGTTCTTTTTGGATCTTAAAACTTATAGAGGCTTTCATAGTATGGATAACAGCTGAAACATTCTTCAAAATATCACAAGAAATAAATCAAATATATTTGGTAGGGATGCACTATATATCGTTATCGGCCGGTATATGATCAATTTTAATGTTATCGTTATCGGCCCAAATAAGAAAATGTGGCCGATATATTAAACCTGATAAATAATGTATTATTTCCTTCAGCTGAGACTCTTCAGATGCGCACTGTTCAACATGATGCTTTTGAATTGCTTGAAATATGATTGGAATCACTTCAAAAAAAGCAAAATACAGTAAAGTGCAAGTCTGACACATCGGCTACATAAAATTATAACAAGAACATCATAATTGTGTGTTCGGGACATGGATAATTAATGGCGAGACTTTTGTTTTTGTAATCAGGCTCTTAATTTAGATTTATCAGCCAATATATTGGTTCTCGGCTTTCAAATATAAAGAGTTATCGGCCAAAATGTTCATTTCAAAATACTCTCTCATACAAGTTACTTAAAATTATAAATCCACATTTCATCCTTTGAATTAGTTTTAAGAAAAGGGATGAGTCAAAATGCTGAAAGATTATAGGTGAATAATTCTACATGCCGTATCTGAATTATTCACATTATCTTATTTTCCGTCATCTGGTTAAAAGTTTCCATGCGGTTTCCCTGGTAACGGATGTAAACAAAGCTTATAAACCGTAAACACAACATGCCATCGAAGCGTTTCCCTGAGACCGTCAGTTCCCCTCAGAGATACGTGTGTGTGTGTGTGTGTGTGTGTGTAACGTGTGCTGTCTCTGTATCATGTGATTGCTAACTAGCGTGAGAACATTATCATGTGTGGCGTCTCAGTGAAGATGATTTACAGTTCATTTCGTGTCAAATCAAAGAAACTTCCACGGCTCAAATTTGTGATTTTGTTAATATTCTTTCTGAAAAAAGACAAACATACATAGTGAAGAAAGATAAAATATTAAATGTCACAGATGTATATTTACTCAGTAATCCACTGTTTTGTAGTTGAGGGTCAAAATTACAATTTTCACCTGAGATTAAGAGCCAAATGACTTTTTACAGAGATTGGTATGTTTATCAGTAAAATCTGTTGACATTAGCAATATTTATTTAATTATATGCCAATGGTGATAGTTCAAATTGGAAAAAGCACCTTGTGTTATTTTTCCTAAGTTTGCATGGATGCGACTCAAGAAGTAATAAATATATCGTAATATCATTTTAGATTCTGGTTTTTATTAAACTCTTCTTTTGATTTCTAGTTTCAACATTATCTGTCGTTCAGATATTCCTCTTTATAGTAAAAAAGTATTAGCTGTATGTAAAGTGACCCTCATTTGGTTTTTAGCCAATGAAAATGTGTACAATTTCCTCATGGAGCCGCATTGGGATCTCCATATCTCTAGGATTGAACCATATAGAAAATTTAAAATGGAGATGCAAAAAGAAATGTTTGTTAAAAACCAGAATCTAAAAGGATTTCAAGATAACTTTAACACTTCTTGAGTTACAGGCAAGCAAACTTAGGGAAAATTACATAAGAAGCTGAAGATGTGCATAATTTACTCATGGAGCCGCATTGGGATCTCCATATCTCTAGGATTGAACCATCTTGGGCCTTAAAAACATGGATACCAAAAAAAGAGTTTGTTAAAAAGCTAAATCTAAAAGGATATTAGTATATCTGTATTACTTCTGGAGTTACAGGCATGCAAAGTGGGGAAAATAACACAAAGTGCTTTTCCCCATTATTGAACTGTCACCGTTGGCATTTAATGAAACAAAGATTGATAAAGTCAACAGACTTCACTAATAGACCTGCCAATCTCTGTGTAAAAATATAATTATAATAATGATGCTGCCGTCTTTCTAAAGTCATTTTTACACCCTAAATCTCTGGTGAAAATTGTCATTTTTACCCTCCTCTACAAAACAGTGGATTACTGAATAAATATACATTCATTACATTTAATATTTTGGCTTTCTTCATTTATCTATTTCTTTCACCAGAAAAACAGATCAAAATCACATTTTTAGCAGTGAACCTCTGAGTCGAGACCGAATGCCTCTTCTGCTGTTATGAAGATTAATGTGTGTGTGTGTGTGTGTGTGTGTGTGTGTTCTCTTCTGCAGCGGTGACTGAAGGACTCTCCGTGGATCAGATCCTGAAACACACCAGCCTTCCTTGACTAGCTTTGACATTTTTTGTTACAATAGGTTTTTGTATTAGCAACAATAAAAACAAACATTCTCTTCACTCCAAGTCTGATTTTTTTTATTATTATTTTTTATACAGCATATTAGAAGTATAAATGTTCTTATGATAAATTCACAAAAGCTAACTCTCAAAACATCTGCATGTAGGACACGGCTCATATGCACATGTCCTCCATTTACTTTGTCTGTTTTTTATATTTGAAGCACAAACATGTGAGCATAAAGATGTTATCAAATACAGATACAAAAAGATGATTCTCATAGTCAATCTTCAGGTGCGAGATGAATCTTCAAATATATTACTGATGTTTAACTAAAGATCTTACTCAGGGATTGCAACATCTGCATTGCTTTAAATCATCAACCGCACATCTCAAACTTTGTTAGCAATAACTTACCATGCAGTTAAAATAAATAAGCACACAAATATAGTTCCTGTGTGTGTGTGTGTTACGAGTCGACCCAGCTCTGCTCCACGATGGCAGACACTCTCTTCTCGTATTCACGCTTGTTCTCCTGATAAAGCTGCGCCGCCTGGCTGTTGGCTGGGCTGTTGGGGTTGGGCTCGTCCAATAGAGACTAAACACAATCACACAGGGATTATGGGAAGAGATCTGAGTGAGCACAACACAACCATTTCAAAGCTTCAACACAACGACTCGCGACACACTGATTACAGCAAAACTAGCGATTCATCTTTGCTTTTTCTGTTGCCGTCGCACATTTTTAGTTTTTTGTCAGTTTTTTTCACTCCTCCTGTCCAGTTCCTCAGAAAATGTAAGATTTGGTTAATTAAAATGCCGATTAGATCACTTTTTTTGTTTTTTTTTAATGACCTGCGATCTTCACGAGATCAGTGTTGAGGGTTTTGTGCGCATTACAAGTAACGTAATCGGATTACTTTTTCCTCAAGTAACTAGTGTGAGCATGATGGTTATTGTACTCATATATATAAATATATCGACCCAGCTCTGATATATATACATGTATAACTCTTATACTCCACTCACTTGCACATAAACATTCAGTATTCCTCTAAATGATTAAAGTCCCCCTGTAGTCAATCATTTTATCCCTTAAAACTCCTCTTTGATCACCAAAATGACATATTTAAACATTTTTTCACCTTAAAATATCTTGAATGTAACTCGACACCCTCGCCTCATTAAAAAAAATACTCAGCAATGCTGTCGACTTATGAGTTTACACTTAAAGCATATTAAAAACACCACATAGACATATAAACAACATTAAAAGCTGGATTTTCACCACAGGGGGACTTTAAAAACAGTAAAATTCAAACCTACAATAATTAATAAATATGTTAAATTACACAAATATACTTTATACATTTAATCTTACTTTACTAACCAATGTGTTTCTGATCCAAACAAGACTTTAGATTAATATCGCATGCGTTTCATTTTTGTTTGTTTTTGTTGCTAAAATAAGAGTGTTCTCCTGCGTCCTATTCTGTGACCCTGATTCACTTCACTTTTGGGCCTTTACATTGGATAAAAATAGAACTTTTGTTTATTTCATATTAAAATCAATCAAGTAAGCCCAGCACGGGTGAGAAAACCTAATGTTTTTACACTACTCGTGTGAACTGATGGGCTAATGATGATCAGTTGCATTTTTTTTTTAAACTTATCAAAATAATAACTTCTGTAACAAATGTAATTGATGCGTTAACTAACGTGAACTAATGAGACCTTACTGTAAAGTGTTACCTATTCTTTATAATGCTGTGTGTTATTTGATTAATCACATCCAAAATCCAAAATAAAAGTTTGTTTACATAATATGTGTGTACCGTATATAATTATTTGAAATATATAAACACACACATGCATGTATATAAGAAAAATGTGTTATTTAAATATAAAATATTTATATATAATATAAATGCAAATATTTCTTAAAGGCATGTGTGTGTAGGCTATTTACACACACATATATTATGTAAACACAAACTTTTATTTTGGATGCGATTAATCGTTGCCCAGCACTAATTATTATTTATTTAAATGTCCAGCTTTTTTTATTATAAGAAAAAGAGTTATTATGGTATGAAAAAACTTACTCTTTTTTTTTTGCAACTTATTTAAATATCATGATAATACCGTATTAGTGGTGTATACCATGATGAAACTCTGATCCTGTCACATGTCTAGTTGTAAATAGAAACCTTTGACGTTTATAGACCCGGCACTGCAGAAAAGTTTAAATTTAAGCATCAACTTATTAACAGAGACAACATGCAACATATGTGCAAAATTGATGTCACACCACAGGACCGTTTATAGACTGAAGTGTAGCAAACCCATCATGCACCTGGATGGATGTCAGAATGGAGGAAACGTCATACGTGGGACTCCAGCGGTTCTGGAGAATGTCTAAACATATACTGCCATCTGCATACACTAACACACAACAGAACATCATCAGTCACAGACACTGCACCCCTGGATCATGACGTCACAACCACTCGCACACACTCACCGTTCGGGTGGAACATTTTAGAGATGAAGCGAACCGTAGGAGGCTTGTTGGGATATTCTTCTGAAAATTCAATAACCAGTTTAAATGTTCCTGCAGAGAGAGAGAGAGATGATTCAGATGAACACAAATAGCATTTGTTTCAAGTTTCGGGGCAGCGCCACCTTGTGGTCAAAAGTTATAATGAATTTTCAAAAAATGCTAATAACTTTTGAATAAATTAGCCTGTTATAATGAAACTGGTCTTAATAGATTCCTTGGGTCATGCCGAGAACACCAGTTTTGCCATATTCAGCAAAACTTACTGTCCACCATTTAGATTTTCATCAAAATCGTAAAAAATTAATTAAAAAATCGAATTTCTAGACCGTTTGTCTGATTTTCACCAAAATCGAATCATGCCATCTTCAGACTGTGCGGACAAAAAGTCAAGGATTTCGTGTCGATAGACGAAACCGTTTTCGTATACCGCAGCGACAAATTAACATTGAATGAATGATAAAATTAATGATATTCGTATATTAACGAGATTAATACATATACATACTGAGTTACTGAAAGAATAGTTGTCATAGAATACACTTGTCTCTTAACAATGAGTTGACAGTTTGAACGTTCTTGTTCACTTTTTTTTATTTTGAAGATCTGATGTAAATTGTTGCTTGTATGGCTATAAAAAAGTATTATTAGTAGTATTTATATAGCAACAAATTAACATCACATCAAGCAACAACCTTTGGTGGCTTCATGTAAAAAAAAAAAAAAAAAAGAGTAGAGCTGCAACAACAAATCAATAATAATCAACAACGAATTTGATTAGCGATTAGTCGATAATAGAACACATTTCTATTGAAAACCTCATCTGAAATGTGAGAGGAGACAGACTGAGCTCAAGTTAAATCTACACACTGAACAGAGATGGGTTCACTATAGTGTTTTCTTCGCAGTCGAACTGCACAATTGTTTAGACGACAACCTTAAAGGAACACGCCGACTTTTTTGGACTTCATCTTATTCACCGTATCCCCCAGAGTTAGATAAGTCCATACACACCCTTCTCATCTCCGTGTGTGCCGTAACTCTGTCTGATGCACCCACCGCTAGCCTAGCTTAGCACAAAGACTGGAAGTAAATGGCACCAGCTAGCATACTGCTCCCAATAAGGGCGGAGTGATTTGCTCGCAGCGCCTGATGAGGAGCAGAGAGTGTTGCGCTAATCACTCCGCCCAAGTAGTGCTTCGCCTTCTGAGTGAAAGTGAAAGTGAAGTGAAAGTGATACGTGATGGCCAAGTATGGTAACCCATACTTGTAATTTGACCTCTGCATTTAACCCATCCAAGTAAGTGCACACACATTAGGAGCAGAGTAGTGAGTAGTGAACCCACACACTGCAAACGTGGATACACACACCTGGAGCAGCCTTGAGTGGCGCCCGGGGAGCGATTGGGGGTTAGGTGCCTTGCTCAAGGACACCTCAGTCATATTCCTGCCGGTACTGGAATCGAACCAGCAACCTTTGGGTCACCAGTCCAACTCTGTTACCATTAGGCCATGACTGAGAATATAGTTCCCAGTATGTATCCGGTTAAAAAAAGTCTGTGTCTCATATGACCTTGTTATTTGTACACATTGTGACTATACAAATCACAACATATAAATAGGAAAATGTTGGCGTTATTTTGTCACTTATTGGGAGGAGTATGCTAGCTGGTGCCATTTACATCCAGTCTTTGTGCTAAGCTAGGCTAGCGGTGGGTGCGTCAGACAGAGTTACGGGACGCACGGAGATGAAAAGGGTATGTGTGGGCTTATCTAACTCTGGGGGATACGGTGAATAAGCTGAAGTCACAAAAAGTCGGCGTGTTCCTTTAAGCATGATATGGAATATAATTAAAACTATTTTTCGTCCAATTAATCGGTTAACCAAAGAAATAATCTATTGATTATCAATATAATCGTTAGTTGCAGCCCTAAAATGGCACATTAGGAGTATTTAATTATGAATGTGAAGCTGCTTTGAAACAATCTGTATCGTAGAAATAAAGCTGACTTGACTAAATACGTCAGTAAAGTTGGACCTAAGCCTTTATAAACCGCTCTTAGATGAATAATCAATGCTGATTTGATGGTTATTAACTAGTGTTGTGTATTATGGAGGAATCAAGGACTGGCTCACCATCTTCAAAGGGCGTTCCTACAGGCCTGCAAGAAAACAGACATCATAAATAATAATAATAATAATAAACATCTACTGTAATGGCTGCCATGAGTCTCGCTTCATCAAACTTACCCAAAAATCACAGCATTCCACAGCATGATGTTGTTTTCTGAAGGAGCACCACTGACGCCAGTCGGAGGATCTTCCTGAAGTCTGTAAACCAATATGAGAACGCTTGAGATCATCGTTCATCATTTACGGCTTCAAATCATTCACAAAGAGACCAGAAAACACACTGTAAAGTGGGACAATAGGGCTTTAGATAGAGCCTTTACTGGGTTGTTATTGCTGACAGGCAGAATCATCTGGTGAATAATGAACATCTCGCATCAGGATCCACACACTCAGATGGACTTCACTGGACTGGCGCTGTTGTTCGGCTGATAACAGTTATGATGAATAGACACTAAGCTTGTGCTCAAACAGGGCTTGTCTGGGACACGAGTGGATTTTTTGAAGGGGCGAGTGAAAGAGAAGTGTACTTGCTCGACCTGATTTGAATACCATCATGATTGAAAATGTGACACTGATTTCATACAATAGTTCAATAAACAAGTAATTAAGTCACTTACATTTTATACACGATATTGACAGTTTTTGTTGTTTCAACCAGAACCATAGCGCATCTCACACCAACAATTTACTGAATGATTCAGCGTTTTGAACGAATCGTTTGAGTCAAAAGATTCAATGACTCATTCATTCCTGAATGAATCAGCCGTTTGAACGAATCGTTTGAGTCAAAGATTCAATGACTCATTCATAAACAACTGCCTCATTCCTGAATGAATCAGCCGTTTGAACGAATCGTTTGAATGAATGACTCAATGACTCTCATTAAGACGGTCACCTGCCGCCACCTACTGGTGGTTTAGTTTCATGTTTAAAAGTAACATTCTTTCCGTTATTTCTTATTTGTATAATCAAAAAATATCTAAAACAATCACATAACATTATTTAATGCAGTTGTAATTTTTCATTGTAAATTATGTAATTTGATTGGTAACAGCCATATAGTGTCTTATTATTCTAATTTAATTTAGAGATCAAAATTAAGAATTTAAAATGAAACATGAAGCAAACATTTAGTAAGATTGGGGGGGGGGGGTCTTTATATAGGTAAAAAAAAAAAGATTTAAATATGTCAAAGCTTATTGAACACTGTTGAGGATATTGCTTCAGAATAAATTATATTTACAACGCAACAATCCTATTTTTTACTATTATTTACTTGCACGACAAGGCTTAATGTCGAGCCCTGACACACACACACACACACACACACTCGGCTGACTCTGAATTCTGCATTTATCAGCAGTCGAGTCAGTTTAATAAGGGCTCTCATACAATTTAGTCAACCTAAAAAATACTGTACAGTATTATCATAGTACAATAACGCTATTGGACCCACGGTAATGAATGAAAACATACCATTATTTGTTACTTTGACATTTCTTCTTTTAAAGGGATAGTTCACCCAAAAATACTAATTCTCTGCCCCTCAAGCCATCCTAGGTGTATATGAGTTTCTTATTGCAGCCAAAAACAATCAGAGTTATATAAGAAAATATCCTGGTCCTCCCCAGCTTTTTAATGGCAGTGAATGGGGGTTGAGATTTAGAAGCCCAGAAAAGTGCCTCCATTGATGATAACAGAAATCCATACGACTCCAAAGGCTTAGTAAAGGCCTTCTGAAGAAAAATATCCAAATTACCTAAATGACCTCTGACCCGACGCATGATGTAGGAGTAGCGTAAGCTCAAGTGAGAGTCGATGACCTCTGACCCGACGCATGACCTCTGACCTGAAGCATGATGTAGGAGTAGCGTAAGCTCAAGTGAGAGTCGATGACCTCTGACCCGACGCATGATGTAGGAGTAGCGTAAGCTCAAGTGAGTCAATGACCTCTGACACGACGCATGACCTCTGACCCGACGCATGACGTAGGAGTATCGTAAGCTCAAGTAAGAGTCGATGACCTCTGACACGACGCATGATGTAGGAGTAGCGTAAGCTCAAGTGAGAGTCGATGACCTCTGACCCGACGCATGAAGTAGGAGTAGCCTAAGCTCAAGTGAGAGTCGATGACCTCTGACCCGACACATGATGTAGGAGTAGCGTAAGCTCAAGTGAGAGTCGATGACCTCTGACCCGACGCATGATGTAGGAGTAGCGTAAGCTCAAGTGAGAGTCGATGACCTTTGACCCGACGCATGATGTAGGAGTAGCGTAAGCTCAAGTGAGAGTCGATGACCTTTGACCCGACGCATGATGTAGGAGTAGCGTGAGAGTCGATGACCTCTGACCCGACGCATGACCTCTGACCTGACGCATGATGTAGGAGTAGCGTAGGAGTCAACGCCTCTCGCGGTTCAAGCAACCAACTCAAGCTCCTCCCACATGTATCTTTAAAAATTCTCCCTTTTCACTTCTAATTCGTGACTGGTGTTTTGTTTTGCTCTATCCTCTGCGCTTCCGCGTTCGTCAATACGTCATGCGTCGGGTCAGAGGTCATGCGTCGGGTCATAGGTCATGCGTCGGGTCAGAGGTCACTCTTCCGCCAGAACTCGACTCCTGTACAGCCGTTAACGGAAGCCAGTAATTGTAGTTTATAAAGTTAAAAATATGTCTATTTTTCTCCAGAAGGCCTTTATTAACCCCTGGACTGGATTAGTCGTATGGATTTCTGTTATCATCAATGAAGGCACTTTTCTGGGCTTCTAAATTTCACCCCCCATTCACTGCCTTTCACACCTAGGATGGCTTGAGGGGGTGTAAATTATGGGATAATTTTAATTTTTGAGTGAACTAACCCTTTAAATTACCTCATGTCTTAAAGCACATAATATTACAATAATAATGAACGTAAACAACTTACAGAGCAATTACTTTTTTGGTCCTGAGACTTCCACAGAAGATATATATACATGTTGTAATATTTAGACCACTTCTATTAATGATTGCTATCAGGATGTGAAGAGAGTTTCAACCAGATTAACAAAGTGTTTATAAAACAAAATGCCTTTGAAACCTTAATATGAACTAACAACTTCTAAAGTATTTTTTAATCTTAGTTAATATTAATACATTATTAAAATCAAAAGATGTATGTTAATACTATTGAATATACCTGAGCTGACATGAACTAACAAGAAACCATAGTATTTTTGTTTATTAGCTAATGTTGGCAAAGATTTCAAAATACAGTAACATATGCATTTCTCATGGTTAGTTCATATTAACTAAAGGGACCTTACTGTAAAGTGTTACCACTTTTTTATTAATAAAAATGAGTTCAGAATAGCGATAAAACAGTATGTTTACTGTGAAGCTCTATCACGTTATTGACCAGCAATCTGGTTAGTTAAAGCTGAATCTCCAAACCTACACCAGCAGTGCTTTACAAGACTACCTATGATGCCCACAATTGCTGTCTACCCTAAGAAAAAGTACTATGGTACTGTACTATGTTACTGTGGAGAAAAACACCAGGAATGAACTCTGGCGCAGGCCTAGCTAACGCTGCTAAAGGCTAGTCGTGAGTATAAACAAAGCGCGCGTGAGGCGTCACATCAACACACAACACTCAAGTGAAATCACAAACCTCTTAAAGTCTCTCATAAGCCTTCGTCTCGCAGGAGTAGACATGCTTTATTATCGCCGGATTATGTCATAAAACGAGCAGAACACCGTCAGATTCGGGAGGATTGGGGCGATGAGCCAGTGACGTCAGCCGTGACGCCATAGACCTGCAGCATCCGCAGTGGCGCGCTCGCCGCGAGCAGCTTTTACACTAAAGTCAAATAAAACAATAAAACAATAAAAGGGCAAGATCTCAAGGATATTATCTGCTTTGTATGGAATTCCTGCCACATAAGAAAAAAAAAACATAATTATGAGGAAAAAGATAATGACATATTACGTCATATATGAGATGAAAAGTCGACAGTTAGCTATGTCTTAAAAAGTCATAATAATTATGACAAAAAAATTATAAGTAAGACATAAAGAGTGGAAATTGAAATAGGAAAATAGACTTTTTATGTAATAATTTCGACTTTGACTCGTCTTTCATGGGATTTGGTGCCTTTTGTGTCCCCAGTAAAGATCATGCCTTAAAATGCTGAACAATATCAATTTTAAACCTGTCTCAGTCATAAATAACACCATTTTAACTCTAAGCATATTGAAGTTGATTATTAATAATAGTAATTTGAAACATTTGACAGCATTTTGAACCACCACATATCACCGTTTTGTCCTCAGGCCAGTGTAACCCATTTTCATCATACAACCGTTTCTATACATGATTTTGATCTTTTTCTTTTACATTGTTGGGTATATCAGTAATAATTCTCTCTAATGTATATATATTTTTTCAATTATTAAATTTATTTTAACAATTATATCGAGGTTTTTAGCTTGCCCCCTTGTTATTTTTGACTACTTAACCTTTAAATGAAAGTTGGACAAATTAAATGACATCCTATCATAAAGTAGTTATCTCCTCTTTGGAGGGAAAACAAGTGAGTGAGATCCTCGATTGTTTTAACTATTTTAAAACATATGTTAACTATGTTAAACAAAAATAGATTGTTTAACTATTCAACTATCTATTTTTACCAATTTTATCTTTCAAATTTGATGCGGCTAACCTTACGTCCTGTTAAGGGAAATATGGATGAAGTAGAAAAATCATACTTTTAAAATTAAAAATGTAAAGACTTTATTTGATAACCCTGTTATTATTTTGTCCACCCTATTATCAGTTTGTCCATCCTGTTAAGTTGTTTTTGACAATAATTTAACAAAATCAGCAAAAAACAAACAAAAAAACACTAATAATTCAGTGACAATGAAAATTTATCAAGAATGTAGTACTTTAAAAAGTAAAAATTTTCTACATTTTATGATGGCCAAAAGGCACAGAATACCAGGAATTACCCAATTATGACCTGGTATGTCATAATTATGATATGTAAGTCTGATGTCATGATAAAAAGTATAATAATATTATACTTAATATGTCAGAATAATGACTTTTTAAGTCATAATTTGGATTTAGTATCTTGTCATTTGTGACTTTTATGTCATTCATTTATGACCTAAGCCATAATTTCTTTTTATTTCATAAATATGATTTATCAAAGCACTTGAGCACTATAAAGGCCATTCTTTAACAGTATCTTCTATTATATTATTTTCTCTATTTATGTTTACCCCAAAGGATCAAAATATAATGTTTCACGCAGTTTCTGAATCTGAAAATATGGCTTTTTTTGGTCAACAAAACGCCTAAACATGCAAAGTGTCAGACATATTTGGCAAAAGCAGACATTTCATTAAAAACTTTTTTCTTTCTTTTTTTTCTCAAAATGGCTCATTTTAATTTATCAGACCTGGGAAACTTGATCTCACTTGATTGTTAGGGTTTAAAGATCCCCAGGGCACTGAATTAAAAAAAATATTCATAATAATGATGCGCGTGGATGAATAATAAACACGGCAACATTCAACATATTAATTAAATAAATAAAAAACAAGAATTGTCCATTTTGATTTCATAGTGACTTTAAAACTTCTACAAAATAACGTTTCCTCATTAACTTATGAACGTAATATTTATCAACAATTCTAAATAAAATAAATTATTATATAAAAAATACACAAAAAAGAATGTACCCGTTGACGTATTAATGAATCCTATTGCAGTAAAGGAAAACGCCCAACGACGTATCTAGCAACCAATCAGAAAGGTAGAACGGCAGTGGGTGGCCAATCAGAGCGCAGTATCAAGCAAGGAACAGCTGGGCGCGTCCAATCAGCGCCGCGCCGGTTGTCGGAGTCTGATGTGAGGAAAGGCTGAAGTGAAAACAACCGTGGTCAGGGTGGGACTCAGAAGGCCGACGGCTTCTCGTTTCCTCACAGGATTCCCGTACCTAATTACTTCAAAATCCCTGGCCACATGTACGTTTTAAAGTAATCAATCGATTTCGGGTGGATATTCGTGGAAAGCTGGGAGAAGTTAGATCAGAAATCCGTGTGAAAATCGAGTTAAAAAAAGGCCGACATGGATGAAAAGGCGTTCACGAAAGAGCTGGATCAATGGATCGAACAGCTCAACGAATGCAAACAGCTCTCAGAAAGCCAAGTCAAAAGCCTCTGTGAGAAGGTATGTATGTGTAATACACCACCAACATCGTGTTTCGGCGTTTATTTCATTTTCCCCCTTTAGCCGCGTTAGCTGCTAAGATACAAGATGGCGGATTTTTAAACCGCCGCAACACTCATAAGAAACTACGACTGTTTTTGATTTAGTAACACAAGCCGACATGTCTTTCGTTAATCTTTAATGAAATCACGTGTGAATGTTGAATCGGTCTGTGTCGTTTATTTATTTACGGTAGGCTGAAAGCTACAGTATGAATCAATATACTGTAAGCCGCATTATACCGTGACTTATTAAACCAGAATAACTTCTTTTCGGATCAAAACAACGTGTGGGTTATATGCAGTTTCTGAATACTAATGTTTTTATTTTTGTTAAAAAAGCGAATCGTTTGATTGCAGCTTCTTCCTCATCCTCACTCAGTGTCTCAAAATGGCGCCCGTGTGAGTGGCCATCATCTGATGACAGCAGAGCACACATTCTAATGCTAATCTGATCTAGCTCCGCATTAGTGCTTCTCTGATCGCGTCCCATGATCGAATCACGAGTGTGGGACCGGTTTGATTGCACTCTATAAACGCTGGGTTGTTTCAATCCGATATGGACGAACCCATACGTTGGGTTTAAAAATGTAAAAAATGTTGTTACCCAACCGTTGGGTTTGTCAATTTGTGACTCAAACATGTTGAAACAGCCCAGCATGTCTTTTTTGAGTGTTGTTCGCTGTTCTGTTGCTGCAGCAGATTTCATAGTTGTGCTCAGTTTATGAAAACTATAAACTTTAACTTCGATGTACTTATTTTTTGGTGAAACGTTATACCGCTTAAAAATAGTTTACATTTTAAAGGTGAATACACCTTATGAATAGAGTAAATAAGAGTAAAAAACTTAAGTTGATCTAAATGACTACATTTGCTTGAACCATAGCAAATTAATTGAGTCGACCCAACGAGTTAAAGGTTATTGAAATATTAGAGTAAGCCATTTTATTTTATTTGAATCTAATAAAATAGCCTAGCTGTTAATTATTAGCTTGCAATAGGAACTTTTTCATAGTTCCTATAACTTTTGCTGGAATTACCCACTTTTAGGCATGTTTGCACTGCAGGATCTGGGAATGTTTTTAGCTCTAGGAACACCTTTTGGGAAACTAAATTAGCTCCTACTTCAGAGTCGGGTCTAACCCAGCTCAGTAGTAAGTCCACAGGACTTATTGTCATTGGCCAAGGACCGCCCAGAGGGCGAGTGACATGTAAAGAAACCAATCACAGTTGGTTTTGTTCCACATCATGTTTGGGGGTGTGGAAATGTAACGTGTTTGTCCCTACAATAACAGACCGGTGTGTAAAACTCTTGGATGTATTTTAAAGAGTCTATAGGCATCTTTACACTGATAAAGGGCCACAGAAACCAAATCTGAAGCGGCATAAAATCACAAAATTGTGCATTTACACTGAATGTTTATTGCTTCTATGAAGCGGCATAAATGCATTTACACAGGAATTAAAATCGCGGGAAACAATGCTTTGAACATGACTACCGCTTTAACAACGTGTTATAAAATTAATATAAAAATAATGAAATGATAAACAGTGAAATAAAACCCAAAATAAAAATACGCAATTTTAAATTAATTTAGTTAATAAATTGTTTTTTTTTTCTATTTCTTAATAAAATTGGTCCAGATGGGACAAATGCTACAAAGAAATTCTGAATTATTATACCGGGTAGCCTAGATCACTGCAGGATTGAAAGAGGTGGAAAGTTTTTTTTCTTTTTTTTTTCTTCTTTCTTCAAAGAGCCAGAAAGTCCCTTTGGAGTGTGAAGAAGGCATAAGAAATGAACGATGATGCTAGCGTTAGCATTTCTGGCAGGACAGCAGATGTCACCAGACCGTTGTGAAATATTGTCCTCAAGTAAATGATTTTTGGAATATAATATAACAATGCAATCACAGTGATGCCGAGTGGGTTAAGCATTTATCGTATCTGAGATAAATATAGCAGCGCGTTGATCTGTCTCTTCAAAGGAAGATTACAAACGACGAGTCGGCGACTCTGCTGATAGATTTATGGTTTGCTTCACGATGTGAGAACAGGATGCTTTTACTTCACTGCTTTGCTGGTAGACATTTTTTTTTAATTTTCCTGAAACAATAAGGAGCTAGGCCTATATAGCCCCTTTCACACAGCGCTTTGAACCCGGCAAATTGCCAGAGTGCCTTCTGTGTGAACACAAACACGACCAGGGATTGATGCCGGGAACGATGCCGGGTTGGGGACCTAGTAACATTGCCGTGTTCAGACCCGGAACGCGCGCTGTGTGAACAAAAGACAGAACCAATGCCGTATAAGGGGTGTGTCGTAGTGATGATGCACGAGCCTTTGCAATGAAGTGGTTATCGTGCGACTCAGTTACTCCAGAAGAAAGTTTGTCTTCGTCATCGATACAAGAAAGAACGAAAAAATGTCTGCAAACTGGACTGAAGTAGAGACCCGAGAGCTCCTTGCAATCCGCGCCGAAGCTGAGATCGTTCGCCAGCTTTGTGAAACGGTAGGTGATGCATTAGTGTACGACCGAATCCGGAAAAAAAAATGATCGAGCGTGGTTTCTCGAGATCGAAAGCGCAGATCATAAGTAAACTTAAGGCGAAACATTTTGTACATAAACAAGAAAGTTTGAACAGCAACATCTAATGCCTGATCAGCTGCCATGTTATTCAAAGCAATGCAAACACTTCCGCTTTGCGACGCGTACCTTAGACGTCACATCCAACGTCACGCGTCTTTCCGGAACACACACGGGTTGTGTGTGAACGCGCTCTCTGATTCTGGCAAATCACTGGCAGTGTGAATGAAGCAAAATCAAACGAACCCGGGTCAAATCCCGGGTCACTTTATCCGTGTATTTTCCGGAATCTCTGTGTGAAAGGGGCTTATGTTTTGTCTCCCACTTCTTGATTGACAGGTGTGCTTTTGGTTGTCATGACAATGACGTAGTTTAGGGCGACACAAGTTCGCGTTCATTCACACTGAAACAAAACAGTATCAGAGTCGTGTTTGATACTAGGGGCTGAGGTGGGTCAGACCCGGCATATTTTAACTCTAATTTTACCTTTAACTATTTTAACTCGCTTTTATGCGGCATTGCTTCTTTACACAGAATTCGAGGAGACACCGAGCAGCCTTAACTCGGCTGTGTAGAGATGCCTTACAGGGCTCCAAACAAAAAAATCCATTAAGGAGCCATTGGCTCCTATAAGGGAAAAAAACAGGCGCCAAATAATTTCTTTAAGAGCCACATAACACTGCACTTACTTTTATTCACCCTGTTGTTTGCATGTCTCTCCTCTTCTTACAGTTTCAGCATTTTCATCTGGTGAATGTTCTGGGAACTGAAGCTTATTTGGGAACTGAAGCTTATTTGGGAACTGAATGTCACTTCCAATTTATGAACTATATACAGTCAAATTAATTTTTTTACGCAGAATCTGAGCCAGTGTCAATGCCACTGACCATGATTATGTCTATATCACTTGGCCAATGAGTGTAGTTTGGCCGTCTCTGCTTCTTTTTTGCAGAAAGCCAGCGTTTGACACATGGTTCAGGATCAAACTGTTCAAGTGATGGGCCTTCAGTGCTGATCCTGATCAAATCTTCCAAGGTTGACACATGGAGTGAATTGCGTACTTTAGATTTTATCCTGTTTTCAGCTGAAAAGCCACGTTCACACTGAGCAGCCGAAATTGGTAGGACAAGCATTATCTCAACTAGATCCAAAACATTCTGGAAATCTGTGCAGTAGGGCTCTTTTGTTAGTAGGACTTCCCACAAGCTGCAATAGGATTTATCTGAAAACTGTCCTTTAACAAGGGTTTTCAACAATCTCCATTCTGCCTGTACAGCAGTGATGTCACATCCATTTTTCAGCAAGATGTCTTGATACCATTTCAGCAGTGTGTCAATTTCATTTACCCCAAAAGTGTAGATGTCGTTTGGCCAAGAATCATGACAAAAGATTGAGAAGCATTGAATGATCTCTGTCCCTTGTATGTTTTTGTGCTGTGTGTTGTCTCTCATTATTTCAAACCTCCTTTCAAGCTCCTTAACTGTAATGTCTACAGTTTCATCAATGAGGTGGTTTAGTTCTTCACCGAAACCTAGGAGATCACAGCCTTTCAGCTGTATGTTTTGAAAGGAAATGCCCACGTAGTCAGATGAGGCTGCTTTTTTCTGCCTTCTGGTCTGTTTTTCTCTTTGGGCTTTGTCCTGCTGCACCACATTTTCATGCTGAGAAACTGAATTTAAGTTTGTGTGACTGAGAAATTCCTCCAACTTTCCATTTCTCACTGGTTTGTCCTTCATTCCCTTGATTGTACAAACACAGGAATCAATAGCTGCTTTAGCCTGAGGTAGAATAAGCGAGTTCTTCTGAAGCACAAGACTCAACTTTGAGATTTCTCCAAACAGGTCATGGAGAAAGTGACAAAACCCCACAAAAGGCAACTTTTCCATTTGTTGTGAGATGTGTTTTGCTCTTCCTGTTATTTCAGTATTTTTGGATGAGGCAGCAAGGTGTTGCATGTGGTAGTGCACAGCTGTATATTGGCCCTGGCCTGTAGTCTGATCAGATGCAAGAAAAACAGAAAGGGCTCTGTAAATGTGAGGCAGCCAGCGCTGGGTCTTCACAGCAGAAGATGTCCGTATGGCACAGCCTAACTCCATGCCAATGGCTTTCAACTCGCGCTTGCTTTTGGGGCTAAAATTGTATGTTTTCCATATTAGCTGTAACAAGTCATAGACATTTTGAATCATTGGAACAGACTTCTGAACATCCAGCATGGCTAATTCCAGTCTGTGTGGCATACAATGAAAGGAAAGAATGTGCTGTCCTATTTCGTCTCTTAAGAGAGCACCTACTCCTCCTCGAGCACCCATGTTAACAGCAGCCCCATCTGCTCCAAATGCAGTAATCTTCTTCTGCCACCAATCACGATCAGTTTGTTTAGCATCACTAAACAAGCATTTTATTTTATCTAATACTCCATGTGCATGGCAGTGTTCAAGCTCAGTTAAACCAATAAACCTGTTCACTGCCACACCTGCAGAAATGTGCCTGCAGTATGCAATAACGTTGTCTTTCCCAGAAACGTCTGTGCCACAGTCAGTGATAATGGAGATGTAATTAGTTGTCTGTGCATCTGTCAGTAGGGCTGTGTATCACCAACAATGTCACGATACGATACGCATCACGATACTAAAGCCACGATACGATATGTATCACGATATGGATCAATTTGGAATTTAAATTTCTTTTGAGCAGAGTTTAGTAACAGTAATATCTTTATTGAATAAACAGTGTTATAACAGTTGTGATAACTAAAAAAACAATGAGTGTTAAATTAAATAAGTGTTGGAATGTGCACCAAACACAGTAATTTCTTTACATTATGTTGAAATCATTTTAAACAAATAAATACAATAGAATAAAGATAGCCTACCAATAAAGAGAAAAGTTTTTGAATAGGTCTAGCATTAGTATTAAGAACTTAATAAAGTAATTAAATGTAAAATAACATTGGGTAGTATTTTAGTCCTGACTAAATTAAATACATCGACTATAAATCCAGATTCCTTATAATTAAAGCTATCTTTTGTTGTTTCGACAACAATATTAATGACAGACACATATGGCTGCTGTCACTTTAAGAGCTAGTGCACGGATCCTCTGTTCATTATACTGTCACGTCACATGCATTTTATGCTTATTTAAGACATAACCAACTGTGTTGGATACTCACCAAGACCGACATTTTTGACATCATTATGCTTGTTTTTGGCTGTAAAAGCGATATAAAAAAAAGTTCTGAAAAAGAACTTTTGTTAATCACAGGCTGTTTGTGAGGTGGCTTTACTCTATGTAAGCATGCAGAGAAAACCATCTCTCAGAGAGCGAGCGAGTACTGAATAGTTTAAAATCGCTTGAATGTTTAGCATGGTAAGACTTGAAAAGACGAGCGAATGGTAAACTTAATTGACAATGCAATGCTCGCCCGAATATGCAAGTGAATATTCCGTCATGTCCCAACTCCTAAAAGCGAGAGTGTAGTATCACCTTCAGCGCATTTGACGCTTGCCTTGAGCAACCCATTTTGAGAGACAGAAGACGCGGCACAGCTGGATAGGACACTCAATCAATACAATGTTTGAGGGAATTTCCCGCATTATAAGTGTGGGAGACCTGCGGGAATGATTAGAATAATGCGTAATACTCGCAATCCCGTGCTGAAATTCGAAAAGCACGACAGTATCGATACAACAGTTGCTGTATCGATACGCGCATCGTCAGGAGTTCATGGCGATGTATCGTCGTAGCGATATTCTGAGCACAGCCCTATCTGTCAGTGCTTGTTCTTTGAGCTCATCTGCAATGCATCCTACAAACTCAGCACAAGATGTGTCGTTTTCATATGTTTTGCTCACATCAAGTCCGTTTTTTCTCATTAATAATATCTGTGAACTAAATTTATTGAACGGCAGCTCTTCCCGTGCGATCATATAGGCTGTTAAATTTCATTTTTAACTCCTTCCATTCCTTTTCGTCCCGCAGCTCGCATGCACGAGAAACTGCACGTGCTAACGGTGTAGTCTGTGGAGCATTCTTCCATTATGTGATCACGTGCATTTTTATGCTTGTTACTGTCCCTGTGTTTTCTCAGTCTCTTTTTTTGAAATGGTTAGTTCCTGCAATGAACTCCGTTTTCCCCGCTATTTCTTTGCCCGCTCTTGAACAAAAGTCACAAAACATTTTTTGTGTCTCGTGATCATACCTCAGCCAAGAAAACTCCTGAATCCAGGACGTTTTTAAATGTCTTTCGGCACGGTGTTCATTGACTGATGTGGAAAGATGAATCCCTGTGTCTGTGTCCCTGGCGTTCTCTAGCGCGCTCGTGCTGGCACAGCTGCTGGAGCCTGGTTTTTTGTTAGCAGGTGTGTCATCCGTGCTGGTGATTGACAGAGATGAGGATTGCTTAAAGAAGTCAGATATTTTTCGCTTTGACATTTTTTTCTGGCGCGGAAAGGTGAAATTCGCTTTACCCGTTCATATTTTGGCGCTTTCACTCAGTGACGTTCACACAAAGCATCTCATTTCATGACGTTAACAAAACAAATGAAGCGATAGGCTACTGGTTATAAAACATGCACGTAAGATGCAAATTTTACAATCAAAGGGAGTAAATTTGTATTGTCGCCAATGGCGACCTTGACAGAAATTTCACTCGCAAATAAATATATTTGGTCGCAAATGCAACCATTTTAGTCGCAGTTTGGAGCCCTGCCTTATGTCGCAAACTTTACATGCGTCACTTACTTTTGAAAATCCAGCGTTTAGTTGATCTTTATAAGCGCTCTTTGTCACGGTTGTAAATACTATGGCTTTCTTCTTCCATGAGGGGGTTTGGCATCACGGCATCTTTGTTTCCAGATGGACCGTAGAATTCAACCAATCAGATGACGACTTCCAAACTCCTGAAGTGTTTCTAATTTTGTGTGATGTGACGTCTGAGACTTCGCAGTCTGTGACAGACAGATCGTTCATGCCATAGATGTGTATGTAGATGCCAGTCGACAGCATCCGCCATCTTGGAATGGTCAGATGCTGTCGTCACGCGCAGTAAAAATCTTATGAGGTTTCTAAGACAACGTAACATTTTGCAGGCCTCTGTTTGTAAAAACTGCAGAGATTTAAATTCCAAAAAAATGGGATAACCTTTTACCAGTGAGAACGCGTTGGTTTGTTTTTATCACTCAATATTACAGGTTTTTAAACTATGGGAACCATATGCACAGGGTCCGAAATTAACACCCGCCAAGCGCCAAATGCAGGTAGATTTTTCGTTTGGCCAGTAAATCTCAAAAGGCTATCCGCCACACTGGCGGGTGAATGTTCCAGACATCGCAAGTCTCCCGCATATTGATAGCGGCTCCCTTATGTCCGCAAATTAGTTCAAATCTCCTGGAATCAAGAGCGAGCGAGAAAGAGCGCGCACATACTGAGCTCCAAACCGTGTAGCGCGTGCACGCCTGAGAGGGAGACAGCGAGAGACCTTGCGTGTGTGCCTCAAGAAGCGTGTGTGAACCTTCTTCACACCTAAAATAGACCTACACTAAATATATTTCTTTATCTTAAATAATTAACAAATTAAGATGACAAAAATAAAACACTGAATCAGTTTGAAGCTTTGAAAAAACTGCTTTTTTTCATCAGACTACGTTTTTTTCGTCAAATAAAAATAGCAGACCTACCTCAATCCACAGCTTGTCTAGTTTTTACTTAAAAAAAAAAGTAACATGTCTGCATGATGTGGGGTTAGTCTGGGTCTCCGATGGCACAGATGTCCCAGGAATACAGAGATAATGTCTCGCTAGAGTGGCCAACTTCGGAAAGCGCCTTTCATTTGTTTGTGGATGTTTGCATCGCAAGTGATATTGCATTGTAGCCTACTTGCACTAGGCCTACTGCTTTATTTTAATACCGCGTAGCATATTTTCCAAGTATTCGTCGATCTTTCTGTCGAAATGGTGCCACAGTAGCTACTACTTTTCGCTTGGTTCATTTTGCTTGCTTAGCTTGCTTGCGAATTGCGAAATATGTCTTTAGGCGCGTGTTGTTGTGCGTGTCGACGGACGCGCCCCGTGATTTAACAAATATAGGCTACATACTGTTTTTTTTAACCATGCAGCAAACAAACAAAAAAGCTAAATATATATATATATATATATATATATATATATATATATATATATATATATATTTATAGTAATATTATTAATAAGATATTATAATATTATATATATATATATTATACATACTTTTAAACCGTTTAACTGATAGTATTAATCTGTATTTTTTTTTACTTTCGGTAAAGTATCTGATAGTTTTACAAAACCTTCAAATGTTCTGTTATGAGCACTAGTTCGATGCTCACATCTTCCATGTCTTACTATTTGTTGCTCTGTTTTAACTTCTACTCTAGTCATTCAACATAATACCTTATCTCAATTAAATGTACTGAAATTAATGTATATGTGACACAAAAAGGCCGTTTATTATTTTGGCCGGTAAAAAATATGCTTGGCTGGTGGATTTTTTCATCTACCAGTCCCTGTGGCAGGTGAGCCAAAAAGTTAATTTCGGACCCTGCATATGCAGATTTAATCATTTGCAGAATTATCTAACATTAATGATAAACTATATCCTGTGAAAACACATTCAAATATGCTCATATCTACGGTTGCAAACGTACAGTTAACCTGCTCTCTCGTGTTGATGGACCGACTTGGACTGTTCCAGTATGGAGGACAGCTTGCATATAGCGGCTCATAAAAACGTCTGTTAGTGAGGCACACACATATATATATATATATATATATATATTTGGGCTGCAACTAACGATTATTTTGATAATCGATTAATCGGACGATTATTTTTTTCGAATAAACTTATTAAACGTTTTTTAAAAATTCAATTTGATTTTTTGTTTATTATAACTAAATAAAACCTTAAATCAGGGTATCTATGTGTAAAAGTGTACTTTAAAAAGTGCAAAAGCCACACATTGAGTTTTACTAATATAATCTTTATTTTTGACATTTTAAACCTAAATAGGATAAATGAAATATAGAAAGACTGAAAACAAGCGTGTGAACGTAGTAGAGCCGCAGTAGATCGCGTTTGAAAAACAATTAAAAATTAATAGTAGACAACTGCTATAAAAAGAGAACTGAATGGAGGTACGCAGCAAGCTAACGGGCTCGATTAAAAGGACAGGAAAAATGATGCATTAGTGCACAAGCATTCGCTGAAAGCCACTGACTACAGTGACTAAAAAACAATCTTTTACTGCTGCTGTTATTAACTGCCTTTATATTTAGTGCTTCACTTTGTAAACACCGTTTTAATTTAGCCTATTTCTGCGGTAGCGCTATTTTAATCCATCACTTGTTGCGAGCGAACTGATTGCGCAACCTGATGCTCGAGACAAAATGGATCTAGTGTGACTGTCCCGAAGTTAGTAAACAAAGCTGTTTACACAGTAGCATGGAATTAAACTAGACTATACCATTCTCACATCTTCATATGAGGATATACAGTTTTTGCTTATTGTGCTGATGTTTCACCTTCATCCGTGACACCAACGTGTTCCCTCTTAATGGGTTCGTGCATCACTGTGGTACTTCCATGCCACACAAGCTCAGCTTTGCATAACTTGCAGGTTATAATCTTCTTTGCTGCATTTAATGTAAAATGCTCCCATGCCTCTTTGGGGCTGTTTACACCCGGCCACTTCATGCGTTTTCTGTAGTCTGATAGCTATCCGATCGTGAAAAGACCAGGTATAAATGCCCTCCGAAACGCATTCGAGACGGGTTTGAATCCGATCACTCAAACCGCTACAGGAGGAGGTCTGGGCTAGCCTGACGTCGTCATACTCCGATTCTAGTCAGAATGTGAGTCTGATACTGCTCCATTGGGCTGTGATTATGGGGCGTGTTTCATCCGAACCAGGAAAAAAAATGCCTCTGCAATGCCAATTGGATAGACCGAATCCTGTAGGAAGGACTAAAACATCTTTCCGATTGACAAATGCCTTGATCGCGGTTCTCTGTTCTTTAAAAATGAATGCGCTGTCTACATCTTCTCATATCTGTTGCTTTCGGTGACGTGAACTCCATTAAATATAGCGCGGGAATTGAAGATTGGATTTATATCCGTTTTGCGATGGTGTAAATGGAATCGTTAAATCAGATAGCTATCCGATCTGAGAAAACGCATGAAGTGGCCAGGTGTAAACAGTTCCTGCCGCCGATTGATCTGTACTTTCTGCCATTTCGCGTGTGACTGTTGTCATGAAAGTGACGTCACCAGTAAACGCTCCCCGTGACCTGAGCAGACCAACTAATCGATAATGACATTCGTTGACAACGATTTTCATAATCGATTATTATAGGTTTTATCAATTAGTTGTTGCAGCCCTAATATATATCTATGTAGTCCTATGTGGTTAACATGGCTGGTTCATGTGGTAATAATGTAAGACTGGGAATCCAAAGGTTCGGCTATCGTTCATAGACCTTAAACTTGTAGGTATCAGCCTTATGTCCACTTCTTTACATGACTGATCGCTCTAACATTAACCTAGATAAATGTGCCTATTATTACGTGCAAATCCAAGTGTAGGAGCTAAATTAATAGTGCATTTCTCCCTATAGTACAGAGATGACCGTAAGCTTCATCTTTGCAGCCGACACTGACTCAGAAAACACTAGTTTATTAACAAATGATTAATGTTATTGGTAAAACTTTATAATAACTGCATGCTATTAATAATTAGTTAAGTATTAGTAAACCGTTAGTTCATCATTTATAAAGCATTAATAAGCCCTTTATAAATACAGCAATAAATGCTTTATTCTCGATTTATAAGCATATCTATAATGTTTAATAATTGTATTTTTATACTTTGTAAATAATGCATTACTTAATTTAGACATGATAAATTGCTCATTAATAAACCAGTTATTTAGGAGTTGTCACTGATTCATAAGATCACTTATAAAGTGTAAGTAAATGATTATAAACTATTTATAATTAAATTAACATTTAAAAACCTGTGGCTGTCATAAACACTTGTTTTCATGCCGGATTTATTCAAGCTAGGGCTGTGCGATATGACTATGTATCGGATGGATGATGGGCCTATAAAAAGTCTATTGTTTCATATTATGCTCTATCGTTTATATCGTGATGTCGCAAAAAACATTGTTTATGGCAAAACTTTCATCATTTGGATGACTGCATATTACACGCGGCCATGGGGATGCGGACAGAAGCGTGAATAACCGAGCAGGACCAGCTAGAACACAGAGGAGCCGTTCCTAAACGAGGGGATCTGTAGAGGAACATGGACAGGTTCACTTTCTATGTTTGTTTGACTTTTATTTTGATAATGAACATGCTGCAGTGTCAAGTTAGCAATGTG
Organism: Gila orcuttii; assembly: GCA_026230005.1. Taxonomy (NCBI): domain Eukaryota; kingdom Metazoa; phylum Chordata; class Actinopteri; order Cypriniformes; family Leuciscidae; genus Gila; species Gila orcuttii. The sequence goes on along the minus strand of JAPDVR010000014.1, from coordinate 2,664,110 downwards.
TGCGGGTGAGGCATCGGCGTGATTACGGGAATTTTTGTCCTTCTGAGGAACCAGTTACTCCGTAATCTATGGTCATACGGATAGAAGCAAGACATTATTCAAAACTGTAAAGCTTTTGTAAAATACAGAAAACAAGCACGATTCCTTTTCTGCCGTCTCGGTTTCCTTTTTGTGAACTTTGGACCCTGTCGCATGAACCGAAGCTCAGCTAAATTTATAATTTTAGTTCTATTCTGTTTTGTCCGTTAACAGAAGCGTTGTTTGAATCCAGGCCTCATTAATCTGAGTTTATGTTGGTCAAAATGACCGTCCATTGAAAATTAATGGGGGTTATTGAAAATAAGAGAAACATTTAGTGTTCAGGAGTATGTTCATGTGTGCTTGCAAAGATAGATCTCTCACACACACACATACACACAGCTTGTTAGATCTAGCCTGCATTGAAAGCAGTGTATTAATACAGAACTGTGATTAAACTGACTGGAACTACCTGTGCATTAAATGGTTTTGATCAGAATCAAGTATTCAGAGATAACATGGTATAATTACATGTAAGACATTGGCAGGTCAGAAATCAGTGACATTATTATTATTTTCTCCGCAGGCTAAAGAAATCCTGACGAAGGAGTCTAATGTGCAGGAGGTGAGATGTCCGGTCACGGTGTGCGGAGACGTTCACGGACAGTTTCATGACCTCATGGAGCTCTTCAGAATCGGAGGGAAGTCACCTGACACGAACTACCTGTTCATGGGAGATTATGTTGACCGAGGCTATTATTCTGTGGAAACCGTCACGCTGCTTGTCGCTCTCAAGGTAAGTGCTTGCTTTTAATGACAGCGTAGGTTTTTTTCTCAGTGTCTGAAATGGTTCGATCAAGGATTTGGTCTCTCTAAACCCTGCCTTTCCGTGAGCCTGCTCTGCTCTGATTGGTCAGATGGCCCAGTTTGTTGTGATTAGTCGACCGCTTGCAGATTTGTGTGTAAAAATATATAGATTTTTTTATTATCAAGTTAGCAACATCTTATGTTGCTCTGAGGATTATTTCAACATCTTTACATCGCGTTTTAATAAGAAATGTTTCAGTGACAGTAATTTATTAAATTATATAATTATATTTAGGGTTGGGTATCGTTTGAATTTTAACGATTCTGCTTATCGATTCAGATTCTTATAGATTTCGATTCCAATAAGGTTATAAAAAAAAAACTTATATCATTCACATCTAGTCTTTTTCGCAAAATATTTAATTGTAGCTGAATATCATGAACAAAAATTCAAGGCTAAACACTTACACAAGAAACAATTGCCTGTGGTTTAAAAACACCATATAGAAACAACTAGCCCAACTAATATAGATTTCAAGCATTATTAAAGACAAGTAAACACTCAGTAATTTGAAAAGAACAAATACAAAATTAGCAATCGCAACAAATAGACACAACTGAACAAAGATATGATTGATTTTCAGGTATTGAGGTGCAGTATCTTTGCATCGCGTTTTAATAAATGTTGCAGTGACAGTAATTTATTTAATTATATTATAATAATGTTGATCAATATTTCATATAAAAACTGAAAAAAAGCAGAGTTATGATGTCAGTAATGACAGATGCTGTGATAAATATGGATATGAGAAAGTCTGTTATCAACAGGCACTGGGAAGGGACAGATTTATTGACCGATGACATTAGGGAAACATTGTTTTTCACAGTGCTGTTTTATGACTCGAGTCGAGCACAAAGCTTTGTTTACAGAAGAAATAATAAGTTAGTGATTAAATGTTACATTACTACCATGGAAACATTTGGATGTGTGGCGGATGAGAGAGGTATATTGGCCCGTAAGTATAAGCCATGCCACAGAGCAGATACTGTAGCAGGCACAGAAAGCCCACTGTTCATCTATATGAATCTGATTTAATGTAAAAACAGCTGCTTATGTCACATGTGTGCAGCATCTCTGTTTGCATCATTAAAATGCAGTGGTGCCTCTAATTTCAAAATACTACAAATATTTTTTTAAGACCAATTTGACTGTTTAAGCAAATATTTGTTGTTTATTTGCTCTATATCAAACAAAAAATCATCAATCTGTATCAGAATCGGCCCATTTGCTTGAAAAAATCTGAATCGACCATGAAAACCATGCATTACTAATTTCTATATTGTGCGTTAGATGAATGGTGGCAGAAAAATATAGTTCTGAAGTAGCAGTCTATGGAAGCCACAGAATAAAGGAATAGAAATATTGAAAAAGCTGAAATCTCAGAATTCTGAATTGTGAGATATAAACCGGTTGTTAAAGCTGTGTGATTTGGGGAAAATATCTAACTGCGATTTTTCTGACAGATATTGCGGTTTAATTTAGTAAAGTGAAGCTTCAGCTCAATGTTGTGCAGCACACACTCTAAGTAAAGTAGTTACACGTGCCTTTAACTTTAGACCCCTCCACTATCTGGTAGTTTAGCAGATGCAGTGTGCCTTTCTATTAGTGTTCATTTTGTCAGCTATTTTTTTTATTTAGTCTCAGTCCTGAGTGAAATGTACTCGTAGTTATCATATTTCATCAACCATGTAATGTTTTTGATCAGTCAAGTTTTAGTCGACTAAATGTCTGCTTGTTTTCGTCATGCTGCATAATAGTTAAATTGATAGGCCTGGTTATTTTGCTCAACTATAAACATGATGATTGTCATTTGAGAAATGTATATTCAGCAGAATGAATGCACTTTCACTTATAAGCACAAATCAAGAGAATGTCAACCCATACACATGGTTTATTTTACCTCATGATTTATTGTAGGCTCTTTATGGCCTATGGTAAAACTTCTCTCAAATTAAAACAGTAAAATTCCTAGTAATCTAATAAATCTAAATTACTTTAATGTTCTTCTATTAAAACCATAGCAAAAAACACTTTTTGTCATATAGTCGTATAGGGATGCACCGAGTACTTACATTTGGGAACTTGCCGATACCAAGTGCCAGTACTTAATAATACCATTACAGTTCGTATATCAATGTTTTATTTTCATCAGATGTTTTTCACTTTCTGACTGTACCAAAGTAAATAGGCCTATACAACTTGTATAATCAAATTGCTTGTGTAAAAGGTAGGGGTGTCGAAATTAATCGTTTCTACTAGGGATGTCCCGGTACAATTTTTTCTGAACCAATCCGATACCAAAAATTCTGAGTATTGACCGATCCGATACCAGTGCAGTTTTTTTTTTATCAAGTAGAATTTCTGTAACTCTGTGTGTTGAACTGATAATCACTCTTTTGTGTTAAACACAATCTATTTAATACAGACAACTTCGTTATAAAGAAAAACAAAGCAAAAAAAAATATGATCATAACCTATGACAAAAATTATATTATACATTAGATTAGTGGATAACTCAGCAGTAAAATTTAGTCTAGAAAAATCACAAGTGCACAATAATTGTATGAAATCTGAACATTTAGTGAAAAAATACATTATTTAGTGGGGAACAAATAAGAGACAATAAGTGTAACACTAAATCTGGTAAAACGTTACACATTGCTCTTTGTATTGTTGTGAAATGCATGAAAAACAAGATAACAAAAATCAAAAAGATCAATTATTTTATATATAGTCTACTATAAAATTAAGACATATTTTAAATGTATAGCACAGCTGTTTAATGAGGCAGCAACATATGATAGGACAGAACATAAAAGGCTATTAATAATCTTTCATTGCGCAAAAGTATTATGATATGATTATGAAAGGCTGCAATACAGTGCGGCACAAAGCGCTTATGCGCATCCCGAGCGCTGAACGATGCGCTTGAAGCAACACGGAGTCACAGCGCGCAGCGTCCGCATTGAACAGTTCAAAGCACAAAGGAAAGACATAATGATGCGTAGTGTATTATTATACAGTATCTATCTATGCAATAGTTTATGGAGCCTTTTCTTTTAACAGTTTTAAATTTCAGTTACTGTGTGCGTGAAGAAGAATTATAGTGCTCTCCAGTGTTGTGATCTAACAGACACACGGAAGTCACATGATTAAGGTACAGCAATACACTCCAGCAAGATAAAGTTGTTTTATGCGAAACCATAGAGCTTTATCTACAGATCAAGTATAATAATAGTAACATTGAATCATCTTGGAGAGAGTTTCATCGTTGACTGTCGTAACCGAACGCGACGCGCTGTTTGAACGCTGAATGGAGAATGACTGACAGTCGCAGCGGAGGGAAAAGTTTACGTGAACTTGAATTTAATGACTTAAATATTCATCTCTATCTTACATTATACCATAAAATGGCTTCAGAACACTTGTAATATAGTGCATGAAAACCTTATGGTGCTTTATGGTTTTGTGGGGCTTAACAATAACACAGAATAGTAAACGCACAATATTGGATTTGGATCGGCCTCGTCTGACCGATACCCGAAGTAACCCGATCTGGCAAAAATGTCAGTATCGGAGCCGATACCGATACGGAGTATCAGATCGGGACATCCCTAATTTCTATGGTGCATCGCGATGCAGACGAGGAAGATTTGGTATCGGTTCAGTAATAGACCATAACCGATTATAATGTACTGATGCTTTTCTGACGTCATTTATCGCGTATGTGCTTTGTCGCGGTAGCATACACTGGCAGAGGGAGGCGAGACGCGAGTGCGAGTTATTAAAAATGCTCCAGCTACTTTAAAAGCCTACATCTGGGCACATTTCAGCTTTTATCAACACCCTGGTGAGCACGAGCTGGAGAAGACACACGCTGTGTGCGCTCATGTCACGCACACATAGAATATGCAGGAGGTAATACACTAACTTGATAAACCACGTTAGCCGTGTTCACCGCGAGCTGTTAGCGCCTGCAGAGTCTGACTGCTGTAGAGTCCGCGGATGAGCTCCAGCGTCACCCGAATCCACAGCCAAAAACATCATCCACCGCCACAATAATGCTCTCTGATTTAAGTATCCGCACCCGATGGTCAAATTACAATTATTCTGTGTTACGCGTGATTATAAATGGATGATCGTCACCTTCAACACCGGACTCGGCGACGGTTGATGCGTGCTCTCTAGGGTAACATTATACACTGATGAATGAGCGCTGCTTTTAAATGAACATTTATTGATTTCACAGAATTTAATTTTCTTAATGGCATAAACTGACTTTAGTCCCTTGAAACTTAAACTCGAATGTCACTGTTTCTGTCACTGCGACTTCCCGATCAGGCGAACACGCACACATCACTTTTGAAATAAAATTGAGGATGCGGTGCATCACGATATCGAATTGAACTGAATCGATGACATGATAATCGTAATTGAACCGAACCGTGAGACCAGTGTAGGTTCACACCCCTAATGTAATCTGCACACATGCGAGTAAAGCATCGTGCTTCTCTGTGGAAAAAACCCCAGAGGATATATTTATTTAACTGAATTGCAGCCTTCAGATTTCACAATAGCACTATGCTATATTATGATTGTAAATGGTTTTAAATATATCACGTAGCCTTAGAAAACGGTGTAATAATGCGGTTCATGGATTCTCGTCTGTGGAGCGCGCCACTTCAGGTATTTTGCCGGTTACTCGACGTGGGTAAATTGCAATCGAGGATTTTTTTAAATCGGGTACTCGACTTTAATCGAGGAATCGTTACAGCCCTAATTGCATAGCAACGGCAGACGGCGCGGGAGCGCAAGCGCTTGTGGGAAGGAGAAACAATTTACAGAAACTTTTTAGACGCGATATGTGAACGGCCCCTAAAGTGGTGTCGGGTGCGGTCGCATCGGGGTAGTTTCACGAGTACATGAGCACAGTATCAGACCGACACCTGAGTGCTGCTGTCCGCATCCGTATAGTGCATATAGCATATAGTAGTCCAGGTCCATGTTTGGATTGTCTGCAGTTCATCACTGGGAAGGATGAGAGTTTTGGGCTGAAAATATTATCCTAAATGTTGATGTTAATCTTTAATCATTGGTCATGTCTTCATATTTCAGGTAAGGTACCGCGAACGCATCACAATACTCCGAGGGAACCACGAAAGCAGACAGATCACGCAAGTGTACGGCTTTTACGACGAGTGCTTACGGAAATACGGCAATGCTAATGTTTGGAAATACTTCACAGACCTCTTCGATTACCTTCCCCTCACTGCCTTGGTAGATGGTCAGGTACGTCAAGTCTTGTGTTTTATATATTCTAATACACTTAAAACATCTTTAATATGCAGTCTGCTGTAAGTAAGCCATTCACAGGTTAACTGAAAAGATCATGAAACACTTCATGTTGCTGTGAAGGTCAAATCTTCTATTTTTCTGTGTAGATATTCTGTCTCCATGGAGGATTGTCACCGTCCATAGACACTCTTGATCACATCAGAGCGCTGGATCGTTTACAGGAAGTTCCTCACGAGGTATTCATCATCAGTTATCCCATCATGTCATTTCTTATCCTTATAAAAAACAGTTTTAGCTGCAAACTGGTAGTTGAAACCCTATTATGTATTTCACATGTGCTGTTTTGAGACCAATCAAATCAAGCTAAAACAACAGGGTTCGTACTAAGTGCTTGAATTTGACGTTTTGAAATGTAAGTCCTGGAAAACCTTCAACAGTCATATTTATGAAAAGTGCTTGAGTTATTGAAACACAATATATGTGAAATTAATGTTTAATTTTATTGATAAAACAATCTTTTCACACAAACTCAACGCTGTCTGATATATAGAGGCAGTTTGCATGGCTATGAGTGATATTGCTCATGTAATACATCTTTCATTCTTCAGGTCAATCATTCATTCATGAGAATGAAAAAGGAAAGCGATATCTTTGTCATAGAATCATTTAAAGTTTCCACAGTCATTGCATCTGCTGCACTGCGCACTTGTTTTATTAGTTTATTTTTGTTTATCAGCTTACCTTTTTTAGAATTTGAAAGATATTGTTTGAGTGAGACCTCTGATTAAAGTCATGAGTCCTGAAAGCCTCTGAAAGTCCTGTGATGTGGTTTGTCGGTGTGTGTACAAACACTAATGTCTCTCTCTCCTCAGGGACCCATGTGTGATTTACTGTGGTCTGATCCGGATGACCGTGGAGGCTGGGGGATTTCTCCTCGAGGTGCGGGTTACACCTTTGGGCAGGACATATCTGAGACGTTCAATCATGCGAATGGCCTTACGCTGGTCTCCAGAGCTCACCAGCTGGTGATGGAGGTGGGCTCATACACACACTCAGGGCTGCGGATCTCTAGACACCTCACGATTCAATGGACCCTTTGCTAAGCCCCGCCCTCCCTAGTTACTGTTGCTACACCTGACAAGCTTTCGCGCCTGGCACGTCGATTACAGTGTGTATGCACCGGTGTCAGACATTCCCAATGAGATAATTAGTCATTTTTGGCGAACATGTGAAATATCTGAGAGAGCAAGACAAAAGGAACTGCAGTGTGTATTCGAGTGATATATCCACGACATAATATGCAACCGATTAGAGAATAATTTCATAAAAATTGAAGCTAAAGCCTATAGTCGCAGCAGCAGCGCCTCATACGCTGACCATTCACATGGCAAACACATAAATCGAGGAACGGCTATGTTCGTGCACAGCAGGGTAAGTGAAATGTGAAACTAATCTAGTAATTATAAATCAAACAGTTTATCCATAAATCTTGTGGAATAACACTAACACCGGGAGAGCCGCGATCGGATTGGGTTAAAGTTACTCAGTCAGGGTTAGTAGGCCGTCGATTAACAAAATGCTGAAATATATTTTAAAGTATGTCAGTGAGCCTCCCTCTTGTCTTTAATCGTCTTATTTTACGTTAAAATATATGCATTATGAACAAAGAACCGTCATTATTTCCAAGCAATATGTGTTTTTGTTAATCCTGTGGACATGTAGTTGTGAATGGTGTCTCACACTGCTGATTCACGCACTTCATTTCTCCCTTTGGCTTTTGGATTTTCGGGAAGGAAAAAAATTCCACTCCCCCGTCCAAACTTTTAGGATACCGGGTATCAGATTTGCACAATCCATACGCACAACGCTTCGGCATGTTTCCCTCGCTCGAAAGCTTGCCAGACCTCCCGCGCCTAGTTACGGTTGCTAAGACATGATTGGCCGGTGGCGGTTTTCGGGCGTGGCTTAGAGAAGGGTCAATTACGGTTCACGTGCAACGACGATTATCAATGCATCTTTTTTTGTGCGTGTGACTATTAGGTACTTTTAAGGCAAAGTATAATGACCCAACTTCCAATATCTTTTATTAATAAAACAAATGTAAGTGATTTAGCCAGCATATTTCTGAATAATTAGTGGCATACAAAGCCGCCCAATAAATAATAAAGAGTCTAAGACTTATGACTTGGAATTATTGCTGTATACCACAATCAAAAACGGCTTCTACAAAAAGAGTGACTGATTTTCTGCAGAGCACAGTCAAAGTGTAGCGTTGTGTGTCGGGCATTGCAGTGACACACACTGACTGTGGAGGCAGTGCAGTAAACCTGCATATGACAGATCGCTTTACAGCATGTTGATGTGAAAACTAAACCATACAGAAAGCAGCTCTCTTACAAACATAGAAAATTATGCCAATTTTCCATGTTAGCTTTTAACGAATTGGGTATGGTTCGGATTCCGCGCTCATCATGCGCGTCTGTTACACACACACACACAGACTGTCCGGCGCTGCACGCCCGCGCTTCAGTTACGCCTTTTGCGTTCCGTCAATATTACGTTATTAGAATTTTTTTTTTTTTTTTTTTAAATCGATTTTTGAAATTTGTGAATTGATTCAGAATCGTCCACGTCTGCATCGTGATGCATCTAAGAATTGACCCCACACACACACACACACACACACACCCCTAAACACAATCATGGCCTTACATGGAAGTTAAATGCATTAACATTGCAGCTAAATGTGGCAATAATCTATTTCATCTTAAAAGGTTATTTCACCCAAACATGAAAGTTCTCTCATCATTTACTCGCTCTCATGACGTTACGAACTTTTGTTCATGTTTTGAACACAAGTGAAGATATTTTGGTAACACTTTACAATAAGGTTAATTTATTAAACATTAGTTAATGTATGAACTAACATGAACTAATCATGAGCAATACATTTGTAACTGTACTTGTTAATCTTATTGTTCATGTTAGTTCACAGGGCATTAACTACTGTTAACAAGATTTAGTAAATGTTGAAATTAACATTTAACACATTAATAAATGCTGTATACGTGCAGTTCATTAAGCCATGCTAATTATTGTAGTTAACTAATGAACTTTATTGTAAAGTGTTACCAATATTATAATAAAATTTGAGAGATTTCTCAATCTGAATTGAGCGGTTTAATTCTTCTGAAGAGGCGGGATCGTTTTATATGAACAGATTTAATTTAGGCTTTTAATTTTACACCTGAGGAGCTCAACCGTACTTGACTTGAGAGCAAACCTCATTGGTTTTTGCTGATGCATTTAAATTAGATTTATTTTTAAAAACTGTAGCCGCGTTTCCATTACCCTTCAAATTGCAAATTGCAAATGCTTTCATTTCGCAAAAACTCCCAATATATCACAAAAAATGTTTTGTGCAAATGTCATTTGTCAGTCAGTTAATTGTCTCTTTTTGTCCACTAGGGTTACAACTGGTGCCATGATCGCAACGTGGTCACGATCTTCAGCGCACCGAACTACTGTTACCGCTGTGGGAATCAGGCGGCCATCATGGAGCTCGACGACACCCTGAAGTACTCGTTGTGAGTCTGAGAACACATGCACACGTTCATGAAGAACCGTTTAGCCCTCTTTTATTCTTATTTTTATCAAGGATTTAAGGCATGGAACAGATTCAGCATTTGTGTGCCAATGATACAATTATTTAAATTCAAGCAACTACACAATGCTCTTCACTGCACGACTCATTGTTGCGGTTAAAACTGGTTTTAAACTAAAAATAGAAAAAAGACATGATTTATTGTCGTGGTCGCTCTTAGGTAACTGATATGGCAATTATAACTTATAGTTGGTTCTCTAATCTTAATCTACATGCACTTTTACATGTCTCTTGCACAATGTTTTAAAGGACATTCACAATTGTTTCGGTAACACTTTACACTAAGGTTCATTAATTAATGTATTAACTAACATCAACAAATCATGAGCAATACAGTTGTTAATCTGTTAATGTTATTTAATAAAAAATACAGCTGTTCATGTTAGTTCACAGTGCATTAACTAAAGTTAAGATTTTAAATATTGTTTTAGTAAATGTTGAAATTAACAAAGATTAATAAATGCTGTATAAGTGCAGTTCATGTTATCTAATGAACCTTATTGTAAAGTGTCACCATTTTGATTCGTTTAATGTGTAAATTGTGGTATTGTCATTTTTGTGATTCTTTTTGTGTGAACCTTTCTGTGCTGGAAGAAGAGATAGCGATATCTCAGACGCTCTCCATCCTCAGTGTGTGTGTGTGATCTGATGTTGTGATGTTGTGTGTTTCCAGCCTGCAGTTCGACCCAGCGCCGCGCAGAGGAGAACCACACGTCACTCGCCGGACCCCCGACTACTTCCTGTGAATCTCACAGAATCGCCATGATATAATAACCTGCATTCAGTTTAAAATAAGAGGAGAGGAATGGTGGGCAACAGTATATATATAAAAAAGATTAAAGAGAAACTGATCCAGAAAGAAATGTCTGTGGACCAAAAGGTGTGTGTGTGTGTGTGTGTGCCATATCCAAACGACCCAGCTCCAGTCCTCCAAACGACCCAGCTCCAGTCTGACACACGACCCTGAGATCTCGTTCCCGTCGCGCTTCTGTCCTCAACACACTCACGCCTTCTCAACCCTCTGTGTACTCTCTCTCTCTTTCTTATGTGTGTATGTTTGCACTTTTTTTTTTTTTTTCAACGGAATGAAACTAACACGTCAGTTTTACAATTTATTTCCACTTTTTTTCCATGTGGTGTGGGAGGAATGAGATGCTTTTGTATCTAGAGGATAATCTTATCTACGGTGAAAACATGTTAAACAAATGCCAACTACATGATTAGTGGCAGACTAAGATGGCCTGCCATCGTAAGAATGCTGGGATAGCTTCAGATGATGGTGTGTGTCTGTATAAAGGGTACCAGTTCAACAATAAAGATGGATCTTGCTCCTGTATTTGTGTTTCTCTGCTCAAAGTCCAGTCACATTTATTTCATCAGCTTTATTCAGTAATGATTGTTTCAAAGCCGCTTCGCATTAATTGCAGTGTTGTAAAATTCATTAATTATGTAACTAATTCGGCTCAGCTATGACATCACTCAACATAAAATCTTGGTTACAGTTTACAATAAGGTTCGTTAGTTAGCTACCTTAGCATGAACATGAACAATACTTCTACAGCATTTATTAATCTTAGTTAATATTAATTTCAACATTTACTAATACATTATCAAAATCAAAGGTTGTATTTGTTAACTTTAGTTAATGCACTGTGAACTAACATGAACAGCTGTATTTTTATTAACAAAGATGAATAAATACTGTAGAAATGTTTTGATCATTGTTAGTTAATACATTAACTAATGAACCTTATTGTAAAGTGTTTCCAAAATCTTATATACACATTTATTTAGCTCAGTTCAATGTTGCTATGTTAAGTCTCTTTTATTCAGTTCAGATTTTATCTGATATTGTATTAAATCGATAATATTCCTGAATGTGAACTGTATTTTAAACCTAATGTTAATAGTCTGTTAAATGGGTTTTTCAACCAGGGGTTACCTCAAGATAACTTAAAATAAGACAAAGTTAAAACAATTTCACAAAAGTTCGTAACATGCTTTTCCAATTCAAATGATGAAAATCTAACTTTTTATGTAACTGACTTTAAAAGGTCTTGATTGGCCATAACCAGTTTCAGTAATAATAGGAGAGGCAGTTCAGCAGTCCAGCGGTGGGTAATGAAGAGAGATCAGGGTGTTTCGGTGGGTAATGAAGAGAGATCAGGGTGTTTCGGTGGGTAATGAAGAGAGATCAGTGTGTTTCGGTGGGTAATGAAGAGAGATCAGGGTGTTTCGGTGGGTAATGAAGAGAGATCAGGGTGTTTCGGTGGGTAATGAAGAGAGATCAGGGTGTTTCGGTGGGTAATGAAGAGAGATCAGGGTGTTTCGGTGGGTAATGAAGAGAGATCAGTGTGTTTCGGTGGGTAATGAAGAGAGATCAGTGTGTTTCGGTGGGTAATGAAGAGAGATCAGGGTGTTTCGGTGGGTAATGAAGAGAGATCAGGGTGTTTCGGTGGGTAATGAAGAGAGATCAGTGTGTTTCGGTGGGTAATGAAGAGAGATCAGTGTGTTTCGGTGGGTAATGAAGAGAGATCAGGGTGTTTCGGTGGGTAATGAAGAGAGATCTGGGTGTTTCGGTGGGTAATGAAGAGAGATCAGGGTGTTTCGGTGGGTAATGAAGAGAGATCAGGGTGTTTCGGTGGGTAATGAAGAGAGATCAGTGTGTTTCGGTGGGTAATGAAGAGAGATCAGGGTGTTTCGGTGGGTAATGAAGAGAGATCAGGGTGTTTCGGTGGGTAATGAAGAGAGATCAGGGTGTTTCGGTGGGTAATGAAGAGAGATCAGGGTGTTTCGGTGGGTAATGAAGAGAGATCAGGGTGTTTCGGTGGGTAATGAAGAGAGATCAGGGTGTTTCGGTGGGTAATGAAGAGAGATCAGGGTGTTTCGGTGGGTAATGAAGAGAGATCAGTGTGTTTCGGTGGGTAATGAAGAGAGATCAGTGTGTTTCGGTGGGTAATGAAGAGAGATCAGGGTGTTTCGGTGGGTAATGAAGAGAGATCAGGGTGTTTCGGTGGGTAATGAAGAGAGATCAGGGTGTTTCGGTGGGTAATGAAGAGAGATCAGTGTGTTTCGGTGGGTAATGAAGAGAGATCAGGGTGTTTCGGTGGGAAATGAAGAGAGATCAGGGTGTTTCGGTGGGTAATGAAGAGAGATCAGGGTGTTTCGGTGGGTAATGAAGAGAGATCAGGGTGTTTCGGTGGGTAATGAAGAGAGATCAGTGTGTTTCGGTGGGTAATGAAGAGAGATCAGTGTGTTTCGGTGGGTAATGAAGAGAGATCAGTGTGTTTCGGTGGGTAATGAAGAGAGATCAGTGTGTTTCGGTGGGTAATGAAGAGAGATCAGGGTGTTTCGGTGGGTAATGAAGAGAGATCAGTGTGTTTCGGTGGGTAATGAAGAGAGATCAGTGTGTTTCGGTGGGAAATGAAGAGAGATCAGTGTGTTTCGGTGGGTAATGAAGAGAGATCAGGGTGTTTCGGTGGGTAATGAAGAGAGATCAGGGTGTTTCGGTGGGTAATGAAGAGAGATCAGTGTGTTTCGGTGGGTAATGAAGAGAGATCAGTGTGTTTCGGTGGGTAATGAAGAGAGATCAGGGTGTTTCGGTGGGAAATGAAGAGAGATCAGGGTGTTTCGGTGGGTAATGAAGAGAGATCAGGGTGTTTCGGTGGGTAATGAAGAGAGATCAGTGTGTTTCGGTGGGTAATGAAGAGAGATCAGTGTGTTTCGGTGGGTAATGAAGAGAGATCAGTGTGTTTCGGTGGGTAATGAAGAGACATCAGTGTGTTTCGGTGGGTAATGAAGAGAGATCAGGGTGTTTCGGTGGGTAATGAAGAGAGATCAGGGTGTTTCGGTGGGTAATGAAGAGAGATCAGGGTGTTTCGGTGGGTAATGAAGAGAGATCAGGGTGTTTCGGTGGGTAATGAAGAGAGATCAGGGTGTTTCGGAGGGTAATGAAGAGAGATCAGGGTGTTTCGGTGGGTAATGAAGAGAGATCAGGGTGTTTCGGTGGGTAGTGAAGAGAGATCAGTGTGTTTCGGTGGGTAATGAAGAGAGATCAGTGTGTTTCGGTGGGTAATGACGAGAGATCAGGGTGTTTCGGTGGGTAATGAAGAGAGATCAGTGTGTTTCGGTGGGTAATGAAGAGAGATCAGGGTGTTTCGGTGGGTAATGAAGAGAGATCAGGGTGTTTCGGTGGGTAATGAAGAGAGATCAGGGTGTTTCGGTGGGTAATGAAGAGAGATCAGTGTGTTTCGGTGGGTAATGAAGAGAGATCAGTGTGTTTCGGTGGGTAATGAAGAGAGATCAGGGTGTTTCGGTGGGTAATGAAGAGAGATCAGGGTGTTTCGGTGGGTAATGAAGAGAGATCAGGGTGTTTCGGTGGGTAATGAAGAGAGATCAGTGTGTTTCGGTGGGTAATGAAGAGAGATCAGTGTGTTTCGGTGGGTAATGAAGAGAGATCAGTGTGTTTCGGTGGGTAATGAAGAGAGATCAGTGTGTTTCGGTGGGTAATGAAGAGAGATCAGTGTGTTTCGGTGGGTAATGAAGAGAGATCAGTGTGTTTCGGTGGGTAATGAAGAGAGATCAGGGTGTTTCGGTGGGTAATGAAGAGAGATCAGGGTGTTTCGGTGGGTAATGAAGAGAGATCAGTGTGTTTCGGTGGGTAATGAAGAGAGATCAGTGTGTTTCGGTGGGTAATGAAGAGAGATCAGTGTGTTTCGGTGGGTAATGAAGAGAGATCAGGGTGTTTCGGTGGGTAATGAAGAGAGATCAGGGTGTTTCGGAGGGTAATGAAAAGAGATCAGGGTGTTTCGGTGGGTCATGAAGAGAGATCAGGGTGTTTCGGTGGGTAATGAAGAGAGATCAGTGTGTTTCGGTGGGTAATGAAGAGAGATCAGTGTGTTTCGGTGGGTAATGACGAGAGATCAGTGTGTTTCGGTGGGTAATGAAGAGAGATCAGTGTGTTTCGGTGGGTAATGAAGAGAGATCAGGGTGTTTCGGTGGGTAATGAAGAGAGATCAGGGTGTTTCGGTGGGTAATGAAGAGAGATCAGTGTGTTTCGGTGGGTAATGAAGAGAGATCAGTGTGTTTCGGTGGGTAATGAAGAGAGATCAGGGTGTTTCGGTGGGTAATGAAGAGAGATCAGGGTGTTTCGGTGGGTAATGAAGAGAGATCAGGGTGTTTCGGTGGGTAATGAAGAGAGATCAGTGTGTTTTGGTGGGTAATGAAGAGAGATCGGTGGGTAATGAAGAGAGATCAGGGTGTTTCGGTGGGTAATGAAGAGAGATCAGGGTGTTTCGGTGGGTAATGAAGAGAGATCAGGGTGTTTCGGTGGGTAATGAAGAGAGATCAGGGTGTTTCGGTGGGTAATGAAGAGAGATCAGGGTGTTTCGGTGGGTAATGAAGAGAGATCAGTGTGTTTCGGTGGGTAATGAAGAGAGATCAGTGTGTTTCGGTGGGTAATGAAGAGAGATCAGTGTGTTTCGTGGGTAATGAAGAGAGATCAGGGTGTTTCGGTGGGTGATGAAGAGAGATCAGGGTGTTTCGGTGGGTAATGAAGAGAGATCAGGGTGTTTCGGTGGGTAATGAAGAGAGATCAGGGTGTTTCGGTGGGTAATGAAGAGAGATCAGGGTGTTTCGGTGGGTAATGAAGAGAGATCAGGGTGTTTCGGTGGGTAATGAAGAGAGATCAGTGTGTTTCGGTGGGTAATGAAGAGAGATCAGGGTGTTTCGGTGGGTAATGAAGAGAGATCAGGGTGTTTCGGTGGGTAATGAAGAGAGATCAGGGTGTTTCGGTGGGTAATGAAGAGAGATCAGGGTGTTTCGGTGGGTAATGAAGAGAGATCAGTGTGTTTCGGTGGGTAATGAAGAGAGATCAGGGTGTTTCGGTGGGTAATGAAGAGAGATCAGGGTGTTTCGGTGGTTAATGAAGAGAGATCAGGGTGTTTCGGTGGGTAATGAAGAGAGATCAGTGTGTTTCGGTGGGTAATGAAGAGAGATCAGGGTGTTTCGGTGGGTAATGAAGAGAGATCAGTGTGTTTCGGTGGGTAATGAAGAGAGATCAGGGTGTTTCGGTGGGTAATGAAGAGAGATCAGGGTGTTTCGATGGGTAATGAAGAGAGATCAGGGTGTTTCGGTGGGTAATGAAGAGAGATCAGGGTGTTTCGGTGGGTAATGAAGAGAGATCAGGGTGTTTCGGTGGGTAATGAAGAGAGATCAGGGTGTTTCGGTGGGTAATGAAGAGAGATCAGGGTGTTTCGGTGGGTAATGAAGAGAGATCAGGGTGTTTCGGTGGGTAATGAAGAGAGATCAGGGTGTTTCGGTGGGTAATGAAGAGAGATCAGTGTAGTTCGGTGGGTAATGAAGAGAGATCCGTGTGTTTCGGTGGGTAATGAAGAGAGATCAGTGTGTTTCGGTGGGTAATGAAGAGAGATCAGTGTGTTTCGGTGGGTAATGAAGAGAGATCAGGGTGTTTCGGTTTCGGTGGGTAATGAAGAGAGATCAGGGTGTTTCGGTGGGTAATGAAGAGAGATCAGGGTGTTTCGGTGGGTAATGAAGAGAGATCAGGGTGTTTCGGTGGGTAATGAAGAGAGATCAGGGTGTTTCGGTGGCTAATGAAGAGAGATCAGTGTGTTTCGGTGGGTAATGAAGAGAGATCAGGGTGTTTCGGTGGGTAATGAAGAGAGATCTGGGTGTTTCGGTGGGTAATGAAGAGAGATCAGTGTGTTTCGGTGGGTAATGAAGAGAGATCGGGGTGTTTCGGTGGGTAATGAAGAGAGATCAGGGTGTTTCGGAGGGTAATGAAGAGAGATCAGGGTGTTTCGGTGGGTCATGAAGAGAGATCAGGGTGTTTCGGTGGGTAATGAAGAGAGATCAGGGTGTTTCGGTGGGTAATGAAGAGAGATCAGGGTGTTTCGGTGGGTAATGAAGAGAGATCAGGGTGTTTCGGTGGGTAATGAAGAGAGATCAGTGTGTTTCGGTGGGTAATGAAGAGAGATCAGGGTGTTTCGGTGGGTAATGAAGAGAGATCAGTGTGTTTCGGTGGGTAAGGAAGAGAGATCAGTGTGTTTCGGTGGGTAATGAAGAGAGATCAGGGTGTTTCGGTGGGTAAGGAAGAGAGATCAGTGTGTTTCGGTGGGTAATGAAGAGAGATCAGTGTGTTTCGGTGGGTAATGAAGAGAGATCAGTGTGTTTCGGTGGGTAATGAAGAGAGATCAGGGTGTTTCGGTTTCGGTGGGTAATGAAGAGAGATCAGGGTGTTTCGGTGGGTAATGAAGAGAGATCAGTGTGTTTCGGTGGGTAATGAAGAGAGTTCAGGGTGTTTCGGTGGGTAATGAAGAGAGATCTGGGTGTTTCGGTGGGTAATGAAGAGAGATCAGTGTGTTTCGGTGGGTAATGAAGAGAGATCAGGGTGTTTCGGTGGGTAATGAAGAGAGATCAGGGTGTTTCGGTGGGTAATGAAGAGAGATCAGGGTGTTTCGGAGGGTAATGAAGAGAGATCAGGGTGTTTCGGTGGGTAATGAAGAGAGATCAGGGTGTTTCGGTGGGTAATGAAGAGAGATCAGTGTGTTTCGGTGGGTAATGACGAGAGATCAGGGTGTTTCGGTGGGTACTGACGAGAGATCAGGGTGTTTCGGTGGGTAATGAAGAGAGATCAGTGTGTTTCGGTGGGTAATGAAGAGAGATCAGGGTGTTTCGGTGGGTAATGAAGAGAGATCAGGGTGTTTCGGTGGGTAATGAAGAGAGATCAGGGTGTTTCGGTGGGTAATGAAGAGAGATCAGGGTGTTTCGGTGGGTACTGAAGAGAGATCAGTGTGTTTCGGTGGGTAATGAAGAGAGATCAGGGTGTTTCGGTGGGTAATGAAGAGAGATCAGTGTGTTTCGGTGGGTAATGAAGAGAGATCAGTGTGTTTCGGTGGGTAATGAAGAGAGATCAGGGTGTTTCGGTGGGTAATGAAGAGAGATCAGTGTGTTTCGGTGGGTAATGAAGAGAGATCAGGGTGTTTCGGTGGGTAATGAAGAGAGATCAGGGTGTTTCGGTGGGTAATGAAGAGAGATCAGGGTGTTTCGGTGGGTAATGAAGAGAGATCAGGGTGTTTCGGTGGGAAATGAAGAGAGATCAGTGTGTTTCGGTGGGTAATGAAGAGAGATCAGGGTGTTTCGGTGGGTAATGAAGAGAGATCAGGGTGTTTCGGTGGGTAATGAAGAGAGATCAGGGTGTTTCGGTGGGTAATGAAGAGAGATCAGGGTGTTTCGGTGGGTAATGAAGAGAGATCAGGGTGTTTCGGTGGGTAATTAAGAGAGATCAGGGTGTTTTGTGGGTAATGAAGAGAGATCAGGGTGTTTCGGTGGGTAATGAAGAGAGATCAGGGTGTTTCGGTGGGTAATGAAGAGAGATCAGGGTGTTTCGGTGGGTAATGAAGAGAGATCAGTGTGTTTCGGTGGGTAATGAAGAGAGATCAGTGTGTTTCGGTGGGTAATGAAGAGAGATCAGTGTGTTTCGGTGGGTAATGAAGAGAGATCAGGGTGTTTCGGTGGGTAATGAAGAGAGATCAGGGTGTTTCGGTGGGTAATGAAGAGAGATCAGGGTGTTTCGGTGGGTAATGAAGAGAGATCAGGGTGTTTCGGTGGGTAATGAAGAGAGATCAGGGTGTTTCGGTGGGTAATGAAGAGAGATCAGTGTGTTTCGGTGGGTAATGAAGAGAGATCAGGGTGTTTTGGTGGGTAATGAAGAGAGATCAGGGTGTTTCGGTGGGTAATGAAGAGAGATCAGGGTGTTTCGGTGGGTAATGAAGAGAGATCAGGGTGTTTCGGTGGGTAATGAAGAGAGATCAGGGTGTTTCGGTGGGAAATGAAGAGAGATCAGTGTGTTTCGGTGGGTAATGAAGAGAGATCAGGGTGTTTCGGTGGGTAATGAAGAGAGATCAGGGTGTTTCGGTGGGTAATGAAGAGAGATCAGGGTGTTTCGGTGGGTAATGAAGAGAGATCAGGGTGTTTCGGTGGGTAATGAAGAGAGATCAGTGTGTTTCGGTGGGTAATGAAGAGAGATCAGGGTGTTTCGGTGGGTAATGAAGAGAGATCAGTGTGTTTCGGTGGGTAATGAAGAGAGATCAGGGTGTTTCGGTGGGTAATGAAGAGAGATCAGTGTGTTTCGGTGGGTAATGAAGAGAGATCAGGGTGTTTCGGTGGGTAATGAAGAGAGATCAGGGTGTTTCGGTGGGTAATGAAGAGAGATCAGGGTGTTTCGGTGGGTAATGAAGAGAGATCAGGGTGTTTCGGTGGGTAATGAAGAGAGATCAGTGTGTTTCGGTGGGTAATGAAGAGAGATCAGTGTGTTTCGGTGGGTAATGAAGAGAGATCAGGGTGTTTCGTGGGTAATGAAGAGAGATCAGGGTGTTTCGGTGGGTAATGAAGAGAGATCAGGGTGTTTCGGTGGGTAATGAAGAGAGATCAGGGTGTTTCGGTGGGTAATGAAGAGAGATCAGGGTGTTTCGGTGGGTAATGAAGAGAGATCAGGGTGTTTCGGTGGGTAATGAAGAGAGATCAGGGTGTTTCGGTGGGTAATGAAGAGAGATCAGTGTGTTTCGGTGGGTAATGAAGAGAGATCAGGGTGTTTCGGTGGGTAATGAAGAGAGATCAGGGTGTTTCGGTGGGTAATGAAGAGAGATCAGGGTGTTTCGGTGGGTAATGAAGAGAGATCAGGGTGTTTCGGTGGGTAATGAAGAGAGATCAGGGTGTTTCGGTGGGTAATGAAGAGAGATCAGGGTGTTTCGGTGGGTAATGAAGAGAGATCAGGGTGTTTCGGTGGGTAATGAAGAGAGATCAGGGTGTTTCGGTGGGTAATGAAGAGAGATCAGTGTGTTTCGGTGGGTAATGAAGAGAGATCAGGGTGTTTCGGTGGGTAATGAAGAGAGATCAGGGTGTTTCGGTGGGTAATGAAGAGAGATCAGGGTGTTTCGGTGGGTAATGAAGAGAGATCAGGGTGTTTCGGTGGGTAATGAAGAGAGATCAGGGTGTTTCGGTGGGTAATGAAGAGAGATCAGTGTGTTTCGGTGGGTAATGAAGAGAGATCAGGGTGTTTCGGTGGGTAATGAAGAGAGATCAGGGTGTTTCGGTGGGTAATGAAGAGAGATCAGGGTGTTTCGGTGGGTAATGAAGAGAGATCAGTGTGTTTCGGTGGGTAATGAAGAGAGATCAGGGTGTTTCGGTGGGTAATGAAGAGAGATCAGTGTGTTTCGGTGGGTAATGAAGAGAGATCAGGGTGTTTCGTGCCTCACAACATTACATTCTGACAGAATGTCTTGGTTTTTTGTTTTGTTTTAGTTTTTTTAACAGAATGTCAAGCCGAAGACTCCTCGTCAGAAGACTCATCACGTGTCCAAAATGTCACTTTATCAATTCTTTAAACCTCTTTCCAGAGACCTTTGCATTTATTTATTGAATTATGAGTCAGAATAAAGGTTTTCACCTTATTAGACCAAAAAACAACAAAAAAGGCCCTGTTTACAGATGCTTTTAAAGTCCCCCTGTGGTCAATCATTTTATCCTTTAATCTTTGATCACCAAAATGACATATTTAAAAGGGGTTTCCTTGCAAAAATGTCTGTCTTAAAATATCTTGAATGTAACTCGACACCCTTGCATCATTTTGTATTCGCGGTTCTATATGGAAATGAGCCCCGCCTCCACTCACTCACTCAGCTCAGAGATCCACTCGTTGACAATCACACGTTGATCTGATTGGTTACAAGGTCGTTTGTGACGTCAGAAACACCAGCGATTTCAAACCGTGTTTTTGAGACTGTCTTTGGTTCACTGCAGTTTTAAGGAGAAAATACTCAGCAATGCTGTCGACTTATGCATTTACACATGGTTTGTCTTAAAGCATATTAAAAACACCACATAGACACATAAACAACATTAAAAGCTGGATTTTCACCACAGGGGGACTTTAATCTATGTGATAAAAAGTGTAAAAAGATAAAATGGTATAAATAGCATTTTTTTATTTTATGTAATAAATTTCCACATGCATCTTGAAAAGCGGATGTTTATGAAAGTGCTGCAAGTTTTTGTGCATCTATTCTAGTGGTTTAGAGGAGAATAAAATCTAAGAAGATTTTACCCTTTAACCTCGTTCTACCCTACTTATTCCTTTGCACAATGCAAAGCAAATTTTTAAACAAATTTAAATATTAAAATAAATGTTTATGTTTATAAATGATTTTATTCCAAGCTCACTGTTGATTCAGAGGTTGAGGGCGGCCATTTTGGGTTGACATCATTGTAGTCCTCAGTTCACAACACTTCAGTCAGAGTCAGTCTGAGACTTTGCTGAAAGTTTCTTTATAAATAGCTCTTACTCTTACACAAGTCCTACTTTTTACTAAGAATTTTAACACTCTAGCATTTTTATGAAAAGTTTTATACATATGGCCCATGATTTGTAAAATTATGTTACCTGGTCATTTTGTGCCAGGGGCAGAAAACAAAACAACAACAAAAACAGTGAAATTTGTGTTTTTGTGATAAACTTATTTTTTGGGGGGCACAGCTTTTTTTGCAATTATTTAAAATGCATCTGATCACTCTGCACAACAATCTAGAAATAATGTGAATCAACAACTGAAGCATCAACCATTACGAAACAAAAAATGTTTGTCACTGCAATAATTTGACCATGACTGTAGTTCCCGTGGTCCACTGCGCGTGCTCGTGCATTAGTCACACACACACACACACACGCCCGCGCGCACGCACGCTGATTCTCAGTCTCATTCAGGCCTTGTTGACGTTCGGTTTCATATTTTCATCGCTCTCACGGTCACGGTAAGAACGGCACAAATCAGCCATATTAACGTGTCGTGGTGTATTTCGTCAGTGAAGTGATGCTGTGAATGTATTTTTGTGTGAAATTATGATGTTTTAAACCGGTTGACGTGATGAATACAGCGGTTGCTATGAGAGGCCCGTAGCCGCGCTGCTAACGTTAACTTAGCATCACAAACAGCCTGTGCTTTATGTTGCTGTGATGCTTTCTGATTCTTACTTTGATTAATACAATATGTGACAGTGATTGACTTCATATTAAACATTTTACGCTCTATATATGAGTAGTAGAAGTCTGAGTGCTGGTGAATGTGAGCTAACACAGCTAGCATGAGTCATTAGCTTCTGAATGACATTCTCATTCTTTAATAACCTGACTGTAATTGTGTTTTATTCATGCAGATGCCGACTATTAAACTGCAGAGCTCTGATGGAGAGATGTTTGAGGTGGATGTTGAAATCGCCAAGCAGTCTGTGACTATCAAAACCATGCTTGAAGGTAAGATGAGCTGAGATGTTGTGCTATATAGGAAGCATGTTGGTGTGTGTGTGAATATGATATCTGAAGTGTGTTGTAATGTGTGTTGTAATCTCTGCTGTCTTCTGCTCAGATCTGGGGATGGACGATGAAGGAGATGATGATCCGGTTCCTCTGCCCAATGTAAACGCAGCCATCCTGAAGAAGGTTAAACTTTTACATTGATTTCATGGTTAATTTAATTTCATATAACAAGACAAGAGTAAATTTCCAGCCTCCCGAAACGTGTCTAGATCATATTTTACCACACAGTACGGAGACACTTAATTCTACAGTGTCCTTGTTACATATATTACATGTACTAACCATAGTAATAACAGTAAATTATGCATAATTACATGCAACTAACCATCAACCAAACCCTAATCCCACCATAACCCTATAGTAAGTACATGTAGTTGCTTAATATTACTCAGTACTTAAATATATAATTACACTGTGACAATGACATCTTAAAATAAAGTGTAACCCACAGTAATGGTAAATGACTGTACATATGGAAATAATTTGCACTAGGGTGTCTGTTCCTTGAAGTACCATCGTTGTTAATGAATATTGACGACTAAAGGTGTGTGTGTATATATATATATATATATATATATATATATATATACAGGGATTAAAGTTCTCCGTCGCTGCGAAGGATTTCTGTTAATTGAAGAGAGTCTACGCCGGATTTCCGTCAATATCAGGGTTCGCCCCTGACCTTATGTCTTAATTTCACTTTTCATAATTTGAAGGCCGTAAATGCTTACATTTCTCAAATAGTGTAATAAATGTGTTAATTTGAGTTTGAATAGGTCTTTTATTAAGGAAGGACTAGTTTGTTGTGCTTGTTTGTAGGGCTGCACAATTTGTGACTTTATAAATCAATAATAATGATTATTATTGTTTATCTAAGAAGTTACTAAATAAAAAAACAGAAATATATTATTTCACTGTAAAATAAAATATTTAAGAAAAATGTATTTTACACTACTACTGTGTAAAATTTTTTTTTTTACAAATGTTAAACCATTAAACGTTTTTTGACAGAAAACCGCAGCTAAAGTTCACCCAAAAATGGCCACTCACCCTAATGTCATTACAAACCGTAAGATTTTCATTCATCTTCTAATCTCAAATGATCGTATTTTTAATGAAATCTGAGAGATATCTAACCCTCCATTGTCACACTTTGACGCTTCAAAAAGTTCATAAATAGATCGTAAAACTAATCCATATGAATCTAACTAATTTTCAGAAGATCAATCACTTCATATGATGAACAGATTTAATTTCGCCTTTTTTTCCTCATATAAACATGATCATTAGCGGACATTAACAGAAGCTCGACTGTATTTGCTTGATTTTCTGTTTGCCACAACTGATGTGTGGGTTGATGAATGTTTATATGTGAATAAAAGCTTGAAATAATTGTTCCTCATATAAAGCGATCGAATCTCTTCAGAAACTTTGGACTAAACCGCTCGATTCGTTTTCCGTTCTCTTTATGAACGTTTTCGACGTGTCAAACTGGTAGTTGTCAATGGAGGGACAGAAATCTCTCGGGTTTCATTAAAAATATCTTAATTTGTGTTTCAAAGATGAACGAAAGTCTTACGGGTTTGGAACGACATGAGGGAGAGTAATTAATGACAGAAGTTTTATTTTTGAGTGAACTATCCCTTTAAAGCTTCTACTTTGACTAAGCGCTTCTCATCACAAGGTTGTAAAGACTCAACACTATAGTTTTATAAAGTTTCGGTGCAGTGTAATCCTAAAGATCAAGGTTTGCCTGGTCTCACATCATAGTTATGTTAGTTAATATAATAGTTAATCATAGTTAGACTTTTACATGGTTCTAGTGATGGGAAGTTCGGATCATTTGACTGACTCTCTCGTTTGATCTCGTTCATCAAAATGGACGAATCTTTATTCGAGTCATTTAGTTTATTTAAGTGGCTTTACATGTTATACTTGTAAAAGCCATATTCCCCGAACACATCCTCTAACACAATCTTGATCATATCCTGAATTAAGAAATCATCATAATACAGCCAAAGATAATTTACAGGGAACATAAATAGTTACTTTACCTTCTGAGTTTTTAGTTCATTTGTGACATGATTGACATCATGAATCATCACTGATTTGCGTTGACATTATTTTCATGCCCACTGTGACTGGTGTTTTTTCATTGTTCATTCTCTGTTATTAGGCTTCCTTTTGCACAGCATTTAGAAGCTTATTATAGATTGTGTGTGTGTAATGTAATCCTCTAGTGTCATGGGACTGAGCATATGGTGTGTTTGATATGTCCACAGGTGATTCAGTGGTGCACACACCATAAAGATGACCCTCCTCCACCCGAAGACGACGAGAATAAAGAGAAAAGAACGGATGACATTCCCGTGTGGGACCAGGAGTTCCTCAAAGTAGACCAGGGCACTCTCTTCGAACTCATTCTGGTCTGTAAAACTCACTGACTAATGGATTTTAGGACAACTTCAGTGCGTGAAATTGTAGATAAATGTGTCACTCTGCACTTAATGAAGCAAAACCAGTTAAGAAGCACTTGTTTAAAGGGATCGTTCACCCAAAAATGAAAGTTCTGTCATTAATTACTCACCGTCGTGTCGTTCCAAACCCATAAGACTTTCGTTCATCTTCAGAACGCAAACATTGAAAGTCTATTCACCCAAAACTCTTCAAAAACATTCATTAAAAAAAAGCTCAAAATAAATCCATATAAATGAAGCGGTTTAATCCAAGGCTTCAGAAGAGACCGGATCACCTGATGAGTTTTGCTCACATATAAACCGTGAATGAGCTTAAACATGCTTGCACACAAACATTGATCAACGAATGTACATTGGTCACTTACATTTCTTATGCGTGAGAACCAATGAGGTTTGTTCTAAACAAAATAACATAACTAGAGGTTCTGACAAAAGTTTAATTGCTGCAGTCTATTTAAAATGTTAATTTAATTTATTCCATTTAATATAAAAACTCTGAGTGAATGATTCAATGACTCGCTCATAAAGACCGATTGCATTTTTAAACTAATCTCTTGAGTGAATGATTCAATGACAAAAACATTTTTTTAAGTCACTTGTCGCCACTTGTGAAATGTAATCGATACTATCGTTATTTGAAACGTCAAGTTTCTTTCAAGAGGTGATTTCTATATTTTGAATGCAATGTTTATATTCGAACTATGCACTTTTAGCCAGGTACTTCTGTGATAGTGTGAGTGATTGTAAGAGAAATAATGATCCTGTGTGTTAGAGAGTGTTTGTGAAGCGGTTTCATATCTATACTCTCTCTTGATCAGAACTCAGATCTGATGTAAGTGTAATCACACTCGTCAAAGGTTTAATGGACACATTGAGGAATAACACCACGATGTTTTAACAATTAATCATGCAGCTTTAAGAACAAACACTGATTCATTTGATTGGTAACAGTAGGGCTGGGACGACACGCCTATCTCCTGATTCGATACTATCACGATACTTGGGTGCCGATACGATATGTATTGCGATTTTTATTTTTAAGAATTGCGATTCTACAAGTATTGCGATTCAATATTGCAAATTTTTTAACACTAGACAATGGGGAAAAGTTAAATCATACACTTATACAGACTGTACATGATGTATAAGATGAGTCATATTTACAAAAACAAATCATCAGATCTTTCTGACTTTTATTTCAGATGCATCACACAATACTACATTCTCTCGAATAAATAATTCAATAACAAATATTGAATTAAAATTTTTTTAAGTCACTTGTCACAAACAATGTAATTGATAAATGCGTTATTTTAAGCACCAAGTTTCTATCAAAAGCTGATTTTGATCGCTACTGTAGACATCAGTGTTCATATTTGAACTTTAAACTTTTATCCCAGTACTTCTATGATAATTTGAACTATTGCAGCACAGAAATAATGATACCAGGGCCTGAATTTCGTTTTGGAAAATAGGGGGGAAATCCCCCTTTAGGTAATTCTTATGGGGGGGATTTTTTTAGACAATTTTTAAAAAGTATGTTTAGCTAAATGTTTGCTCACTCATTGTATTTGTGTTTTTACAATGGGGTATTTTTTTTTTTAGTTTACACAACAAAAGGAAGCTTGATTTCAATCTTTGAATTAAATTGAAAAAAGTAGCACAAATAAATACATGAAATAAAGAGAAAAGTTTAGGTCTAACACTAGTATGCAGAAATGCTAGAAACGGAAAAAATAACACGGAATAGTCTTTTAGTCCTGTATAATTTGAATACATAGACTATTAATCCTGATTCCTTACAATTAATGCTATCTTTTGTTGTTTTATATATAATAATGACAGACACATATAGGCTACTCTCACTTTAAGAGCTAGTGCACGGATCCTTTAAGGGGCCGATCACATGTTGCGTGTAAAGCGCAGTCCGCGCCACTTTCTCCTCTTTTAAAAAGGGCTCCCCGTTGCTAAGCAATCATGAGCCATGAAGACGAAGACGTTTCAGCAAAAGATGAACGCGCAAAAGACGTAACGTGAACGGCCCATACTGTTTTCATTATAGTGTCACATGCATTTTCTTTTTGTATTATTTTTTAAGACATATTGTGTTTGAGAGGATACTCCCCAAGACTGGAATTTAGACAAATTTTGTGTGATTTTGACCGTTAAAGCGCTATAATTCGCGAAAAAGAACTCAGTTTTGTTACTCACGAGCTGTTTGTTATGCGGTTTAAAATCGCTTGAATGTTTAAATAGGTAAGACTTAAAAAGACGCACAAATTATAAACATTAGTGACAATGCAATGGCCCGATTGTGCAAGTGACATTTCCATCAAATGTCCCGACTCCTGAAACGCGAGAGTCTAGAGTCGCCGCCTGCAACTGCAGCGCGATTGGCTTGCCTTGTGCAACACATTTTAAGAAACAGAGAAGACGCGGCATTGGCAGAATCACTCACGCTGTTTGTGAAATTGCGTCTCGCAGAATGTTTTAAAATGACTGATTTGATCTTATAATCTGTTAGGTTAAATTTACTCATAGGCCTACATGCTAGATTGAATGAATGTTTGCGGGAATTTCCCGCATTATAAACGCAAGACCTGCGGGAATGATTAAAATGATGCGCAATACCCGCAATCCCGCACCGAAATTCGAGCCCTGGATACTATGATGTTGAAAAGACTGTCTGTGAAGCGGTTTCATGAAGACTCTCTCTACACAGCTTTGAATGTTGTGATATGATTTTGTCAAAGTTTAATAGACAGACGAATTGGAAGATTGTGTGTGTTTGAATGGAGATCACAGTCTTTTAAAGATGAATCGTGCCGCTCAGTGTCTTATCTCTCAGTATATGAGCAGCTCGAGGGCTTTCAGTGCGTTCAGTCTCACGTCTCTTCCTCACGTGAGGGATATTACGTCACTCAACACTAGTGATGGGAATTGAGAACCGGTTCTAAGTTTTATTGACCATCGATATTGTATCTCCTCGACGTTAATGAGTCCCAGCCATACAGACCGTGAACTCACAACTGTCCCTTTTGTCCTTTATCAGACACCATAGCACCTACGCATCTGTGCGTCATGACGTCTAGGGGTGGGAATCGGCAAAAATGTGACAATTCGATAGTATTGCGATATTTGGGCCACGATTCAATATTTCGATTCTTAACATATACAGCAAGTAATGCGATTCGATTCTGCGATATATTGCGATTCATGTCCGCCATATTATTCAAAGGCATTACAAAAAATAATGAAAATAAGACGGCTCAACTCACTTCAAATGTCACATTTAATTCTGCAAACATTATCTTCTACACAGTGCAAAAACTTGAAAACTTGTTCTTGAACATTCAGGACACAGTATTACACAATATTACAGGACAGGACGTAATTATTCTCTGAATAGGAGACCTCTCACATGAACGGTGAGCTCTCAGCACATAACTTACAATTATTTAAATACAATAGAGTAACATAAAGCTGAGAATAATCATAAAACCGAGATTTACCCACACTTTCGATTTCAAAGAAGACTGAGTGTACAACCGGTTATAAAAGTGAAGCAATTTTCATTTGAATTTGCTGTTGAATGCAGGACAACAAAGCACCGCAACAAGCGCCACCTTGTGGATGTAATATGTAAATGATCTGAGTAAACTCTGAGAAAACCCGAAAGTAAAACAGATCATTTTATAATTAAATATTGCAATACTTGCGCTACTGTATCGATATAATTGCGTGCGCAAAATATCATGATACTGAACGGAATCGATTTTTCCCCCACCACTAATGACGTCAGAGCGATTTGAGCAAAAGAGGGAATCATGGAGAGGAAGAGACGATCTAAAGCTTGGCTTTATTTGACTAAAGAGAAGAAAATGATGCCGTTTGCAATCACTGCAAGGCTGTTACTTCGTGTAAGGGTGCAAATACAAGCAACATGCTTAAACATATATCTACCCATGATGCTAAATTACAGGAATGCCGTGTTTTTGATCCGCTGCGTACAAGCTAGCAGCGCCATAACCTCCGCTGAACAGGCTAATGTAATGCTAAATATCACTGGTGTCTTACAAATAACAGGCATATTCTACATTAGAACTATCCCATCCCTGTTTTTATAGAGAATAGTTTTAATTCTATATTAGGAGGAAGAGTTTCTGACCTGTGTGTTTCTGTTTACAGAAGAGCTTTTTATTTATTTTCTAAATCTTATTATTCAGTTTGCTTACTCAAGTGTAAGCTTTAAAACAAATAAAACCACTTGTTTTGAATATGACTACTTTTCCATGCAAGGCTATCAGGAATCGATAAGAGAATCGTTAAAGAATCGGATCGATAAGCAGAATCGTCAGTGGCATTGATATTGATAAAATCGTATTAATTCCCATCCTTACTCAACACTCATAGATCACGACACATTTGTTGGGACAACTTCTGTCAACCTCGTCTACAAGCAAGGACAAAAATAAAGCAATTGAATTTGAATTAATATCGATTCTGGAATAAAAAAATGGATTTTAGAATCGTAAAAAAAAAAAATTGCGCTAGCTAGGAGAATCGTTTTTTCTCCCAGCTCTAATAACAGCCGATATTATCAATCCTATTATCATTGCAGAAGCAGCATTCAAATGTGTTTACACTGCAATTACAATTACATAATGCTATGGGTGTTCAAATATTGTGAATATTGAAATGACTTTAAATCACCAGTAGGTGGCAGCAAGTGAGCGAGTCATTCAGCTACAGTAATCATTAGAAAACGCCCCTATTTCTCTATGTTTTTCAGCGGGGACTCTGAAAAGTGAGCTATTTGAAAACAATGATGCGTGTTAAGTCATGTGATGATAGATATGTTTATACCAGTAAACCAGTGTCTAAAATGTACCTGTCCTGTATCCTTCATGCGTTTGCTGGCCACAAGATGGCCGCCTCTTCATTTGCTCACTTTCATCTCTTGTCTTTTGTTTAGGCGGCAAATTACTTGGACATCAAAGGTCTGCTAGACGTGACCTGCAAGACGGTCGCGAACATGATCAAAGGCAAAACCCCCGAGGAGATCAGAAAGACGTTCAATATCAAAAATGATTTCACAGAGGAAGAGGAAGCGCAGGTAAACACACAAGCTCATTTCCCCTCTCTCGCGCTGTAATGCGCTCGCGCTCACCAGCATGTGTGTGTGTGTTGCAGGTACGCAAGGAGAACCAGTGGTGTGAAGAGAAGTGAAGCATACTGACACACTTTAACACTATGGATTGGTCCAAAAAAAAAAAAAAAAAAAAAACGTAAAAAGTAATTAAAAAAATTGCACTGCGCTGTTGATATTTAACACAAATAAACAGTCAAATCCCATGTGTTTTGCTAGCATGTGTGGTGTAAAAGCTTTTTTGTTAAACCATTATTTCCTTTTCTCAGTTTCTCACTGCAACTAGTAACCGATGTAGAGAAAACTCTCCTTTCACCACAGATTTTATTTTTAACTGAGCTTGTCGCCAAACGGCTGATTTGGTTTTCTTTTTTTTAAATGTATGAGCAACATTTTCTAAGCAGCCTGATTTGTGCTGACGAGAGAAGTGTTGGAAAGATGTATAAAACGTGCGTTGTGAACTGGAAGTACTTGTGTCTGCTTTCACTTGGTTTTCTTTGCTTCATTGTATAGGACTGAAAGTCACAGTTCTGCTCGTAAATGGCAGGCAATTAGGATTATAAATCTTTTAATTCCAAAAAATAAAACGATTATTGTGGGATTTGTCCGTTCTTTCTGCAATATTTCTGCACCTTTAGACTGTTTTTCCCAGATAGTCAGTTTTATATGTATTCGTTTCTGTGCACAGTCTGTGTGTAGAGTTCAGAACCCTTGTTATTAGTGACACCTGTGGCCGTTCAGTGAAACTGCAGCACTCGTACTCGTGAATGCGTAACACGTAACCGCCTGAACGAGATTCACGGACCCCATATTCTCATGGAGAAGCTCTTTCCTTCTTCGTTTAGAAGTAAAAAGTTTGAAAACTATAAAAACAATTCTTTAATAATGACAGAAAAGTAATTAAAAGTAAAGCTGCAAGCAGCATTTATCGGGGTTCAATCCTTTAAGGCCTTTAAGCCTAAAAAGACATTAAGTTTTATTTGGCGAGCATTGATCCACTGACATCATAGATGGAAAAGACCATTTACAGCCAATACAGGCATTTACCATAGGAAATATGTTTTTTAAGCTTTTTGACAGTTATAGCGCCACCTATGGTCCGATCTCCATAAAATGTTGCATGCTTGTTTACTATGTTATGACACATATGCCCACCAGTTTTGTGAAGTTCGGAGATTTAGGATTTATAGGCTTTCGACTATATTTTGCCACGTCCATTTATAACGACCCTGTTATAGAGATACGAAAACTGCAAAAGTTCAACTTTTTGTAATAATTATGGAGATATACATTTTGTCCATCTTGAGCCAAGGATCACAGTGGTGTAAAAAAAACCTTGATTCTAAGTCAAACGGTCTAGGAGTTATGAGCGATTTAGTACTTTTGGTTGCTGTAGCGCCACCTATGGGCCAATCGGGGTCATACTCTGATAGGTTCTCCCCAAATTGAGGCCTACCATCTGGCCGAGTTTCAAGTCTCTAGCACTTACGGTTTGGGCTGCACGATGCGTTTTACAAATCCTTACAATTACAATATGGTTTCAGCACTTTGTGCTTGAACCCCTAATTTAAAAAAGTAAAGTTAGAAATAGTTGCAGTGATATACTGTTAACAAACATCCCGACACTGTTTCGTTCTTTGTTTAGAAGTAAAAAGTTTGAAAATTATAAAAACAATTCTTTAATAAAAAAAAAGTTATTAAAATGTATTAAATTAAAAAGTTAGAAATCCAGTTGCAGTGATATACTGTTAATGAACATCCCGACACGTCCGCGCTGTTGAGATGAATATGTAAATATGTGCTGTGCTTTCCTCTCAATAACACACACACACACACTGAAAGTTCAGAACGCATCTGATCATAGTCATGTGAATGTTTTCTCCCACGTGTTATTAAAATGGCACTGTTATGATAGTTTGATAAAGTATATTTGAGACTGTAGTTGTAACGAATCCCTTTTCTTTGCATGATATATTGAGATTACAGACAGAACGGCTCTTATCCTGAACATTGTATAAGCATTAGTTTCCTGTGACTGAAAGAGGTTTTCTGGAGCACACGCAAACGCCACACACCAACCCGACTCCTTACACACTTTCATAGAAAACCTGTGAGGGTTCGTCACAAGCGCTTTACACATTAGCGATGCACATTCTTACACGTAGCCCCTTTAACTGCACTAACATCTGTTGTGCAACAGCTCGAAAAGTGCTTCACTCGTCACCATTATACATGTGACTCATTATAGAGTACCTGCACAAATTCATTCCCACAATTTACACACTCAATATCAACAATTACATTTTCACTAGTTTTTGAAATCAATAATTTGTTGATAATTGAATGTTAATTTCTGATATATTCATGAATGTGATAGCTACTAGTAAGAAAGTAATTTTTAGATATCTAAAATGATTCTCCTAATTATCGATATCAGAAATACATTTTCAGATATCAAACATGACAAATGTAACGTTGAAATATATTTACAGATAACAAAGTAACATTTCAACTAGTGACAATTGAGTTCTCGATATCAGAAATTTATATTTTTACTAGTAACAAAGTAATCATTGAAATCAAAAATTATGATTTTTTTTTACTTGTAAGAAATAAATTCTTGATAATTGAATTTGAATGGCAGCCTATGGTGAAAATACAATTACAGATATCAAGAATTACAGTTTTTATAAGTGGAATGAGCTGATATCAAGAACTCAAATCCTGGTAATGAATAAAAGGCCAGTTTTCTGAGAGTTGGTGCTCGGTGTCTTCGAGTCCGTGGATGAGGCACATTAAGAGTGTCAGGAACAATGAAAGATCACCTTTAAACAGAGTTTTCAAAATATTTTAATAAATCTAGAGAATGACTGTTACATCAGAAGCGAAAGTAAGAGCTGGCTCCCTGTGCTGGCGTGACTGAGACAGACCCGAGTGAACACACACACACACACACACACACACACAAAGCAGAGTTTCTGAAACATACGAAATACATGCACATACGTCATTTCAAACGCTGATGTTTAGATGTATGACAGGCGTAGCAGAGTACAGATCTACACAACAAAATCTTAAAAATGGCACTGGAATGAATAAAAGTAAACAGCCCAAGATTTTTTTTTGTTTTTTTTTTCTCTTTACATAAAAACATATAAAAGTTTAGTTATTTACGGACTTTCATATCTATAAAAGAATAAGTTTTACAACACATTTACTTGAATTGAGAACTTGTCAGTGATGTAGAGACATGGGTTTAAATGATCGATTATCGTCAGTCGTGAGCCGTTTTTAACACACAGTGGCTGAATCTCACCAAGAAATATACAGATCATACTACACAATCAAAAGATGAATGAAGAAATCCATTTCATGTGAAGAAAATCGAGGCTTTAAGACTATTCAGTCTTTTTGGATTGTGACAATACAGTCATGAGAATTTGGCGGGAATGTGTTTAATTGAAGATGCATTAGTTCATTTCTGCTACTGTAATTGTACTTTCTAATGAGAATCAGACAATAATGAGAACTACATTAAGAAAATCATATTTAACCCTCTGGTACTGTTCATGTGTTGGTCAAAAAAGACCACTTTAACTATATTTTAGTTTGATCATTTTTTTTTTATTAAATATTTTTAGGGGATTTTATAGTACTAAATTATATTTATGCAGTAGTTATTTATTCACTTTGTGAGCTTAGCCCTGAAAATTTAATTTCCAACTTAAACTGTCATACATCTTAAGTTTGATCTCTTTTTAGAGACGACACTTGGCAGATTATTGCTGAAGTGAAACATTTAATAAGTTAATTATTGTAATGAAAAATGCTATTTTCAATTTTTATATGAAATATATATTTTCCAAAACATGTTTTACTCTAAAAATGTGAGAAAATCAAAGCCATAAATCTAAACGAGCTGTTTTCCAAATTTGAGCCTGATATCTCCAAAAAATGATCTTTCAGTGTGTGTGTGTGTGTGTGTGTGTGTGTGTGTGGCTGCAGTACCGAACGCATCCACTAGAGGAAATTCGTCTCACATTCATTTCCAATGCGCTCATTTTTCAGCTTCTCGCGAGGAGCGAGACTATTCTTTTCAGGTCCATTTAACCGTTTCGAATCATGGCCAGATTTTTTTCTTGTTCACATAGCAAGTGCCAAAATCTTTACCAAGTTTTGTACTACCATTCCTATGAAGCAAATAAAAGTACTATTTTTCGGTCAAAAATGACCGAACAGCACTAGAGGATTAATATATATTGTTTCATATATAATTGTCCGAACTACAGTAACAAAAATGAGGGTTTTTTTTGCATTATGGTAATGAAAACAATAATATGCTTAATTGTCAATAGAATAAAAGAGAGAAAACATTCTTCATGAGATTCACCCACGAGAAAAACTAATGCCACGACTTCCTAAAAAGATGAATGACGCGCCACAAATTTTTTTTTTTTTTTTTTGGAGTAAACAGGAGCAAAGAGAACGTGAGGAATGAGTCTCGGCATGGGTTATTGTGGCTGGCGTGTCGTGCTCTCTGTTTTAATTCTGCTGAAGTGGAGAGAGAGTCTGGGCGGGTGGGTGGAGCGTTTGCCACTCAGTGGGCGGGGCCTGTTGGTGGGGGAGGTGGGGCTTGGTAGGTGATTGACAGGTGAGGGGGAGGAGTCTATAGCACTTCCATCGGAAGAATGGGGGCTGGCGCAGCGTCCTCGTTGAAGGTAGCGAATGCACTTCTTTTTCCTCCTAGGAACAGTCAAGAGAGTTATCTGTGAATAAAGCGTGGATGTGAAACGTCACAAATATGAACAATGACAGAAAATAAAAGCACACAAAAAACAAAGGTAACACTTTATTTTGAGGTGTCATTGTTACAGTGTAATTATATATTTAAGTACTGAGTAATATTAACTACATGTTCTGACTAGGATTAGGGTTTGGTTGAGGGTTAGTTGCATGTAATTATGCATAATTTACTGTTATTACTACGGTAAATACATGAAATCTATGTAACGGACACTGTAAAATAAAGTGTTACCAAAACAAACAGTTATGCAAGAATATGAGCTACTGCTCTACCCTGGGTTATCTAAGTTACATGACGATGTCGTAACCCACGCATTTGTGCTCAAAACCGGCGTGTGAATGTTTTCATTCAGAAATTACGACTCTTCAGTAAGTTCACACATAAATGTATTATAAATTTAAGATACATTTTTGAACCAACTCAAACCTTAAAGTTAAAAAGATCAGACCCAGACAGCAACAGTGTCGGTACATGTGGATTCAACACCGGATCTTTCAACCTAACAGTCATTAGGTAATAAAAAAATAAATCAAATTCAGGAAAAAACTATTTTAAACCACCAAGGCATGTTTTTCACACTGCGTTCACAAGCAGGAACGATATTTAGTCCTGCTTAAATAAAGATTCTGCAAACGTTTGTAATCATTAAAATGAGGAAGAATGAGGGATCATAAGATTTGTGTGGACTATATGCAAATATCATGTGAAACTTTCTAAGGACAGCACTAAGAAAAAAAACATCTTAAATGGTTAAATATGCAAATCAGGCATTATCTAATTAAATATGCACCAATTTGCATACATTTCCAGAGCATAAATCTGCACATTGGATAATGCCAGGTTTAAAATTCTTGTTTGATTTTGTTGACATTAGAATCAAAGGGAAAAATACATTTTCACCATGTTTTTAGGATATGTATTGTTCTATAAATCAGGTGAATGATATGATATGAATATAAATTGGAATAACACTGTAAAGTTTGGTGTATGTGACGCTGCTAAAGTGGAGATTTCTAATCTTTGTAGATTTCAATTACAATACATATCTTTAGTCACAAATAGACAAAAGTGTAATGAAATAAACACTTAAATGTGTATTGTGGATTTTTCTTTCCACTCGTCTGAAAGAAGACAAAGTGCATGAAAAAACAATGTTTTTGGACTTTAGGAATAGTTGGAATAGAAGGAATAGTTCATCCTAAAATGAAGTGGTCTTTAACTTTGAAATGCTGTTGTTGTATCATGCATGAGGCTGGGTAATGTTGAAGTAGAAAGTGTTATCAGGTATCGTCTGTAAACCGCAGCGCTACCAAACCACAGTGCCAACCCGTCAGGAGAGCCTGGAGATCAGATCCACCGCAGTCACTTCAGACACAAATCAAAGTCTCACACACACACACACTCTCGCCCGCATCAAAGTGTCCCTGACAGGAGCGTTAGCAGCGCTCGGCCACCGCAGGAAACTGAGCTTAACAATGTCAAGCTCGAGCTCATGCTGACCACAGCGAGCAGACGGTTTACTGGAGGCACAGGAGGAGGCGTGAGCTGAACACTTCAGCGGAAGCAGAGCGTTCGGGATGATTCCACAGACGTCACTCTTGTTGCGTCATTCTGCACTTCTAGCATGGACTAGCATTGTTATTTGTGTTATTTTGTTACTCGTTACTCTTGCTGCACGTTTGAGCTTCTCAAGAACCAATGAGGTTCATTCTCGTGTTACGCAGCACGTTTGAGCTTCTGCAAGAACCAATGAGGTTCAGTCTCGTGTTATGCAGCACGTTTGAGCTTCAGCAAGAACCAATGAGGTTCAGTCTCGTGTTATGCAGCACGTTTGAGCTTCTGCAAGAACCAATGAGGTTCAGTCTCGTGTTATGCAGCACGTTTGAGCTTCTGCAAGGACCAATAAGGTTCATTCTCGTGTTACGCAGCACATTTGAGCTTCAGAAAGAACCAATGAGGTTCATTCTCGTGTTACGCAGCACGTTTGAGTTTCTGCAAGAACCAATGAGGTTCATTCTCGTGTTACGCAGCACGTTTGAGTTTCTGCAAGAACCAATGAGGTTCATTCTCGTGTTACGCAGCACGTTTGAGCTTCTCAAGAACCAATGAGGTTCATTCACGTGTTACGCAGCACGTTTGAGTTTCTGCAAGAACCAATGAGGTTCATTCTCGTGTTACGCAGCACATTTGAGCTTCTGCAAGAACCCATGAGGTTCATTCTCATGTTACGCAGCACGTTTGAGCTTCTCAAGAACCAATGAGGTTCATTCTCGTGTTACGCAGCACATTTGAGCTTCTGCAAGAACCAATGAGGCTCATTCTCATGTTACGCAGCACGTTTGAGCTTCTCAAGGACCAATGAGGTTCATTCTCGTGTTACGCAGCACGTTTGAGCTTCAGCAAGAACCAATGAGGTTCAATCTCGTGTTACGCAGCACGTTTGATTTTCTGCAAGAACCAATGAGGCTCATTCTCATGTTACGCAGCACGTTTGAGCTTCTGCAAGAACCAATGAGGTTCATTCTCGTGTTACGCAGAACGTTTGAGCTTCTGCAAGAACCAATGAGGTTCAATCTCGTGTTACGCAGCACGTTTGAGCTTCTGCAAGAACCAATGAGGTTCATTCTTATGTTACGCAGCACTTTTGAGCTTCTGCAAGAACCAATGAGGTTCAATCTCGTGTTACGCAGCACGTTTGAGCTTCTGCAAGAAGCAATGAGGTTCATTCTCCTGTTACGCAGCACTTTTGAGCTTCAGCAAGAACCAATGAGGTTAATCTCGTGTTACGCAGCACGTTTGAGCTTCAGCAAGAACCAATGAGGTTCAATCTCGTGTTACGCAGAACGTTTGAGCTTCTGCAAGAACCAATGAGGTTCAATCTCGTGTTACGCAGCACGTTTGAGCTTCAGCAAGAACCAATAAGGTTCAGTCTCGTTTTATGCAGCACGTTTGAGCTTCTGCAAGAACCAATGAGGTTCATTCTCGTGTTACGCAGCACATTTGAGCTTCAGAAAGAACCAATGAGGCTCATTCTCGTGTTACGCAGCACGTTTGAGCTTCTCAGGAACCAATGAGGTTCATTCTCGTGTTACGCAGCATGTTTGAGCTTCAGCAAGAACCCATGAGGTTCATCTCATGTTACGCAGCACGTTTGAGCTTCAGCAAGAACCAATGAGGTTCATCTCATGTTACGCAGCACGTTTGAGCTTCTGCAAGAGCCAATGAGGTTCATTCTCGTGTTACGCAGCACGTTTGAGTTTCTGCAAGAACCAATGAGGTTCATTCTCGTGTTACGCAGCACATTTGAGCTTCTGCAAGAACCCATGAGGTTCATTCTCCTGTTACGCAGCACGTTTGAGCTTCTCAAGAACCAATGAGGTTCATTCTCGTGTTACGCAGCACATTTGAGCTTCTGCAAGAACCAATGAGGCTCATTCTCATGTTACGCAGCACGTTTGAGCTTCTCAAGGACCAATGAGGTTCATTCTCGTGTTACGCAGCACGTTTGAGCTTCAGCAAGAACCAATGAGGTTCAATCTCGTGTTACGCAGCACGTTTGATTTTCTGCAAGAACCAATGAGGCTCATTCTCATGTTACGCAGCACGTTTGAGCTTCTGCAAGAACCAATGAGGTTCATTCTCGTGTTACGCGGAACGTTTGAGCTTCTGCAAGAACCAATGAGGTTCAATCTCGTGTTACGCAGCACGTTTGAGCTTCTGCAAGAACCAATGAGGTTCATTCTTATGTTACGCAGCACTTTTGAGCTTCTGCAAGAACCAATGAGGTTCAATCTCGTGTTACGCAGCACGTTTGAGCTTCTGCAAGAACCAATGAGGTTCATTCTCCTGTTACGCAGCACTTTTGAGCTTCAGCAAGAACCAATGAGGTTAATCTCGTGTTACGCAGCACGTTTGAGCTTCAGCAAGAACCAATGAGGTTCAATCTCGTGTTACGCAGAACGTTTGAGCTTCTGCAAGAACCAATGAGGTTCAATCTCGTGTTACGCAGCACGTTTGAGCTTCAGCAAGAACCAATGAGGTTCAGTCTCGTTTTATGCAGCACGTTTGAGCTTCTGCAAGAACCAATGAGGTTCATTCTCGTGTTACGCAGCACATTTGAGCTTCAGAAAGAACCAATGAGGCTCATTCTCGTGTTACGCAGCACGTTTGAGCTTCTCAGGAACCAATGAGGTTCATTCTCGTGTTACGCAGCATGTTTGAGCTTCAGCAAGAACCCATGAGGTTCATCTCATGTTACGCAGCACGTTTGAGCTTCAGCAAGAACCAATGAGGTTCATCTCATGTTACGCAGCACGTTTGAGCTTCTGCAAGAGCCAATGAGGTTCATTCTCGTGTTACGCAGCACGTTTGAGTTTCTGCAAGAACCAATGAGGTTCATTCTCGTGTTACGCAGCACGTTTGAGCTTCCGCAATAACCAATGAGGTTCATTCTCGTGTTACGCAGCACGTTTGAGCTTCCGCAAGAACCAATGAGGTTCATTCTCGTGTTACGCAGCACGTTTGAGTTTCTGCAAGAACCAATGAGGTTCATTCTCGTGTTACGCAGCACGTTTGAGCTTCTGCAAGAACCAATGAGGTTCATTCTCGTGTTACGCAGAACGTTTGAGTTTCTGCAAGAACCAATGAGGTTCATTCTCGTGTTACGCAGCACGTTTGAGCTTCTCAAGAACCAATGAGGTTCATTCACGTGTTACGCAGCACGTTTGAGTTTCTGCAAGAACCAATGAGGTTCATTCTCGTGTTACGCAGCACATTTGAGCTTCTGCAAGAACCCATGAGGTTCATTCTCATGTTACGCAGCACGTTTGAGCTTCTCAAGAACCAATGAGGTTCATTCTCGTGTTACGCAGCACATTTGAGCTTCTGCAAGAACCAATGAGGCTCATTCTCATGTTACGCAGCACGTTTGAGCTTCTCAAGGACCAATGAGGTTCATTCTCGTGTTACGCAGCACGTTTGAGCTTCAGCAAGAACCAATGAGGTTCAATCTCGTGTTACGCAGCACGTTTGATTTTCTGCAAGAACCAATGAGGCTCATTCTCATGTTACGCAGCACGTTTGAGCTTCTGCAAGAACCAATGAGGTTCATTCTCGTGTTACGCAGAACGTTTGAGCTTCTGCAAGAACCAATGAGGTTCAATCTCGTGTTACGCAGCACGTTTGAGCTTCTGCAAGAACCAATGAGGTTCATTCTTATGTTACGCAGCACTTTTGAGCTTCTGCAAGAACCAATGAGGTTCAATCTCGTGTTACGCAGCACGTTTGAGCTTCTGCAAGAACCAATGAGGTTCATTCTCCTGTTACGCAGCACTTTTGAGCTTCAGCAAGAACCAATGAGGTTAATCTCGTGTTACGCAGCACGTTTGAGCTTCTGCAAGAACCAATTAGGTTCATTCTCGTGTTACGCAGAACGTTTGAGCTTCTGCAAGAACCAATGAGGTTCAATCTCGTGTTACGCAGCACGTTTGAGCTTCTGCAAGAACCAATGAGTTTCATCTCATGTTACGCAGCAGGTTTGAGCTTCTCAAGAACCAATGAGGTTCATTCACGTGTTACGCAGCACGTTTGAGCTTCAGCAAGAACCAATGAGGTTAATTCTCGTGTTACGCAGCACGTTTGAGCTTCTGCAAGAACCAATGAGGTTCATTCTTATGTTACGCAGCACTTTTGAGCTTCTGCAAGAACCAATGAGGTTCAATCTCGTGTTACGCAGCACGTTTGAGCTTCTGCAAGAACCAATGAGGTTCATTCTCCTGTTACGCAGCACTTTTGAGCTTCAGCAAGAACCAATGAGGTTAATCTCGTGTTACGCAGCACGTTTGAGCTTCAGCAAGAACCAATGAGGTTCAATCTCGTGTTACGCAGAACGTTTGAGCTTCTGCAAGAACCAATGAGGTTCAATCTCGTGTTACGCAGCACGTTTGAGCTTCTGCAAGAACCAATGA
This sequence comes from Gila orcuttii, assembly GCA_026230005.1. Classification (NCBI taxonomy): domain Eukaryota; kingdom Metazoa; phylum Chordata; class Actinopteri; order Cypriniformes; family Leuciscidae; genus Gila; species Gila orcuttii. The sequence goes on along the minus strand of JAPDVR010000014.1, from coordinate 2,623,481 downwards.
GGTTCATTCTCCTGTTACGCAGCACTCTTGAGCTTCAGCAAGAACCAATGAGGTTGATCTCGTGTTACGCAGCACGTTTGAGCTTCAGCAAGAACCAATGAGGTTCATCTCATGTTACGCAGCACGTTTGAGCTTCTGCAAGAACCAATGAGGTTCATTCACGTGTTACGCAGCACGTTTGAGCTTCAGCAAGAACCAATAAGGTTCATTGACGTGTTACGCAGCACGTTTGAGCTTCTGCAAGAACCAATGAGTTTCATCTCATGTTACGCAGCAGGTTTGAGCTTCTCAAGAACCAATGAGGTTCATTCACGTTTTACGCAGCACGTTTGAGCTTCAGCAAGAACCAATGAGGTTAATTCTCGTGTTACGCAGCACGTTTGAGCTTCTGCAAGAACCAATGAGGTTAATTCTTGTCTTACGCAGCACGTTTGAGCTTCTGCAAGAACCAATGAGGTTCATTCTCGTGTTACGCAGCACGTTTGAGCTTCTGCAAGAGCCAATGTGGTTCATTCTCGTGTTACGCAGCACGTTTGAGCTTCTCAAGAACCAATGAGGTTCATCTCGTTTCGCAGCACGTTTGAGCTTCCGCAAGAACCAATGAGGTTCATCTCGTGTCACGCAGCACGTTTGAGCTTCTCAAGAACCAATGAGGTTCATTCTCGTGTTACGCAGCACGTTTGAGCTTCTCCAAGAGCCAATGAGGTTCATTCTCGTGTTACGCAGCATGTTTGAGCTTCTGCAAGAGCCAATGAGGTTCATTCTCGTGTTACGCAGCACGTTTGAGCTTCTCAAGAACCAATGAGGTTCATCTCATGTTACGAAGCACGTTTGAGCTTCTCAAGAACCCATGAGGTTCATTCTCATGTTACGCAGCACGTTTGAGCTTCTCAAGAACCAATGAGGTTCATTCTCGTGTTACGCAGCATGTTTGAGCTTCAGCAAGAACCCATGAGGTTCATCTCATGTTACGCAGCACGTTTGAGCTTCAGCAAGAACCAATGAGGTTCATCTCGTGTTACGCAGCACGTTTGAGCTTCTGCAAGAGCCAATGAGGTTCATTCTCGTGTTACGCAGCACGTTTGAGTTTCTGCAAGAACCAATGAGGTTCATTCTCGTGTTACGCAGCACGTTTGAGCTTCCGCAAGAACCAATGAGGTTCATTCTCGTGTTACGCAGCACGTTTGAGCTTCCGCAAGAACCAATGAGGTTCATTCTCGTGTTACGCAGCACGTTTGAGTTTCTGCAAGAACCAATGAGGTTCATTCTCGTGTTACGCAGCACGTTTGAGCTTCTGCAAGAACCAATGAGGTTCATTCTCGTGTTACGCAGAACGTTTGAGTTTCTGCAAGAACCAATGAGGTTCATTCTCGTGTTACGCAGCACGTTTGAGCTTCTGCAAGAACCCATGAGGTTCATTCTCATGTTACGCAGCACGTTTGAGCTTCTCAAGAACCAATGAGGTTCATTCTCGTGTTACGCAGCACATTTGAGCTTCTGCAAGAACCAATTAGGCTCATTCTCATGTTACGCAGCACGTTTGAGCTTCTCAAGGACCAATGAGGTTCATTCTCGTGTTACGCAGCACGTTTGAGCTTCAGCAAGAACCAATGAGGTTCAATCTCGTGTTACGCAGCACGTTTGATTTTCTGCAAGAACCAATGAGGCTCATTCTCATGTTACGCAGCACGTTTGAGCTTCTGCAAGAACCAATGAGGTTCATTCTCGTGTTACGCAGAACGTTTGAGCTTCTGCAAGAACCAATGAGGTTCAATCTCGTGTTACGCAGCACGTTTGAGCTTCTGCAAGAACCAATGAGGTTCATCCTTATGTTACGCAGCACTTTTGAGCTTCTCAAGAACCAATGAGGTTCATTCTCCTGTTACGCAGCACTTTTGAGCTTCAGCAAGAACCAATGAGGTTAATCTCGTGTTACGCAGCACGTTTGAGCTTCAGCAAGAACCAATGAGGTTCATCTCATGTTACGCAGCACGTTTGAGCTTCTGCAAGAACCAATGAGGTTCATTCACGTGTAACGCAGCACGTTTGAGCTTCAGCAAGAACCAATGAGGTTCATTCACGTGTTACGCAGCACGTTTGAGCTTCAGCAAGAACCAATAAGGTTCATTGACGTGTTACGCAGCACGTTTGAGCTTCTGCAAGAACCAATGAGTTTCATCTCATGTTACGCAGCAGGTTTGAGCTTCTCAAGAACCAATGAGGTTCATTCACGTTTTACGCAGCACGTTTGAGCTTCAGCAAGAACCAATGAGGTTAATTCTCGTGTTACGCAGCACGTTTGAGCTTCTGCAAGAACCAATTAGGTTAATTCTCGTGTTACGCAGCACGTTTGAGCTTCTGCAAGAACCAATGAGGTTCATTCTCGTGTTACGCAGCACGTTTGAGCTTCTGCAAGAGCCAATGTGGTTCATTCTCGTGTTACGCAGCACGTTTGAGCTTCTCAAGAACCAATGAGGTTCATCTCGTTTCGCAGCACGTTTGAGCTTCCGCAAGAACCAATGAGGTTCATCTCGTGTCACGCAGCACGTTTGAGCTTCTCAAGAACCAATGAGGTTCATTCTCGTGTTACGCAGCACGTTTGAGCTTCTCCAAGAGCCAATGAGGTTCATTCTCGTGTTACGCAGCATGTTTGAGCTTCTGCAAGAGCCAATGAGGTTCATTCTCGTGTTACGCAGCACGTTTGAGCTTCTCAAGAACCAATGAGGTTCATCTCATGTTACGAAGCACGTTTGAGCTTCTCAAGAACCCATGAGGTTCATTCTCATGTTACGCAGCACGTTTGAGCTTCTCAAGAACCAATGAGGTTCATTCTCGTGTTACGCAGCACATTTGAGCTTCTGCAAGAACCAATGAGGCTCATTCTCGTGTTACGCAGCACGTTTGAGCTTCTCAAGGACCAATGAGGTTCATTCTCGTGTTACGCAGCACGTTTGAGCTTCAGCAAGAACCAATGAGGCTCATCTCATGTTACGCAGCACGTTTGAGCTTCAGCAAGAACCAATGAGGCTCATTCTCGTGTTACGCTGCACGTTTGAGCTTCTGCAAGAACCAATGAGGTTCAATCTCGTGTTACGCAGCACGTTTGATTTTCTGCAAGAACCAATGAGGCTCATTCTCGTGTTACGCAGCACGTTTGAGCTTCTGCAAGAACCAATGAGGTTCATTCTCGTGTTACGCAGAACGTTTGAGCTTCTGCAAGAACCAATGAGGTTCAATCTCGTGTTACGCAGCACGTTTGAGCTTCTGCAAGAACCAATGAGGTTCATTCTCATGTTACGCAGCACTTTTGAGCCTCAAGAACCAATGAGGTTCATTCTCCTGTTACGCAGCACTTTTGAGCTTCAGCAAGAACCAATGAGGTTAATCTCGTGTTACGCAGCACGTTTGAGCTTCAGCAAGAACCAATGAGGTTCATCTCATGTTACGCAGCACGTTTGAGCTTCTGCAAGAACCAATGAGGTTCATTCTCGTGTTACGCAGCACGTTTGAGCTTCTCAAGAACCAATGAGGTTCATTCACGTGTTACGCAGCACGTTTGAGCTTCAGCAAGAACCAATGAGGTTCATTCACGTGTTATGCAGCACGTTTGAGCTTCAGCAAGAACCAATAAGGTTCATTCACGTGTTACGCAGCACGTTTGAGCTTCTGCAAGAACCAATGAGTTTCATCTCATGTTACGCAGCAGGTTTGAGCTTCTCAAGAACCAATGAGGTTCATTCACGTGTTACGCAGCACGTTTGAGCTTCAGCAAGAACCAATGAGGTTAATTCTCGTGTTACGCAGCACGTTTGAGCTTCTGCAAGAACCAATGAGGTTCATTCTCGTGTTACGCAGCACGTTTGAGCTTCTGCAAGAGCCAATGAGGTTCATTCTCATGTTACGCAGCACGTTTGAGCTTCTCAAGAACCAATGAGGTTCATCTCGTTTCGCAGCACGTTTGAGCTTCCGCAAGAACCAATGAGGTTCATCTCGTGTCACGCAGCACGTTTGAGCTTCTCAAGAACCAATGAGGTTCATTCTCGTGTTACGCAGCAGGTTTGAGCTTCTCCAAGAGCCAATGAGGTTCATTCTCGTGTTACGCAGCATGTTTGAGCTTCTGCAAGAGCCAATGAGGTTCATTCTCGTGTTACGCAGCACGTTTGAGCTTCTCAAGAACCAATGAGGTTCATCTCATGTTACGAAGCACGTTTGAGCTTCTCAAGAACCAATGAGGTTCATTCTCATGTTACGCAGCACGTTTGAGCTTCTCAAGAACCAATGAGGTTCATTCTCGTGTTACGCAGCACGTTTGAGCTTCTCAAGAACCAATGAGGTTCATCTCGTGTTACGCATCACGTTTGAGCTTCTGCAAGAACCAATGAGGTTCATTCTCGTGTTACGCAGCACGTTTGAGCTTCTGCAAGAACCAATGAGGTTCATTCTCGTGTTACACAGCACGTTTGAGCTTCTCAAGAACCAATGAGGTTCATTCTCGTGTTATGCAGCACGTTTGATCTTCAGCAAGAACCAATGAGGTTCATTCACGTGTTACGCAGCATGTTTGAGCTTCAGCAAGAACCAATGAGGTTCATCTCGTGTTACGCAGCACGTTTGATCTTCAGCAAGAACCAATGAGGTTCATTCACGTGTTACGCAGCACGTTTGAGCTTCAGCAAGAACCAATGAGGTTCATCTCGTGTTACGCATCACGTTTGAGCTTCTGCAAGAACCAATGAGGTTCATTCTCGTGTTACGCAGCACGTTTGAGCTTCTCAAGAACCAATGAGGTTCATTCACGTGTTACGCAGCACGTTTGAGCTTCAGCAAGAACCAATGAGGTTCATTCACGTGTTATGCAGCACGTTTGAGCTTCAGCAAGAACCAATAAGGTTCATTCACGTGTTACGCAGCACGTTTGAGCTTCTGCAAGAACCAATGAGTTTCATCTCATGTTACGCAGCAGGTTTGAGCTTCTCAAGAACCAATGAGGTTCATTCACGTGTTACGCAGCACGTTTGAGCTTCAGCAAGAACCAATGAGGTTAATTCTCGTGTTACGCAGCACGTTTGAGCTTCTGCAAGAACCAATGAGGTTCATTCTCGTGTTACGCAGCACGTTTGAGCTTCTGCAAGAGCCAATGAGGTTCATTCTCATGTTACGCAGCACGTTTGAGCTTCTCAAGAACCAATGAGGTTCATCTCGTTTCGCAGCACGTTTGAGCTTCCGCAAGAACCAATGAGGTTCATCTCGTGTCACGCAGCACGTTTGAGCTTCTCAAGAACCAATGAGGTTCATTCTCGTGTTACGCAGCAGGTTTGAGCTTCTCCAAGAGCCAATGAGGTTCATTCTCGTGTTACGCAGCATGTTTGAGCTTCTGCAAGAGCCAATGAGGTTCATTCTCGTGTTACGCAGCACGTTTGAGCTTCTCAAGAACCAATGAGGTTCATCTCATGTTACGAAGCACGTTTGAGCTTCTCAAGAACCAATGAGGTTCATTCTCATGTTACGCAGCACGTTTGAGCTTCTCAAGAACCAATGAGGTTCATTCTCGTGTTACGCAGCACGTTTGAGCTTCTCAAGAACCAATGAGGTTCATCTCGTGTTACGCATCACGTTTGAGCTTCTGCAAGAACCAATGAGGTTCATTCTCGTGTTACGCAGCACGTTTGAGCTTCTGCAAGAACCAATGAGGTTCATTCTCGTGTTACACAGCACGTTTGAGCTTCTCAAGAACCAATGAGGTTCATTCTCGTGTTATGCAGCACGTTTGATCTTCAGCAAGAACCAATGAGGTTCATTCACGTGTTACGCAGCATGTTTGAGCTTCAGCAAGAACCAATGAGGTTCATCTCGTGTTACGCAGCACGTTTGATCTTCAGCAAGAACCAATGAGGTTCATTCACGTGTTACGCAGCACGTTTGAGCTTCAGCAAGAACCAATGAGGTTCATCTCGTGTTACGCATCACGTTTGAGCTTCTGCAAGAACCAATGAGGTTCATTCTCGTGTTACGCAGCACGTTTGCGCTTCTCAAGAACCAATGAGGTTCATCTCGTGTTACGAATCACGTTTGAGCTTCATCCTCGTGTTACGCAGCAGGTTTGAGCTTCAGCAAGAACCAATGAGGTTCATCTCGTGTTACGCAACACGTTTGATCTTCAGCAAGAACCAATGAGGTTCATCTCGTGTTACGCAGCACGTTTGAGCTTCAAGAACCAATGAGGTTCATCGCGTGTCACGCAGCATGCTTTCTTTCTCATTAAATTTACTACTTTTCACTGGCATTCAATGTCCCCTAAATGATTATCTTTTTTGATTATGACTTTTTGAATGATTAAGAATTTGTCAATATTTAATTTGTCGGTCTTATCTTTCCTTTTATGGTATTTTGATGTTTAATGATGTGTTGTAAAGCATATTGGTAAATAAACTTTGAATTTGTATATCTGCACTTTTACTCACTTTATTGTTTGTGTGTTTCGTCCTCCACTGTGCACAAGTAATGACTGGTTGGTTCACACAGGACTACGACTCAAAGCTTGATGGACAGAGCCGAAACAGTGAAGGCGTTTGTAGCGCATCGGTTTCATTAAAGCAGAGCTGGGAAACTGTCCTGCAGAGTTTCGCTCTTGAAACGAACAGGATCAGGGCTGGAGCTGAACTCTGCAGGACAGCGCAGTTAAAGAGCACTCATGTTAGTGACAGATTCATGCGGGACAGAAGGACAGTAGTACACACCTGCAGGGGCCACACCAGTCCGTTTGTTGGTTGAGCCCAAAGCGAGCACGGCATTTCTTTGGCGAGCCGGGGTCTAAGCGAAAGGCAGCATGCGTGAGCACGGGGAAAGAGCCAGCGGCAGAGACAGAAGATTGAGTGAAGGAGATGAAGGGAAAGAGGCCGCCAAGCCAGAGAAGTTAGCCATCCGCACACCAGGAGAAACAGAAAAGCAATCTCAATCAAGACAGTCAGAGCGCCCCCTCATAAACAGAGCCCTCGCTGCAAATAAATGGAGCTACATATCATATCATGTAGTCTGTGCATACTACCTACTACTGCATGTAATATACAATAAACTGCATATGTTGCTGATGACGTCAAAACGAAAGCAGCAAAAGTGCCATGGTGTATTTAAAGGGATAGTTCACCCAAAAATGAAAATAAGCCCATGATTTACTCGCCCTCATGTCATCCTAGGTGTGTATGACGTTCTTCTCTCAGACGAATACAATCAGAGTTATATTAAGAAATATCCTGGCTCTTCCAAGCTTTATAATGGCAGTGAATGGCTGTTTCTGTTTTGAAGTCCATAAAAGTGCATCTATCCATTATAAAAGTGCATCTATCCATCATAAAGTGCTCCACAGGCGGGTTAATAAAGGCCTTCTGAAGCAAAGCCATGAGTTTGTGTAAGAAAAATATCCATATTTAAAACTTTATAAAGCAAAATAACTAGCTTCCAGCCAAACAAACATACAGATTCCACTTAAATTGTAAATCATTGCGTACGGCAGTCTGTCGGAAGCGAGAATCTTACGCTGTGTAAGAAAAATATGCATAGTTAACACGTTACAAACACATCGCTTCGCTTTGCTTCAGAAGGACTTTATTAACGTTGTATTTTAATACAACTTCGATTGTATTCGTCTGAAAGAAGAATATCATATACACCTGATGACTTAAGGGAGAGTAAATCATGGGCTAATTTTCATTTTTGGGTGAACTATCCCTTTAAGCCCAAATATACTTCAGTTTTTTGTGTGTACGTGCAATCGAAAGCGTAGACTTTTTAAAGTATGCTCAATTTGAAAGAAAGTTGCATCCTTGTCCAGGTTACGGTATTTTTGTCTCAAAAACTTATGAGCGATAAAAATACCTTTGTAATAGTTTAAACTAGAGTTGCGTGCAGCTCTCAGGGTGTGTTCACAGTTCAAGTTCGGTTCTCTTGGAAGTTATACATTTAGTCCTGGTTCGCTTAACGTATATTTTGCAACGTAACTTAAAGCACTGGGCTAAAAGAGCGTTGTGTGAAGAGCTGTTTTTGGTTCGTTTAGACGTCTTTGGTTCATTTTGCGTTCATATTTCGTTCGAGCCGCACCAGAGTTTATTTGGAAAACACTTCTTTTGGACAAACTAATTACTGCAAAAACAAACAAA
>JAPDVR010000014.1:2565328-2610328 GCA_026230005.1 Gila orcuttii | reverse complement strand
GTCTAAACATTACGAGAATAAAGTCAAAACATTAAGAGAATAAAGTCGAAACATTACGAGAATAAAGTCTAAAGATTACGAGAATAAAGTCGAAAAATTACGAGAATAATGTCTAAAAATTACGAGAATAAAGTCTAAAAATTTCGAGAATTAAGTCGAAAAATTACGAGAATAAAGTCTAAACATTACGAGAATAAAGTCGAAACATTACCAGAATAATGTCTAAACATTATGAGAAAAGTCTAAACATTTCGAGAATTAAGTCGAAACATTACGAGAATAAAGTCGAAACATGACGAGAATGTCTAAACATTACGAGAATAAAGTTGAAACATTACGAGAATAATGTCTAAACATTACGAGAATAAAGTCGAAACATTTCGAGAATTAAGTCGAAACATTACGAGAATAATTTCTAAACATTACGAGAATAATGTCTAAACATTACGAGAATAAAGTCGAAACATTACGAGAATAATGTCTAAACATTATGAGAATAAAGTCGAAACATTACGAGAATAAAGTCTAAACATTACGAGAATAAAGTCGAAACATTACGAGAATAAAGTCTAAAGATTACGAGAATAATGTCTAAACATTAAGAGAATAAAGTCTAAACATTTCGAGAATAAAGTCGAAACTACAAGAATAATGTCAAAACATTTTGAGAATAAAGTCGAAACATTACGAAAATAAAGTCAAAACATTTTGAGAATAAAGTCGAAACATTACGAGAATAAAGTGGAAACATTACGAGAATAAAGTGGAAACATTACGAGAATAATGTCTAAACATTATGAGAATAAAGTGGAAACATTACGAGAATAAAGTGGAAACATTACGAGAATAAAGTCGAAACATTACGAGAATAAAGTCGAAACATTACGAGAATAAAGTCTAAACATTACGAGAATAAAGTCGAAACATTACGAGAATAATGTCTAAACATTATGAGAATAAAGTCGAAACATTACGAGAATAATGTCTAAACATTATGAGAATAAAGTGGAAACATTACGAGAATAAAGTGGAAACATTACGAGAATAATGTCTAAACATTATGAGAATAAAGTCGAAACATTACGAGAATAATGTCTAAACATTACGAGAATGAAGTCGAAACATTACGAGAATAATGTCTAAACATTACGAGAATAATGTCTAAACATTACGAGAATAAAGTCGAAACATTTCGAGAATTAAGTCGAAACATTACGAGAATAATTTCTAAACATTACGAGAATAATGTCTAAACATTACGAGAATAAAGTCGAAACATTACGAGAATAATGTCTAAACATTATGAGAATAAAGTCGAAACATTACGAGAATAAAGTCTAAACATTACGAGAATAAAGTCGAAACATTACGAGAATAAAGTCTAAAGATTACGAGAATAATGTCTAAACATTAAGAGAATAAAGTCTAAACATTTCGAGAATAAAGTCGAAACTACAAGAATAATGTCAAAACATTTTGAGAATAAAGTCGAAACATTACGAAAATAAAGTCAAAACATTTTGAGAATAAAGTCGAAACATTACGAGAATAAAGTGGAAACATTACGAGAATAAAGTGGAAACATTACGAGAATAATGTCTAAACATTATGAGAATAAAGTGGAAACATTACGAGAATAAAGTGGAAACATTACGAGAATAAAGTCGAAACATTACGAGAATAAAGTCGAAACATTACGAGAATAAAGTCTAAACATTACGAGAATAAAGTCGAAACATTACGAGAATAATGTCTAAACATTATGAGAATAAAGTCGAAACATTACGAGAATAATGTCTAAACATTATGAGAATAAAGTGGAAACATTACGAGAATAAAGTGGAAACATTACGAGAATAATGTCTAAACATTATGAGAATAAAGTCGAAACATTACGAGAATAATGTCTAAACATTACGAGAATGAAGTCGAAACATTACGAGAATTATGTCCAAACATTACGAGAATAATGTCTAAACATTACGAGAATAAAGTCGAAACATTACGAGAATTATGTCCAAACATTACGAGAATAATGTCTAAACATTATGAGAATAAAGTCGAAATATTTAGAGAATAAAAGTCGACATATTTCAAGATTAAAGTCATAATAATTTGAGAACGAAGTCAAAATTAGGAGAATATACATTCAGAAATTTAGTAAAGAAATGCTCTCGTGAAGTCGAACGGCTTTCAACAAAAGAAAATGTTCCAGGCATTACCATTTGTCTTAAGACATTACTTTATTCTCTATACTTTATAATTTTTGATTTTATTTATTTTTTTACGTTGCGGTTCAGGGCTTCTGTTGATAACCATATAATGGAACAAAAATATGTCAAAATAGATGTGCATTAAGCAAAGTAAATGCAGAATACTAGATTAATATTAGAATTTTCATATACATTTTTTGAAATTCTATTTCAATTGTTTGTAAAAAGTAATGACTTGTAAATAATCTTTAATGTCTCACTATAAACTGCTATTGTAGTTGTGCTGGAGTCGTTGCCTACACATTACACCTGCGCTTTACTAAAGCGCCCGCACTAACTTCAGAACCACCGTCAGAGATTAGATTCTGGACCCGGACCTGCATGTGTATCAGTACATTAGATCAGTTCATTCGCTCTTAAAGAGACAGCAGCCTAATAAACCTGCTGCTGTCTGTGTCATTATGCGTCACAAAAGACTAAGAGAAAATCACTTTTGTAGCTTTAACAAAGACTAATCTATATTTAATTTAAACAACGCAGATTATACAGTGTTATTTACCATTTGATTATTACATTTCTGTACTTGAAAGTTACGGTTTAAAGCACCGTTATATCATGTTTAAAATACGTTTAGTAATTCCTATTTTATTAATACTGACTGTTCACTTGTCTTTAATAAAGTTTGAAAGTTTTGTTGTGGTATCGAAGTACTTAAAGTGCGCCGAAAAATGACAAAAACCGCAATATTATCCGTCAGTTTTGTGGTCCGTCGCTCGCACTCCTTATACATGTACACGACCAGTCAAAAGTTTTGGATCTGTAAGATTTTTAATATTTTTTAAAAAAAGTCTCTTCTGCTCACCAAGAATGCATTTATTTTTAAATACAAAAAACAGTAATATTGTTAAATATGATGACCATTTAAAAAAACTGTTTTCTATTTTAATATATTTTTAAAATGTAATTTATTCCTGTGATCAAAGCTGAATTTTCAGCATCATTATTCCAGTCTTCAGTGTCACATGATCCTTCAGAAATCAGTATAATATGATGATTTGATGCTCAAGAAACATTTATTATTATTATCAAAAGTTGAAAACAGTTGTGTACAATTTTTTTTCAGGATTCTTTAATGAATAGAAAGTTCAAACGAACAGCATTTATTTGAAATGTAATCTTTTGCAACATTTATAAATGTCTTTACTGTACCATTTGATCAATTTAATTCATCCTTGATGAACAAAAGTATTGATTTCTTTTATTTCTTTCCCCCAAAAAATAAAATAGAAATTCTTACTGACCTCACACTTTTGAATGATAGTGTTTAATGTTACAAAGGCTTTATATTTTAGATAAATACTGTTCTTTTTTAACGTTCTATTCTTCAAAGAATCATGTTTTCAACATTGATAATCATGTTTTTTGATCATCAAATCATCATATTATACTGATTTCTGAAGGATCATGTGACACTGAAGACTGAGTAATGATGCTGAAAATTCAGCTTTGATCACAGGAATCAAAATAGAAAACAGTTTAACACAATATTACTGTTTTTTGTTGTATTTTTAATCAAATAAATGCAGCCTTGATGAGCAGAATAGACTTCTTTTAAAAACTATCCCAAACTTTTGACTGGTAGTGTACGTTTTTCAAAGCTGAGCGTTTCTGATCTGCTCCTGCTTCTCTCTTATTTCCCATATATTACAATCATTGTTAAATTATCTGTAGAGTTATCTGTAGAGTTATGTGAGTAAAGAGTAAGCACTCACGTAGTTGTCTCGAGCGGACCAGCTGGGATAAAGCTGCATGTGAAGCTGTCGCTCCTTCCTCGCCAGTTCATAGTACTTAGCCTGTTCCTCACGGGTCAGAGCGTGCCACTGTTACACACACACACAAACACCGTAAACACAGACTCCTCACAGACATCACTGAACCAACTAGTGATGGGTCATTCATGAACGATTCGCTCATTGCATCTGTCACGTGACAAATGAACGAAAGACTCGGAAGGTAAAGTAATTATTTATGTTCCCTGTAAGTTATCTTTGGCTGTATTATAATCAGGGTTTGAAACTTACTTTTTCACTCACCGGCAAATTTGGCTACTAAATGTTTAAGTTACCGGCCATTCAGAACTTCTACTAGACAAAAATAAATAAATAAATTTAAATAAATCGGATGAACTACGTCACAGCTTAAGGCTATGGTCACAGCTTAAGGCTGTTTACACGGAAACGATCTGAAGAGAAAGCGCATAAGTGGCGTTGCGTTATCACTTTTTATTCTGCGTTTAGACGAGCGTTATGGGGGAAAATCTGCGTGCATATGGTGACGCAAAAATGTGTGAAATTCGATGTAGTATGCACTCCAGGCGGCTAGGTGGCAATGTGAAGCACTGCCACACAACAACACCAAGTCCGCGCGCCCTAGCAGCGCGAAATCAAAACATGGCGAAGCGAACAGCAAAAAGACTCTTGTACGTTTATCAGCTGCTAGGGCAACTCAGAGGTCCGACGTATGGAAATAATCCGACATGTTGGTGGTTATTTTCCTATACTGGTGCATGCCTGTGACGTAAACGCATACGCGACGAGAGCCACCGTGAGCAGATTTGCGTTTTTACCCTTTAGACGGGAACGCGACGGTGGAGCGTTTTTAAGATTTCCACTCTGGAGGGTGGTTTCACTTTTTTGCGTTTTTAAGCCCCAGAAACGCCGTCGCCGTGTAAACGAAAGGCACATCTGATAAAATATTTTTACGTTTTCACCCGCGAGCCTTCTTGTGTAAACAGGGCCTAAAGTAGTTATTTGTAGCGTAGTGTGTTCAAGTAAGCCAGATATGAGCAGATTCTGCACAATACGCTGTTTATTATATCATGATGACTCATGAGTATTTGTGCTAAATCTGCGCAGATTTGTCTTACACGAACTTCCCAGCAAAGTGAGTAAATATAATAAGTAACGCCACATTGGCTCGTGATTTGACAGCGTTATAATCACAGCTGATTATACCAGCATCTGGCGGGTGTTCATTTCAAACAGTGAATATCATGATTTCTTAATTCAGAATATGATCAAGATTGTGTTAGAGGATGTGTTCGGGGAATTTGGCTGTTACAAGTATAACATTTAAATAAACGAAATGACTCGAATCAAGATTCGTTAATTTTGATGAGAATCAGTAAAATGATCCGAAGTTCCCATCACTAGAACCAACACATGATCCTGATAACAGAAATGTTGACCGACCCGCCGGCCCAGGATCTGGTTGATGGCAGCGCTCTCCTTCAGCGTACACTCGGCGATCACTTTTGCACGCATCTCCTTCATGTACAGCATGAACGCGTTCAGAGGTTTCTTGATCACCGGCTTCTTCGGCTCCTTCTCACGCTTGCCATCTGGGTGAGATTTGCTGAGGAACGAGATAAAGAATAACCGAGTTAATGTTAAAGGTGACATTATGCCCCTTTTATAAGATGTTATATAAATCTACGGTGTCCCCAGAATGTGTCTGTGAAATTTCAGCTCAAAATTCCCCACAGATAATTTATTAGAGCTTGTAAAATAGACACTTTTTGGGTGTGAGCAAAAACGCGCCGTTTGTGTGTGTGTCCCTTTAAATGCAAATGAGCTTTTGCTCCGCCTCCGTTCAGAAGAGGGCGGAGTCTTTACACAAGCTTCAGAAACTCCTGCAATAACAAAACACTCCGATCTCACTCATCCAGAATCCCAGAATAACCAGTAGCGAGTGCAGCCTTACGGAGAGACTCAGGAAGAGTTTCTGAATGTTAGTGGAGATGTTTATGTAGTTGTTGTGGAGTTACATTGATCATCTCATCATCATGTTGAACTTTTACACAAGTGTCCACAGTTCCTGAGGTGTTTATAAGACAGCGGTTTACATGTTCTGATCAATAGTGTTCAGTGCTCGTCTCAACGACAGAAAAGTTTCAGGCTTTGCTCCAACCTTCAACATTTCTCACATTATCACAGTTTATTCACTATAGTTTAGAAATTGGTAATAAAATATAAGCAGAACTCAGTTGATATTTCACTGGTTTTGTCCGTCCTTCTGTTAGACTCTCACACATGAATTATGTTGAATATCTGTCAGATGTTAAATTTAACTACACAATTAGATAATACCAGTTTAGCTCAACCAATCACCAAGCAATGCTTCATGTTGTTCAGTCTGTGGTGTAAAAAGGTGCATTAGCAATTAAAGAAAAAAAACTTCAGCAAAACATGATCAGCTCAAAGTGTCCCAATCATTTTTGGTCCCAAATTTGTATATATTTTACTGGTAGTCACTGTATGAAGAATATTTGGGTATAATATGTCACAGTTTACTTTATTTAGCTCTCCTCACTTACATAAATGAACTATAGTGTCCTGCTCACACTAGTGAAAAAACTAGTATTTGATGTGGAACATAAAACCTAGTAAATTTAACCATTGAAATTATACTACATTCTTTACACTCACTCACTCAATCAATCAGTCACTCAGTCACTCACTCAATCACTCAATCACTCAGTCAATCACTCAGTCAGTCAATCACTCAGTCACTCAGTCAATCACTCAGTCACTCAATCACTCAGTCACTCAGTCAATCACTCAGTCAATCACTCAGTCACTCAGTCAATCACTCAGTCACTCAGTCACTAAGTCAATCACTCAGTCACTCAGTCAATCACTCAGTCACTCAGTCACTAAGTCAATCACTCAGTCACTCAGTCAATCACTCAGTCACTCAGTCACTAAGTCAATCACTCAGTCACTCACTCAGTCACTCAATCAATCACTCAGTCACTCAGTCAATCACTCAGTCAGTCACTCAGTCACTCAGTCAATCACTCAGTCATTCACTCAGTCAGTCATTCACTCAGTCACTCAATCAGTCAGTCACTCAGTCACTCACTCAGTCACTCAATCAGTCATTCACTCAGTCAGTCATTCACTCAGTCACTCAGTCACTCAGTCAATCACTCAGTCAATCACTCAGTCACTAAGTCAATCACTCAGTCACTCACTCAGTCACTCAATCAATCACTCAGTCACTCAGTCAATCACTCAGTCACTCAGTCAATCACTCAGTCAGTCACTCAGTCACTCAGTCAATCACTCAGTCATTCACTCAGTCATTCACTCAGTCACTCAATCAGTCAGTCACTCAGTCACTCAGTCAGTCACTCAGTCAATCACTCAGTCATTCACTCAGTCAGTCATTCACTCAGTCACTCAATCAGTCAGTCACTCAGTCACTCACTCAGTCACTCAGTCACTCACTCAGTCACTCAATCAATCACTCAGTCACTCAGTCAATCACTCAGTCAATCACTCAGTCACTCAGTCAGTCAGTCAATCACTCAGTCAATCACTCAGTCACTCAGTCAGTCAGTCAATCACTCAGTCACTCAATCAGTCACTCAGTCAGTCAGTCAATCACTCAGTCAATCACTCAGTCACTCACTCAGTCACTCAATCAGTCATTCACTCAGTCAGTCATTCACTCAGTCACTCAGTCACTCAGTCAATCACTCAGTCAATCACTCAGTCACTAAGTCAATCACTCAGTCACTCACTCAGTCACTCAATCAATCACTCAGTCACTCAGTCAATCACTCAGTCACTCAGTCAATCACTCAGTCAGTCACTCAGTCACTCAGTCAATCACTCAGTCATTCACTCAGTCATTCACTCAGTCACTCAATCAGTCAGTCACTCAGTCACTCAGTCAGTCACTCAGTCAATCACTCAGTCATTCACTCAGTCAGTCATTCACTCAGTCACTCAATCAGTCAGTCACTCAGTCACTCACTCAGTCACTCACTCAGTCACTCAATCAATCACTCAGTCACTCAGTCAATCACTCAGTCAATCACTCAGTCACTCAATCACTCAGTCAATCACTCAGTCACTCAGTCAGTCAGTCAATCACTCAGTCACTCAATCAGTCACTCAGTCACTCAGAAAACAGCTACAATAATGTTTGACATTGATGAATATGCTTTCAGAAAATAAGAACATAACTTGAGTTTGAAAGCATGAGGTTGTTGATGAACTTACTGGTACATGTTCCTGTCGAACTGGTCGTGCTCCTGTTTCCCTGAGGAGGGCACTATAGCGGGGTGAGGGATCCCTGTCGGGTGCATGCCGGACTGAAGCATCAATGAGTGAGAGAACCTACACACACACACACACACATCACTGTTATCTCATCCCACACCATGACATTTTCTAGATCCATCACTATTAAAAGGGAACTCCCCCACGCATCAGAGCAAATAAATAATACGTTAGAAAATCACATAAACACCCAAAAATGTTGGTTTGAGTTCCCTTTTAATGAAGATCTTGAATCAAAGACAGTGTCGATGCATCATGTGACCAGCAGCTGGCGCTGTTTCTGCACTGCTGAAGCATGTTGTACTGCATCACACACACATAATCTCGCTCTGCATGGAGGAAAACAAGCATTTGATAAAAAACTGGAGACAAATATCCGTTCAAAGCGGCACTAATATTTGAACAGCCACTCCTGATGGGAAAGAGACTGAAGAAGGATAACAGATGCTCGTCGTTCCTCAAGACTGTTCAGGATTTGTGCCCTTGACACGAGGAGAATTGAAGAAAGATGTGCGTCGTCTGTTGACATCCGAATAAAACCATTTCCACAGCTTGGATTTATTACTCCATGTAAGCATATTAACATGATTTGTTCATCTAATTCGGGTTTTGGGTTACAAAGCGGAACCACAAACCTCCCTTTGAGCGAGGAGACCATCATCAAACACACACGCGAGATCCATCAGAACCTGAGCTGACGGCACCCAACACACCTCTGGGTTACTGTGTGTGTGTGTGTGTGTGTGTGTGTGTGTGTGTGTGTGTGTGTGTGTGTGGCTGAGGATACACATTCACAAGAAAGTGTTTTACTGTGAAACTTGCAGAACGTACAGCTGCAGTCTTGTGGTTCATCACGTGTGTGTGTGTGTCTGCACAGCAGATATTAACTATTTACCTCCATTGGTTTCCATGCAACTTATCAAAAAATCAACACTACAAAAACACTGAAGAGTCGTGCAAAAATAAAACCTCTATTGCAGAAAGAAATAGTTTAACCAGCGTTTCAAGCAGTTTAAAAATCGAATGTGGGCCAAACTGTCCCGCAATACAACAGTTGACCACTAGATCTGCTGATCTGCATATTAAAGCACATGTAAGCAGTGACGCATTCACAGCATGATCTCTCGTACCTTATTACAGGAACATTCCGGGTTCATTAAACTCATGCTCTGTTGAAAGCATTTGTGGCATGATGATGATTTCTATAAGTATATCGTCCTTGGTGTGAAGCAAGCAGGTTATCAGTACTTTAAAGGGATAGTTCACCCAAAAATGAAAATTTTGTCAGTAATTACTCTCCCTCATGTTGTTCAACCCCGTAAGACCTTCGTTCATCTTCAGAACACAAATTAAGATATTTTTGATTAAATCTGAGAGTGAGTTGAGCTGTCTCACTTCTCTAAAGCCTTCTTTGTAGTTGAAACTTGCCGGCCCAGAAAGTTAGTAATGACAATGTTTAAAATAGTCCAAGTGACTACAGTGGCTCAAACTTAAGTTTATCAAGCGACGAGAATACTTTTTGTGCGCAAAAAAAAAATAGTGAGTTCACTAGTGTAACAGCGCAGCGCTTCTGTGTTGTACGTCAGAACGTAAGTTCACTATTGGCCAGCATCACACGCATCACACACATGACCAGCGTCGGCCAATAGTGAGCTTACGTTCTGACGTACAACACAGAAGCGCTGCGCTGTTACACTAGTGAACTCACTCGAGGCCCACAGAGAAGGAAATCAATAGTTGAATAAAGTCGTTTTTTTAGGTTTTTTTTGCGCATAAAAAGTATTCTCGTCGCTTGTTAAACTTAAGATTGAGCCACTGTAGTCACTTGGACTATTTTAAACATTGTCTTTACTAACTTTTCTGGGCTGGCGGATATCAATTACCTAGCAGCCTATGGAGGAGTGATCCAGCCCTCAAATTTAATCCAAAATATCTTAATTTGCATCCCGAAGATGAACGAAGGTCTTACGGGGTTGGAACAACATGAGGGAAAGTAATTACTGACAGAATTTTCATTTTTGGGTGAACTATTGGTTTAACCCACTGGAGCTCTGGGTGACTATTTTTTACAGGACTGTGGTTCTTAACCTGTTCGAATCATGTCCATGATTTTTTTTTGTGTGCGTGTTTGCTATGTGAACGGTCAAAAACGAGCGCATTGGAAATGAATGGGAGACCAATTTCATCTAGTGGAAGCGTTCGGTACTGCAGCTCAAACTAAATCTTATTGAAAGCTAATTTTTTTAGCTAAATAATCATCAGAAACATGATTATGTATTTCTGCTCAGCGACATTGGACATCAAACACACGGCATACGCTAATAACTTTTCATTACAGTCTACTTTCTATGTTCTATCTAATACCATATGAGACAGGACTGTTAGACAGATTATAAACTAATGAACATGGAGAATGCGAGCACTGTGAGCTCAGTCGTTCTCAGCGCTGTCAAAATAAAAGTCACAACAACAAGCGTGTCTTACGTCACTTCAGAGTTTCTACTGGCGGTGCGAATGCAACCAGGAAAACGTCCCTATGGGAATCATTAGTTCTTGGGAGACCATCCTGGTGGCCAGTTCCTAGAACTATCCGATGCGAAAGCCACTACTAGCGTAGAGTTGGTCTGATGGTGACACTGCGACACACACAGGGCTGAAGCATCGCGATTGATCGGTCAGTGACACACACAGGGCTGAAAAGTTGGATCGGTCAGTGACACACACAGGGCTGAAGCGTTGGATCGGTCGACACACACAGGGCTGAAGCGTCGTGATCGATCGGTCAGTGACACACAGGGCTGAAGCATTGGATCGGTCAGTGACACACACAGGGCTGAAGCGCTGTGATCGATCGGTCAGTGACACACACAGGGCTGAAGCGTTGCGATCGATCGGTCAACACACACAGGGCTGAAGCGTTGGACCGGTCAGTGACACAGGGCTGAAGCGTCGTGATCGATCGGTCAGTGACACACAGGGTTGAAGCGTTGGATCGGTCAGTGACACACACAGGGTTGAAGCGTTGGATCGGTCATTGACACACACAAGGCTGAAGCGTTGGATCGGTCAGTGACACACACAAGGCTGAAGCGTTGGATCGGTCAGTGACACACAGGGCTGAAGCGTTGGATCGGTCAGTGACACACAGGGCTGAAGCGTTGGATCGGTCAGTGACACACACAGGGTTGAAGCATTGGATCGGTCAGTGACACACACAGGGCTGAAGCGTTGGATCGGTCAGTGACACACACAGGGCTGAAGCATTGGATCGGTCAGTGACACACAGGGCTGAAGCGTTGGATCGGTCAGTGACACACACAGGGCTGAAGCGTTGGATCGGTCAGTGACACACACAGGGTTGAAGCATTGGATCGGTCAGTGACACACACAGGGCTGAAGCGTTGGATCGGTCGACACACAGGGCTGAAGCGTCGCGATTGATTGGTCAGTGACACACACAGGGCTGAAGCGTACTGTACTGTACCTGGGGTATGGGGAGCTGCTCTGCAGGCTGGAAGGGAAGGACTGTCTGAAGCCGCAGGAGGGCAGAGGATAGACAGGCTGATTGGTCCTGTGGGTCGGGGGACACAGTTAGAGGAACGCCTCCCAACACTGCGCTCCGGACTCAACCAATGCTGGGTGTTTGGGGCACGACTATTTGTTTGTCTAAAAAATGACTGACGGAGGCACTCTGCATTTTTGCGACTGCAGTACGACGTACACAAACCATTTCACCGCTTATATCACTCCGCATTTCTCACAGAAAGCGTTAATGGAGGAGAAGCAAACCCACTATGATTTTACTAATACCACTATTATCGTGTCACAGAGTTTTTTGTAGTTGAGAATGTAGTTGTTTAGACCTCAAACATGCAATTTGCAGTGCATCCGGAACGTATTCACAGCACTTCACTTTTTCCACATTTTGTTTTGTTACAGCCTTATTCCAAAATGGATTAAATTATTTATTTTCCTCAGAATTCTACAAACAATACCCCATAATGACCATGTGAAAGAAATTTGTTTGAAATCTTTGCAGATTTAATAAAAATTAAAGCTGCAAGCAGCATTTATCGGGGTTCAAGCATTTAAGGCCTTTAAGCACATATGCATAAAAAGATATTAAGTTTTATTTGGCAAGCATTGATCCACTGAAATCATAGATGGAAAAGACCATTTACAGCCAATACAGGCAATTTACCATAGGAAATACATGGTTTTTAAGCTTTTAACAGTTATAGCGCCACCTATGGTCCGATCTCCATAAAATTTTGCATGCTTGTTTATTATGTCATGTCACATATGCCCACCAATTTTTGTGAAGTTCTGAGTTTTTGTTTAGGATTTATAGGCTTTCGACTGCATTTTGCCACGTCCATTTCCTAAATGACCCATTTATAACCATCCAAATGCAAAATTTCAACTTTTTTTGATAATTATTGTTCTAGACAGCCCAGAGAATTGTCCTAAACTGGTTTGGTTCCGATAGGGCAAAAAACCTAGGACTAGTTCGCAAAAGTAGGTTTTTAACATAATTGTGAATATTTAATGAATGATTCAACTGACAGCAACAGTCCTTGAGGCAAAGTTGTTCAGTATGAGGAGATCTATCAAATGATATGCATATTGTGTGGATGTGTGCAACACCACGTGATTACAGAGCCGTAAAACTCGTTAGAGTCAACTAGTGGGCGATTTCTTTCAAAATTCTTATAGACCTCTAGGGCCATGAGTCGAACATGCCCATCGAGTTTCGCTTCGATAGGGTTAGGATAGTCGTTCCTAACCCGATGGCAGCCATGTTTTTTGAGATACGCCAATATCCTCATAGGCATACATGGCACCTTGGACCAAGACACTGCATACCAATTTTCAAGTCCATCGGACTAACGGTCAGGCGATTTTTTTACTGTGACCTCAGAATGAACTCATACACATGTGTCCCGAGTTTGGTGAAGAGATCTCATTTACTTCTCGAGTTATAGCCATTTTAGTAAAATAGGCTCCGCCCACAATGTTCATTTTGCGCCCCCCTAATGACTGTGAATCGAAATTTAAACCTTTTTAGATAATTATTGATATTCAGACTCCAGAGAACATTTCTGCACTGGTTTGGTTCCGATCGGGCGAAAAATCTAGTACTAGTTTGCAAAAGTAGGTTTTGGACAAAATCCAAGATGGCAGAAAATTTTATGGACGGAATTGAAATCGGAGATATATGTTTTGTCCGACTTGAGCCAAGGATCACAGTGATATAAGAGACTTGAGTCTAGGACGTCTAGGAGTTATGAGCAATTTCATACTTTTGGTTGCTGTAGCGCCACCTATTGGCCAATCGGGGTCATACTTTGATAGGTTCTCCCCAAATAGAGGACTACCATCTGGCCAAGTTTCAAGTCTCTAGGCCTTACGGTTTGGGCTGCACAATCAGTTTTACAGCAGAAGAAAAATAATAAAAATCCTTCCAATTACAATAGGGTTTCAGCACTTCGTGTTTGAACCCCTAATAAAAAACGAAAAGAATAACATGTACTTGAGTATTCACAGTCTTTGCCATGACGCACAAAATTGAGCTCCCGTTTCCACTGGTCATCCTCGAGATGTTTCTACAGCTTGATTGGAGTCCACCTGTGGTAAATTCAGTTGATTGGACATGATTTGGAAAGGCACACACCTGTCTATATAAGGTTCCACAGTTAACAATGCATTTCAGAGCACAAACAAGCCATGAAGTCGTTTGTAGAGCTCCGAGACAGGATTGTATAAAGGCACAGAGAAACGCTGGAGCTCTGTCAGAGTGTCCATCGGGTTCTTGGTTTCGTCCCTGACGGAGGCCCTTCTCAGCTCCAGGACGAGTCCTGCTGGTTCCACACTTCTTCCCTTTACGGATGATGGAGGCCACTGTGCTCATTGGGACCTTCAATGCTGTGTGTCTGTACCCTTCCCCAGATCTGTGCCTCCATACAACCCTGTCTCGGAGGTCTACAGACAATTCCTTGGACTTCATGGCTTGGTTTGTGCTCTGAAATCCATTGTAAACTGTGAGACCTTATATAGACAGGTTACAGAGGTGAGATTTGAACAGGGAACACTTCCCATAAATCCTGATGTACTCGTTACATCATAAGAAGGATGGCGTGTACGCTAATATTAGTTTATCTCTGTTTATCCCGAGGTTTACCGCAGTCCGCCGGATCCAGGCCGTATCCGGATCTGATGAAGGACCTGCGCCTGGACACACACACACACACACACACACTAGGCGCGTTTCCATTACAGATTTGCGCAAAACTTTTGCGTTTTTTCTAAATGTCGAAAAAAAACTATTGTGAAATGACGGCGTTTCCATTAACCGATGTTATGCGACTAAAACGTAATTTTTTCCTCTCGTGATAAGTCATTTCTATAATCATGGCAATGGATGTTTGTAGGTTTACGTATATCTCAGCCACCGCACTAGACATTATATTTAATGGAAGGAGACATGGGCGTTTTATCCAGCATTAATGGCAAGGAAAGAGCGTTATACTGAGAGCGGCTCATATGAGGAGTTTCTGGGTGTTTCTCCCTCATTTCTGCTTCAAGATCTTGATTGTGGGATTTCTTTGAGGTTTAGAGTCCAGTATTCCTGTAATTCTTTTGTCTTTTATGAGTTTAATAAAGAACTCCGTCTCGTCTTCTGTCCAAACACACCATCAGGTGACTGTAAATGCGCAAAAACTGTTAACATTGCAGTTTTGCGAAATATTCCTTTTTCGAATTCCCTGAAAAACCACCTCACGCGAGTGTAAAAACTTTTTTTGCGATAAATGGGAGTTTTTGTGAAATTGACGTGTTTCCATTGGGCGTATTTTCAATTCGCAATTTCAATTTGTGGTATTTAAGGGTAATGGAAACGCGGCTACACACACTCCAGATCTGATGAAGGACCTGTGCCTGGACACACTAACACACACACACATACACAATACAGATCTGATGAAGGACCTGCGCCTGGACACGGCGACGACGCAGTCCTGAAGTGTCACTAGTCTCCACTGTGAAGGCCTCCTTCTCTTTACCTCTGTACTGATAAAACGCTGTCAAAATAATTCCGGTTAACATGGCTATGCGGAATCGATAAATAATTTTGCATTATACATTTTTAAGGCCAGACAAGTAATTTGTTGGGGTCAATTTGTAAAAAACTACACGCACATATATATTCAAACGCGTAAAGTGTAGACTAGACGTGTAATAAGCATGTCCACTAGAGATGCGCGGATGAGCTCCAACGTCACCCGAATATGCAGACAAAAACAGATCATCCGCCCGCACCAATAATGCTCTCTGATTTAAGGATTCGCACCCGATGGTCAAATTACAATTATTCTTATGTGTTGTTAGGCGTGATGAAAAATGGATGATCAACAGTGGACTCGGCGACGGTTGATGCGCGCATCTCTAATGCGAACATAATGAATGAGCGCTGGTTTTAAATGAACATTTATTTAAAACCAAATTTATTTGACAGAATTTCATTTCCTTAATGGCATAAACAGGCTTTACTCCATTGAAACTTAAACTGGATTGTTTCTATCACTGCGACACACACACACACACACAGACAGAGCACTTGATTCATCCTCGTTAACCACTTCGCTAAAACGCTCCCACACAATACTTTTCTTTCTTTCCTTCCTTTTGTTTTATTTTCAATTCTTTTTTACTTCACTCTCGGACTTGCTCCATTTCTGCTTAAAAAGGTCTGTCGGAAAAAAATTACATTTTAGACATGCTAATTTTTTACAGAATGTAGTTAATATTCTTGTAAATTTATCATATCGACCCGCGACCCACCTGAAATTAATCAGAATGTTATTTTTTGTTACTTGACCCGTATGGAAACGGGAGGCACCTGAGCTCAATTTTGAGATTTCAAAGAAACTTTTTTCACATTGTAAGTATGGGGAATTTTGATGAAAATAATTAATTTAATCCATTTTGGAATAAGGCAAAAAGTGGAAAAAGTGAAGCGCTGTGAATACTTTCCGGATGCACTGCATAGTCTTCAGTTAAAAGAGGGAGTTATTAAATATGTAATAATTTTTTTTATGGGAAAGTTGAAAAATATGGAAACGTCGTTTTCTCTTCCCTTTTAAAAATTGACAAGTCAGTTAATTGTTCTATTGTAACTATGCCAGATTATCTTGTCAGTCAGTGTTGTTCTGACCCTCTGCTTTACACTAAAGGCCACACACACTGATGGAGTTCATCTTCACATCTCTACATTAGCGGGTCTGAAATGACATGTTCTGACACACAGAGGCGCGTCACTCTTACCAGTTCATGGAGGGAGGGATCTGGCCTTGAGGCAGCGAGTAGAAACCGGAGATCTCCTGCGACTGATGCCTGTGAACACCTGTCAGACAGAGAGAGGAGGACGGTTATCATCAGGAACCGGCCGTTACGCCTCGTCTCAGGGATCAAACGCCTCCTCCGAGAGAAAGAGGCGGAGCATCAGCTGTACACGCAAAACCAGCGTTTAAATGCGTGTGAAGCGTCAAACGGAGAATTTACCCAGAAAAATCAAATATTCAAGATTCAGCCTCCACCATTATTCTGGATATTTTTTTAACAAAATTGTTAAAAAATAAACATGATAAATGATAGTAATAATAACTAGAATGTACATTTCCTGAAGAAAATGTAATAATAACAATAATAATAAATGCATTTTTTTAATCATAAATTTGGTTGATTGATAAATTTGTTTTAAATCATAAATCCTGAAAAATATTAAATATTTTTATAACAAAAAAATACACACAAAAAAATTTATGATTAAAAAATTACTGTGTATTTTTTGCTTTAAAAATATTTTAAATTTTTCAGGATTTATGATTTAAAACAAATTTATGATAAAAAAAGGTGTTAATGGTGAATCAGATTGGTTGCTCTTGTGGGGCCTTATGAAATCAGTTGGATTTCTTCTTTCAATTATATATTTGTTCTGTTTTAATGGTTACATTTAGTAATCAAAAAGCACGTCTAATCAATAAAAATCATGAAACTTATACAATTTAACAATTTATTCAAATTAACAAATATTACACTTGTAGGGCTTTATGAAATCAGTTTTATTTTTTCCTATATTCCATTTTTCCCAAATTCTGTTTTTTTATTAGATTTTTTCAGGATTCTGTTTTAAGTTTGTTTCTATAAACATTGACAATTTAATAAATATATATATATATATATATATATATATATATATATATATATATATATATATATATATATATATATACACATTTTTTTTTTAAATAAAAAATAGTGCTGTCTGTTTAAATTTTTCTGGATTTATGCTTTGACAGAAAACGTATGATCAAAACTAGTGTTAATCAAGTAAATGCATAAATATTAAAACTATTTTATTAATCTTTTCAAATGTAATCAAATGAAAACTTAATGCGTTATTTTTTGGGCAAACAAAGTGCTGCGCAACAGATGTTTAATGTTTGAATTAAAACATGGATGAAAAGTGTGTGATATTCCTTAACTCTTTCCCCGCCAGCGTTTTGGATCATTTTCACAAAACTTTCATGGTTCACAGAATATTTTGTTGTATGAATATCTGAACATGCAATATCTCAAAAGAAAGAAAAGAGCCTCTGCTTTAAAACAAACAAAAAACACTATTCTAGCTTCAAAGTTTCATAAAAAAGTAACAGTTTAATCA
Organism: Gila orcuttii; assembly: GCA_026230005.1. NCBI lineage: Eukaryota > Metazoa > Chordata > Actinopteri > Cypriniformes > Leuciscidae > Gila > Gila orcuttii. The sequence goes on along the minus strand of JAPDVR010000014.1, from coordinate 2,592,263 downwards.
AAAAGCTGAGAAAAATCGCATTTTTGTCAAAGACTACGTCTAGATCCGATTCAGAACGATGATCAAAATATCTTTATATTACCTATAAATAAAGTTACTTATAGTTAGCGCTGATGTTATTTCAATATTCCACTTTAGACGTTCTACGGTTTCATCGGTCTCTAAACTAGCTTTAATCACTGTTGTTCAATAAAACCAAGCGATTACTTGCTTTAGATACTTTATTTGAACCCATTATGATTGCCTCATTGTTATTATAAATGCACTGGAAGTAATTTTAAAGGCTATTTTTCACTATTTTTATTACCACACACAAATCCAACAATCGTTAGTGTCAGCCCTAGATTAGTTAAAACATTTCAAAATGCTCCTGCATTGTTTTGCTTTTTGTGATACATTGAAGATTTTTTTTTAAAAATAGTGTTAAAATTTCGTAAAAACACAATATAGTGTACAGTCTTGTCGCGTGAGCTAAATGTATCGTCACACTCCTAATAAAATGAAATTTCCCAACAACAAAATTGTAAAGAGCTTCAGGAACAGCACTGATATCTCCGGACTTCAGGAACGCTGATCTTTTAAATCTTCAGGCACTTTTAGTTATGAGTATTTTAAGCGTGTTTATCAAAAAGCGCCTAATTAGAAATGGAAATCAGACCCAGATGAGTCACTAGTCGTCATACTGTATATGAGTAAAGTTAACGTTCATACTGAGATCTGACACTTTTAGTGCAGAAACACAAGAGGACACACAGTTCAGATTCTTCACGTTTCTGTCGTGAAAACGTGTAGATTTACAGTTTGATACGGTGGCTTGCACATAAAACCATCTTGGTGACATTTCATGATTTTATAATTGTAAAAGGTGTGTTAGATTAAACTGGGAAGGGTCATAGCACTTGCATACTGTTAGTTTCACAGCTTCTATTGTTCTCATTTGTAAGTTGCTTTGGATAAAAGCGTCTGCTAAATGAATAAATGTAATGTAAAGAACACAAAGCGGCGTCAGTGTGTTTCCTCCAGGAAGGGATTTGTCAGCGCGTTACGAGCGGCTGTGTTTGCTGAAGAATGCGACTCGATCACTATAATTTGCATTTGCTCTGGGCCTCGAACCCTCAATAAATCTGCAGCGCTGGAATGTGTGTGTCTTCCTGAGACAACAGAAGAAACCGGAGGATCAGTCGAGCCTGAAGACAGAATTCACCCAGAACTGGTTTATTAATGCATGTTATAGATATTATCAATGTCAATGATTCATCCACGTCACTCAGTTTCATATAAATGTCTTTATATGTGCTGAGATTTGAAATATATGAAAATAATTCAAACTGCATTACTGTAGTAGACGATTAATCACTGTATAGTTATTACACAAAGAGACTTCAGAGCTCAAATCATTGTTTTTTTAATGCATTAATAGTCAATGCGTTAATTTTAATAACAGGTTGTACTAAAATAATGTGTTCAATTGACAGCCCTCATGAACCAAATACTACTATGATATAAACAAATGTTACAATTTAAATAATAGCATTATTGTTTTTACATTCGAATTGGGAAAAACACTAAATATATTGGAAAAATTTTGTTAACTAACACTTTAGTTAGATAATATTAGTTAGGATAAACTAACAATACTTCTACAGCTTTTATTAATCTTAATGTTAATCTCAGCATTTACTAATATCTTTTAGCATTAATTAATGCATTTTTATTAACTAACATTAAAAAAAGGTTCATAAATGCTGTAAGAATATATTTCTCATTGTTAATTTGTGTTATATAAAATAAACAAATAAATAAATGCCTAGTTTTCTTATTTTTGCATTTATTATTGTATTCATTTTATTTTGGTCCATATACATTACAACATATGGAGTATTTCCAGAAACATTTGCTGATATGAATGGGCAATATTTCTAGAAATACCCCATATGTTGTAATATATACAACGTAGCACGCAGTACGGCAGTCATATGAATTTAATTCCATTTTAATTTTACTTCCTTACTTCAAAATTACAATTCTATATCCTGTTTGTGAACTCAATTCAGATTCAGCAACTAAATAGTAAAGATGGCGCACAACTCCCGTTACTGGTTATGATCGCTAGCTAACACTAATAATGTTGTTTTTTTAAGAACTCGCTTTCAAATGTCCATCATAACAGACGACAGACAACAATTTTTTTTTTTATATATATGAGGAGTCTTTATCTACTAATTACATCATAACAATAATTCTTAGATACAATGTACTTATTGACTTGTTGTATTGTACAACACTTCAGGGGGATATGGGTAATATTAGGACAGGTTTGCTGGTATTAGTAGGTTTAATAGTAAGTTAACATGTAAGGGAAGGTCCATAAAAATAGTCTTTCAATATTAGACGCGCTTACCGAAACCCTGCGAGAGTGAAACCGATGAGACACCTGAGATGACTGGAGCTCAACGCCATCGGGATATCAAACACACTACACTAAACATGGCGCTTCGAGTACAGTAAGAGTACAGAGTACAGTAAGAGTACAGCAAGGGTACAGCAAGAGTACAGCAAGAGTACAGCAAGAGTACAGTAAGAGTGCAGCAAGAGTATAGTAAGAGTACAGTAAGAGTGCAGCAAGAGTATAGTAAGAGTACAGTAAGAGTGCAGAAAGAGTACAGTAAGAGTACAGTAAGAGTGCAGCAAGAGTATAGTAAGAGTATAGTGAGAGTATAGTAAGAGTATAGTGAGAGTATAGTAAGGGTACAGTAAGTGTACAGCAAGAGAACAGTAAGAGTACAGTAAGAGTACAGTAAGAGTGCAGCAAGAGTTTAGTAAGAGTACAGTAAGAGTGCAGCAAGAGTATAGTAAGAGTATAGTAAGGGTACAGTAAGTGTACAGCAAGAGTATAGTAAGAGTACAGTAAGGGTACAGCAAGAGTATAGTAAGAGTATAGTAAGGGTACAGTAAGAGTACAGCAAGAGTATAGTAAGGGTACAGTAAGAGTATAGTAAGGGTATAGTAAGGGTACAGTAAGAGTACAGCAGGAGTACAGCAAGAGTACAGTAAGAGTACAGTAAGAGTATAGTAAGAGTACAGTAAGAGTACAGTAAGAGTACAGTAAGAGTATAGTAAGGGTACAGTAAGAGTATAGTAAGAGTACAGCAAGAGTATAGTAAGCGTATAGTAAGAACATAGTAAGGGTACAGCAAGAGTACAGTAAGAGTGCAGCAAGAGTATAGTAAGGGTACAGTAAGAGTATAGTAAGGGTACAGTAAGAGTACAGTAAGAGTGCAGCAAGAGTGAAGCAAGAGTATAGTAAGAGTATAGTAAGAGTATAGTAAGGGTACAGTAAGAGTATAGTAAGGGTACAGTAAGAGTACAGCAGGAGTACAGCAAGAGTATAGTAAGAGTATAGTAAGGGTACAGTAAGAGTATAGTAAGGGTATAGTAAGAGTACAGCAGGAGTACAGCAAGAGTACAGTAAGTGCACAGTAGGTGTGCAGTAAGCATACAGTAAGAGTATAGTAAGAGTACAGTAAGCATACAGTAGGTGTGCAGTAAGCATACAGTAAGAGTATAGTAAGAGTACAGTAAGCGCACAGTAGGTGTGCAGTAAGCATACAGTAAGCGTACAGTAAGTAAGAGTACAGTAGGAGTACAGTAAGTGTGCAGTAAGTGTGCAGTAAACGTATAGTAAGAGTATAGTAAGAGTACAGTAAGCGTACAGTAGGAGTACAGTAAGCGCACAGTAGGTGTGCAGTAAACGTATAGTAAGAGTACAGTAAGAGTACAGTAAGCGTACAGTAGGAGTACAGTAAGCGCACAGTGGGTGTGCAGTAAATGTATAGTAAGAGTACAGTAAGAGTATAGTAAGAGTACAGTAAGAGTATAGTATGAGTATAGTAAGATTACAGTGAGCGTACAGTAAGAGTAGTCAAGTCAAGTCAAATATATTTATATAGCGCTTTTCACAATACAGATTGTATCAAAGCTGCTTCACAGTATCAATCAAAACAACTTAACAATGTTTGTTTATTACTGGAAAAAAGACATCCAAGTTTGGTAGAGCTGATTGGTATGATTGGTTAATTAATTTGAATATCCCCAACTGAGCAAGCCAAAGGCAACAGTAAGCGCAGAGTAGGTGTGCAGTAAACGTATAGTAAGGGTACAGTAAGAGTATAGTAAGAGTACAGTAAGAGTACAGTAAGTGTGATGTAAGTGTACAGTGAGTGTCAGATGTTCAGAGTTCTGCTTTACCTGGATGTTCAGTCATGACACACTTCACACTCGTGTCAACATCATGTGAGCATGTTGGGTCATGGTGGTTGAGTCTGGTACAGTTCACTGATTCTCACACACACAAGCTCTCTCACTTACACACAAACGCTCTCTCACACACACACACACACACACACAAGCTCGCTCACTCACTCACTTACTCTCTCACACACACACACACACACACTCACAAACACAGTATTGACTACATCTTTAGTAAATCCTGACAGTAGTTTGTAATGCCTAAAGAGGGGCAGCTGTGAGTAACACTGACTCTGAGTTTCAGTGTGTACTACACTACACACACACTACACACACGTGTGGGACACGAGACAGTGTGAAAAACATGAAGTACCTGGTTTCTGGCTGACGTCTGTGGGAATGTGTGTAGGACTGGGGTTGAAGTGATCGTACGGGAGAAGCGGTGTGAGCGGATGCATCCCCGGCTGGACCACCGACACCTTGTTGGACTGCAAGAAACACACACATACACACACAAGAAGATGCTGGTCAGTCTTCAGTCTGGTGCTTGAAAGCGAGTGTGTCAGATGTTGAATACATTTGCTGAGAGAATCAATGGGAAGGAGGCATTTGATCGATACGCCTTTGATGATCAAGGCCAGAAGCACAAGAGCTTGTTTGCTTTCATGTCTGTGTTTACAAATGGCCTTCAATAACTCATGTGAAACCCAGTTTGCTAATGCTAACAGCATGTTGTTTGACACGATGTGTCATGGTGGTTGCATGGCTGGAAGTATCTGCATTTCTTGGCCAAACTTCTGACTGCCTTTCATATGGCCGTCTATTCATCCGGGCGCCGAGCACTTGTGTGACGGGGAGAGACGGGGAATCTGACAGATTTGTGGCCACATTTATGTGGGGAAAAAAAGAAAGTAAATTTTGTGAGACCTTCAACATTAAAGACCTGTTCAACACACCCGAGGACTGAAGCACAGAAATCATATTCCCTAAACCGCTGAGTTCTGCACACTTGCAAAAACTCACTGAAGACGTAGTGCTGAGTTTATGAGTTTATGGCTTGGGGATATTTAATATTCAACAATATTATTGATCTGTTGCATTATTTTCCTGTTATCTCTGTAAAGCTGCTTTGAAACAATCGGTATAGTAAAAAGCGCTGTATAAATAAAGGGTGACTTGACTCGACTGAAGCTGTCTGCACTGCAAAATGAGTCTTTTACATCGTATCTGCACTCGTTTATGGTGAGAGTGGAAAACTGTTTTCTGAGGCCTCTGATTGGCCACTGTTTTCTAAGGCCTCTGATTGGCCACTGTTTTCTAAGGCCTCTGATTGGCCACTGCATTCATGCGCTCAACAGAAAGCATGTGATTTTTTCTAATGCTCAACGCTGCAAAAATACCTCGTAAATGATGATTGATGCAACACAAGCAGATATAAATGTTATGCTGAAATAAACACTTTTCACATTATCATGGCTGTTTAATTGACCCCCAAATAAAAAAAAAATTCCCTGCACAATTTTGTTAATTTTGGGGGAAATAAAGAATCGATATAGTGAATGTAAAACACTGGGCAAGTCTCACAAAGAAAAGTCTAGCATTTCCAACATACATATTCATATTGCACAATTTCACTTCTCAATACATCTCGTTCTACAGACATTTCAATATTTTGCTGGAAGACAAAAACGTTTGCTGAGGCGATTTGAGGAACAAGCAGGGCTTAAAATTACAACCCACCAAGCACCAAACATGATTAAAAATCAAGTAAAAATGTAGTGTGCGCAAACATCCGAGCACGCGTCCAGAAAGCCGAGTCTCAGACGCGTGCGAATGCTAAACTGAGCTCGCTTTCACGTCTTATTGCACGAGAGGACAAACTCACACAAAATGATGTCAAAAACTAGTATCCTAGTAAACAAAGTGGGTTATGTCTCAAGTGAATGTAAACAGTTGAAAAAGTAAACGTGCATCAGTATATTAGATCAGTGCATTCGCTCTTAAAGTGACAGCAGCCTAATATTCCTCTCATTAATGTTAAATAAAACAAAGGACAAAGAAAAAAAATCACTCACTGCTCTTGACAATAACTTGTCACTTTAAAAAAGATTAATTAATAAGTATGTTTAATTTATACAGTGAAGACTATGTAGTGTTATTTTACATTTGCTTAAATGTGAAATGTCAGACCTACCTGAAAAAGATGAAAAGCCCTGTTTATTTTATTTATATCATGTTATATTAGTTAGTTTTAGCTGTGGTCTTGAAATTGGAATAGAGAATTGTGAATGTTCACATCTAATCCTGGTGCCATTACTGCCTGTTTTTTTGCAGAACTGCTTCATGGCCGGTACATTTTCTTCAGTCAGCGGCTCTTGGGAAAGGTTAGTTTTAGGCGGTGTCGTCTTTAACACGATGTCTTTCCCCACACAAGCACAAATTAACTTCACTGCAATGGCAGCACATGTTCATATAGAATCAAACAAACATGGAAATGATATATCAGAGCATGATGTCTATTAGCATGTGGTTCCTTCCTTTTATCCAGCGTTTGTTTGTCGGGAACGCAGGGATCGTCCGGTGAGGGACACGAGCGCTCTCTAACACTGACTAATGTATTCTTTGCTTTAAAAATCGAAGTGCTTGTTTTGAAGCGGAAATTAGAGGTCCTTTTAGAGGCGAGCGCTTTGAGTGATGCGTCTTTAATCTCGGGTGTGTGTTGTGTACGACGAGTGCGCTGCCGTTATTTTACACTCTTTATGCTGGCATTGCTTTTGATTGATTTCATTGCCTTTGGTCTTCAGTGATAATGCTTGAAGAAAGTGCGTTTTTAAGGAACAACTCTTTGGATGATGTTGGAGAACATGATCATCAAGAACATCTGAAGAGTCACATGATCACTCATTTACTTACATTTGATTAACCACCTAGAAACCTAGAGTTTTCACTTGATCGAAAGGCGAAAATAAAATAATAATCCATTAATTGATCACATTTAATCAAGAATGAGAATTAGACTTGTTTTTAGAACAACTTTTTAGTAAAATTACAACAAATCAATATGGCAACGCCATCACTAGCGTCCACATTTGATCTGTTGATCCACTGACAGTCAAAACAGAGCGTTGGAGAAGCGCTAATGAAACGTCACTGTTACGCTCAATGATTTCAGCCTTTAAAAAGGTTTCCAGTTCACAAAATATCATTTGCATGAAGACGAGACACTTCACAGGTACAGATCACTTTAACCTCTTAATAAAACAGTGTGGATGAGATGAAGATTGTGGAAAATATTCAAAATAAGAAACATTTCGAGAATGTTTCGATCCCTGAACTAATGTGTGTGTGTGTGCACAGATTACTGTAACTGAGAACAAACTCCACTTCCTGAGTGAGTGAAAGTGAGATGAGCAAAATTTCCACAGTGGTCTTTAAAGGCTGTGTGTCTATTCCTGTTGTCTTGAGGGTAAATGTGCGTGGGCTTATTAGAATCGAGGTCAATTTCATTTCGACGGCTCTTGAAGCAGACGTGACGTGACGCGACGCGTTACGCCTGACACCACGAGTCCCTGCAACACAATCTGGAAATAATCTGAGATCTGGGAGATGGGAAAATGAGTGCCACTTAATTGGAGGTTTGAGGAGCTTCAAAGGGAACGCAGACATAACAACAGAGGCACGTTTAAACACACTCAACCCCCATCAAGCGCGTGTGTGTGTGTGTGTGTGTGTGTGTGTGTGTGTGTGTGTGTGTGTGTGTGTGTGTGTGTGTGTGTGTGTGTGTGTGCTGACGGCCAGAACAGAGGAAGATCTCCTGACCTCCTCATTCTGCTCATGATTATCATCATTATTAGCCATAATAGCAGAAATATAGTCTTGCTGCGACTCGTGTTGATCGATAATCTCCATGTTTTATCATCAGTGCACCTCAACACTGCTCTCAGAGTTTCAACTCGACACCAGAACTTATAATTCACAAATGGCCCAAAAAGTGCAATGAATTCATCAATTCATCAATTCAGCTCATATTCTCAATGCAGATTAAACACAAACATGTTTACTTCTCGATCTAAATGAGGATATTCACTCTGACACACACACACTCACACACACACACACTCTCACACTCACACTCTCTCTCTCTCTCTCTCTCTCTCTCAGACACACACACACACACTTATTGATCTAAATGAGGATATTCACTCTGACACACACACACACTCTCTCTCTCTCTCACAGACACACACACACACACACACACACTTATTGATCTAAATGAGGATATTCACTCTGACACACACACACACTCTCACACTCACACTCTCTCTCTCTCACAGACACACACACACACACTTATTGATCTAAATGAGGATATTCACTCTGACACACACACACACTCTCACACTCACACTCTCTCTCTCTCTCTCTCACAGACACACACACACACACACTTATTGATCTAAATGAGGATATTCACTCTGACACACACACACACTCTCACACTCACACTCTCTCTCTCTCTCTCACAGACACACACACACACACACACACTTATTGATCTAAATGAGGATATTCACTCTGACACACACACACACACACACTTATTGATCTAAATGAGGATATTCACTCTGACACACACACTCACATACTTTTCGATCTAAATGAGGATATTCACTCTGACACACACACACAGTGAATATCCTCATTTAGACCGATAAGTGAGTGAGTGTGTGTGTGTGTGTGTGTCTGTGAGAGAGAGAGAGAGAGAGAGAGAGAGAGAGAGAGAGAGAGAGAGAGAGAGTGTGAGTGTGTGTGTGAGTGTGTGTGTGTCAGAGTGAATATCCTCATTTAGATCAATAAGTGTGTGTGTGTGTGTGTGTGTCTGTGAGAGAGAGAGAGAGTGTGTGTGTGTGTCAGAGTGAATATCCTCATTTAGATCAATAAGTGTGTGTGTGTGTGTCTGAGAGAGAGAGAGAGAGAGAGAGAGAGAGAGAGAGTGTGAGTGTGAGAGTGTGTGTGTGTGTGAGTGTGTGTGTGTCAGAGTGAATATCCTCATTTAGATCGAGAAGTAAACATGTTTGTGTTTAATCTGCATTGAGAATATGAGCTGAATTGATGAATTGATGAATTCATTGCACTTTTTGGGCCATTTGTGAATTATAAGTTCTGGTGTCGAGTTGAAACTCTGAGAGCAGTGTTGAGGTGCACTGATGATAAAACATGGAGATTATCGATCAACACGAGTCGCAGCAAGACTATATTTCTGCTATTATGGCTAATAATGATGATAATCATGAGCAGAATGAGGAGGTCAGGAGATCTTCCTCTGTTCTGGCCGTCAGCACACACACACACACACGGAAATTCAATATATTAGGAGTTCATTCTTATAAAAATCCGTGAGCATAAACATAACTGTGGCATAATTTACAGGCAACAACAGTTTGGTTATTCTGTCTGTGATGAAATACATCTTCATACAATAAAAGGATGATATTCAATTACGTGCTTCAATTATGCGCTCTTCAAAATACTTCAATAAATCTTGACTAGCTAAATATTAACTCCTAGAACCAGATGACTGATAAAGAGCCAGCAAACAAAGACAAGCTCATTCATCACCGCATCATCATGAGCAATAACTCATAACTCATAACTGGCCTGTTTACAGTACGAGCAATAACTTCACACAGACCCGCAAGTGTCACAATCCCATCAAAACACACACAGGAAACAGCACAATGAGTGTTTGTCCTGCGGTCTGGAGGAATTACACACTTTGAATAGCGCATTATTATTGAAATAATAAATCATAAACACTTTTAAAACAAGGGACAGACATTTAAAAGAGAAGCCAAATAAAAACGGCTGTAAATAAAGATGAAAAACTCCTGAAACCTGTGATTTCAAAAGCAAATATTCAAAATGAAACTTCATGGGGAACACCTCACCAGAGCAGAAAAACCCATCTCTACACTCAATATTACTTGGAAATGCAGAAAAAATGTATTTGCTTGCGCACAGACATGCGCTAAAAAACGTGTGAGAAATAAGATGATTGAAATCGTCTTCAGGGTATTTCAGAGGGTTTATATATTTGCATTAGGCTGAAAATAAAGCAAAAGCTGTTGATCTGCTGAAAGATCAAGCAATAAAGCTTCCCTTCAAAACTGCATGATAACTCAGGCTTCGACATGAAATTCACATTCACAGAAAAAAAATAGGATTTCTTTTGGGTTAATATAAATATATAAATAATAAATATAATTTATTCTGAAGCAATATTCTAATCAGTGTTCAGTCAGCTTTGACATTTAAATCTGCATATTTATGATATTTTAACCCTTATAAAGGGCTTTTTTTTACCCTAATCATTTTAAATATATGCTAAATATAAGGTCGTGAGACTGAAACGTTGCTAATAAAATTTTTATACTCATTTGCAAGTACTGATAGTGTGCTGGAGTTCCTGTTTTTTTGTAGAGTTTACAGATAAGAAATATTGGAAAGATTGATACTTTTAAACATGAAACTAAACCACCAGTAGGTGGCGGCAGGTGACCGTCTTAATGAGAGTCATTGAGTCATTCATTCAAACGATTCGTTCAAACGGCTGATTCATTCAGGAATTAGGCAGTTGTTTATGAATGAGTCATTGAATCTTTGACTCAATCGATTCGTTCAAAACGCTGAATCATTCAGTAATGAGGCAGTTGTTTATAAATGAGTAATTGAATCTTTGACTCAATCGATTCGTTCAAAACGCTGAATCATTCAGTAATGAAACACGGTTGAGTGTTGGTGTGAGATGCGCCGTGGTTCTGCCGTGATCTTTGTTTGGAACTATTTCCGCTGCTGAAACAGAACAAAATCAGTCAATATCACGTATAAAATGTAAGTGACTTAATACTTACAATAAATAAATAGTGTTTTGGTGATTCCCTAGTTATTGTGTGTTATTGACGTTTTCATCAGGATTCTAAGTTAAATTCTCTTTCACTCGCCCCTTCAATTTCGAGCCCTGCCTCCCATCATTCTTGGGTTTTTTTGAGTTTATTTATTTATCTACTTTTTATTATTAATATTATAAGTAAATGTTATGTAACAGTGTTTTGTTTAAAAAAAAAAAAAAAATATATATATATATATATATATATATATATATACAGTAAAAAAAAACCGACATTATAACTCTTGATGAGTTGATTTCTCGGTTTTCTTCCTCTGACTCCAACTCTCGATCGGGAATCATAAATCGTCCATGTTTTCACAGCCCAGAATGCTTGAATCACATCATAATTACTGTTCCCAGAGGAGCTTGAGACCCGTGGCTGTTTGAGACGTATCACACACACACACACACACACACACACACACCTTTCCTTCACAGCTCTACCGTGATGATAATTACAGCATCACAACACACACAGATGAAAGAGACGGGAGACTCTGTGAGTCCAGGCAAGGCAGACGGGAACTGTTGGTGGTAATGCCTCTGGGAGAAGTGTGTGTGTGTGTGTGTGTGTGTGTGTGTGTGTGTGTGTGTGTGTGTGCGCTAGGTAAGGAAGTGTCATTGCAGTGCTCTTTACTAATGGCTACAACTTCAAAGGCTTGAGCCAGAACACAGGACGCGGGGGAAGAGAGACTGACGCTTCCTAAAACACCCCGAAACACGGGAGAATCTCACAGATGATACGGATATTACGCTTTATCCATACGTTCAGAGGATCATAACTGCAGAAGTAAACTCGAAAAACCTTCCTCCTTACAGTTCTTGGGGAAAAGATGTGCTTAATTGTACTGAATGTGCACTTTTGTCCTTTAAATCTAAATATAAGTTTCATGTGTCGGTCAAAATTACCTTTTGTTTTATTTCAATGAAATTATTGAACTATATTTTAGTTAGATTAAATTTTTTATTTAATATTGTGTATTTTTAAGGGATTTTATGGTACTAAATTATATTTATGCAGTACTTACAATCCATATATAACATTTTTGAGCATAGACCTGAAAATGAAATGGCACTTGGCAGATTATTGCTGAAGTGAAAAGTTTAAAACAGAGGGTTAAAAGGCTTAAAGAAAATGCACTATGTTTCTTATGTTCACTAAGTGCACTATGTAATTGAATTTTTAATCATGTTCTAATAATCTTTTTGTCGTGCTTTAAAGAAGTGCATTTATTTTGATGTGTTGACTAGCATCTAGCGCACTGTAAAGAACTAGATTTTAACATTCAAGATTACAAAATACATGTCATGCATTTAAATATATTTGTAATGATGAAGTTGCAATTTAGTTACATTAAAGTACATTTTAGTTTACCATAAATGCTAAAAGTGGTCAAAAAGGCACCTTAAAGTTCAACTAAATGCATTTAATATAAATGTAAACTATAATACACATGCAATGTATTACTTTCACTTCACACTGAAGCATATTCTCTTAAAGCATAAGCAAGCTAAAGTGTTGTTCTCGTTCCCGAGGGCCTGATCGATGATCTTACGAGTGCTTCAGAAAGCTAATGGAGATCTGAATCAATAACCCAGGCCTTCGTACAGTCAGGAAGGGAACACTCTAAACTATCTTGGGTTATTTTTACCCAAATCCTGGGTTAAGCATGTTTTTCAGTTATTTTTTCAGTATTTGGGTAGTTTTTGTGCAACCCAGCTCATGGGTCAGATGTAACAACCCAGTGTTTGGGTAGTTTTTGTGTTACCCAGCTCCTGAACACTTGAATTTTACTTCTAATATTTGTTAAACAAGCTTAAATGTTGGCAATATGTATTAAAATGATTTAAAATATACTATGAAAATACTATGTAAAATATGATTGAAAATAAGGGAATTATCATGCAAGCCAGTGGTTGTATCGAGCATTTTAAAAAAGTTTAGAGGATTTAATTTAGTACGTAGACATTAATTATTGTATGAAGTACAAAAAAAAAGCAGCTAGTTTTATAGTAAAAATGAATCAACTATACTGGGTTAAATAAACAACCCAATTTGCTGGGTAAAATTAACCCAATATGTGTTCTGTCCTATATCTACCCAGCCCTTGGGTTGAAAGCAACCCAAATTGGGTTGTTTTCAACCCAGTGTTGTTGTTTTTTTAGAGTGAAGTGACTCTCCAAGAGGAAATGATTGGTGTGTGAAAAGTAAAAAGTCCTTGATGCGCACTGATAATCATGTGAAACGACACACGAATGAAGACGGTAACAGCCCAGGCTTTGATGTATTCTATGACAGTGACTGAACGAACGAACAGCTGTTGTTTCAGACGTTAGCTTTGGGCTTGCAGTCACTCCTGTGTCTGATTGTCATGGAGCAGAATCATATTTTCAGGACTGAATCATGAGGAATGTGGATCAGATGCAAATATGCACGTACGGGAACGAGCCGCTTTCATGTAGTAATGTATTCTGTGTGATTAATCCGCAGTGGATGAGTGGTTCAGGGGTTCAGGCCCCCCGCGGGCCCACCGGCCCCGGCTCAACTACACACACCTCTCACACACACACTGCTCAGCACCTTAGTTCAGATCCTGAAAAAAAAAAAAAACTACAAACACTTTTTTTTTTTTTTTTAATTTATACATAATTTTTTTTAGATCTTGGCAAAAACCCAAAAAAATATTTTAGAAAAAATATTTTACACTTTTTTTTTAAACTAAATTTATTCCTAAAAAATATATTTTAAGATCTTGGCAAAACTAGAAACATATACACACTAGTGGTGGGGGAAAAAATCGATTCTGTTCGGTATCGCGATATTTTGCGCACGCAATTATATCGATACAGTAGCGCAAAGTATTGCGATATTTAATTATAAAATTATCTGTTTTACTTTCCGGTTTTCTCAGAGTTTAATCTGATCATTTACATTTGCGTATTACATCCACAAGGTGGCGCTTGTTGCGGTGCTTTGTTGTCTACATTCAACAGCAAATTCAAATGAAAATGGCTTCACTATTGGTTGTACACGACGCTCCGTCTTCTTTCAAATCGAAAGTGTGGTTAAATTTCGGTTTTATGATTATTCTCAGGTTTATGTTACTCTATGTCTGCTTTATGTTACTCTATTGTATATAAATAATTTTAAGTTATGTGCTGGGAGCTCAGTGAGCTTTGTTTGTTTCATAATTCATATTAAATATTACCTGCTCGGTCCTGTCTGTCAGCGCGTTGTCAGTGTCCTCTATTTTTCACTGCTTGAGTACATGGGTTGAAATCCCCCCCTAAACCCTCATTCACTAAGTTAGGCCTATTCCCTAAGTTAGTCCACTAATACTGTTCACTTGAAGGAGTGAATGAAAACAAGTGAGCGAATTCGGACAGGCGTTGAGCGTAACGTTACATAAGCTGTAGCCTACATTCGTTAATGCAGTGCAATGTGGGCCAGAGACGAGATCTGACACGCGTCCCATTTTCTCACAAATCTCGATGTTTATTTAAGACTTTATTTAAATAATTTAAGATTGCTCTTATGAGGACGCTCGACAAAACGGACATTTTGGCATAATTTGTGTGTGTTATGGTTTGTTCAAGCCCGGAAGAGAACTCGATACTGACGCGCGTCTTTTCTGTGGGTCGTGTGTGTGTGTGTGTGTGTGTGTAATACAGGCAGGATTTAACGGATACTGCGTAATTGCGTTAAACATGTTTAACGCTGTAAACTTTTTTTTGTTTTTGTTGCGGTGCCGCGGTGGGCAAGTGATGAAACCAGTGTTGCGACTGAACACCGTGTAACACCGGTAACACCGACTATAGCAAGCCTAGAGCTCACCATTCTTGTGAGAGGTCTCTTATTCAGAGAATAATTATGTCCTGTCCTGTAATAAGGTCCCGTGTCCTGAATGTTCAAGAACAAGTTTTTGCTCTACCCTCCTAAGTTTTTGCACTAGCACTTTTGCACTGTGTAGAAGATAATGTTTACAGAATTAAATGTGACATTTAAAGTGAGTTGAGCGGTCTTATTTTCCTAATTTTTTGTAATGCCTTTGAATAATATGGGGGACATGAATCGCAATATCGCAGAATTGAATCGCAATACTTGCTGTATCGCAATATATTGAGAATCGCAATAATATTGAATCGTGGCCCAAATATCGCAATACTATCGAATCGTCACATTTTTGACAATTCCCACCCCTAATACACACACACACACACATATATACATACATACACATACATATATATATATATATATATATAGCTATAATTTTAGTAAAATAGATATTTTAGAGCTTGACAAAACTAAACAAATACAACTTTTTACTCAATTTATAACCAATAAAATATATTAGATCTTCTAAAAAAAAAATAGAAACACATTTTTTATACAAAATATATACCAAATTCTTTTTGACCTTGGCCAACCTAAACAAATACGACTTTTTAACAAATAAAATATCTTCAAGATTGTCAAATAAGAGAAAAAAAAAATTTTACCCAAAAATTTTTTTTAGAGCTTGTAAAAACATGTATAAATTAACTAACAAATTATATGTTATATTTCTAGTTTGCCAAGCTCTAAAATATTTTATTTTTGGTATAAATTTAGTAAACACTTATTTTACACCTTGGCAAAACTAAATAAATACAACTTTAAACTCAATTTATACCAAAAAAATATATTTTAGATCTTGGCAAAACTTGCGATGATGATTGAACACGCTCAGATGTGGCTTCAGATCACACACACAGACACACAGACACACAGACACACAGACACACAGACACACAGACACACAGACACAGACACAGACACAGACACAGACACAGACACAGACACAGACACAGACACAGACACAGACACAGACACACAGACACAGACACAGACACACAGACACACAGACACACAGACACACAGACACACAGACACACAGACACAGACACAGACACAGACACAGACACAGACACAGACACAGACACAGACACAGACACAGACACAGACACACAGACACAGACACAGACACAGACACACAGACACACAGACACACAGACACAGACACAGACACAGACACAGACACACAGACACAGACACAGACACAGACACAGACACAGACACAGACACACACACACAGACACAGACACACACACACACACACACACACACGCGGAGTGTGTACACTCTGAGAGGAACATGTTTCCACTGCTTCATGTGTGTGCTTGATTTATGATGAATGACATCATCAACAGAAGAGAGAGAGTTATGATATTATACACATAATAAACTGACATGCCAGTGTCACACACTCACTGTAGGCAATATCCTCTCAGAGGTGATGTCACTGCTCGTGTGTGTGTGTGTGTGTGTGTGTGTGTGTGTGTGTGTGTGTGTGTGATCATCTATCATAGTGTGTGTGTGTGTGTGTGTGTGTGACAGATCATCTATCATAGTGTGTGTGTGTGTGTGTGTGTGTGTGTGTGTGTGTGTGTGAGAGTGAGTGAGTCTGTGTGCGATCATTTATCTTAGTGTGTGTGTGTGTGTGTGTGTGTGTGTGTGTGTGTGAGAGAGAGATCATCTATCATAGTGTGTGTGTGTGTGTGTGTGTGTGTGAGAGAGTGAGTGAGTCTGTGTGCGATCATTTATCTTAGTGTGTGTGTGTGTATGAGTGAGTGAGTGAGTGTGTGTGTGAGATCATCTATCATAGTGTGTGTGTGAGAGAGAGTGAGTGTATCTGTGAGAGTGTGTGCGATCATTTATCTTAGAGTGTGTGTGTGTGTGTGTGTGTGTTAGTGTGTATGTGTGTGAGTGTGTGTGTGTGTGTGTGTATGTGTGTGTGTGTGTGTGGATGTGTATGTGTGAGTGTGTATGTGTGTGTGTGTTAGTGTGTATGTGTGTGTGTGTGTGTATGTGTGAGTGTGTGTGTGTGTGTGTGTGTGTGTGTGTGTGTGTGTGTGTGTATGTGTGAGTGTGGATGTGTATGTGTGAGTGTGTATGTGTGTGTGTGTGTGTGTGTGTTAGTGTGTATGTGTGTGTGCGTATGTGTGAGTGTGTGTGTGTGTGTGATCTGTATGTATAGACAACACTAAATCCTGATCAGGTTGGAAGAGGAAATCAAGTTTCATCTATGACATCACTTCCAGCTAAAGAATGAGATAATACATCCTGAGCTAGTTATTATCTGTGAGCGTCTCAGACATCAGATCTGACGTCAAACACCCCCCCACACACACACACACACACACACACACACACACACACACACACACACACACACACACTCGGAGATGCAGAGAAAACAGGTCAGAGCGAGAACAGGAGCAAACCTGACCTCATCTGAACTCACGAGCCGGCATCAACAATTCAACATCCTTTTTGATTATTAAAATGTTGTAAAACCATTCAAATTGAATCCAGGAAACTTAAAACATAAAACACAGAATTTGGTAAAAATAAAACAGAATTTGAGAAAAAAAAGTATTTCATAAATGTATTTTAATAAATTGTTAAATTGTATAAGTTTCATGGTTTCAGTTATAATTTAATTGAACTATTTAAGAGCAAAAAAAAAATGAAATGGAAAAAAAAACTGAATTTGGGAAAAAATAAAACTGATTTCAAAGGGCTCTATATTTAAGATAAGCTGGAGGCTGAAGAGGTTGTGAAGATTATAAAAGGTTACAATGATTTTTAAGAACATTATTTTTTTAGGAATTCAAAGAATGTTTAAGTTTTGTGTTCAGAAGAATCTCAGGGTGTGTTCACACACACACATCTCTCGGAGCGGCTCAGCGTGTGTGTGTGTGTGTGTGTGTGTGTGTGTGTGTGTGTGTGTGTGTGTGTGTGTGTGTGTGTGTGTGTGTGTGTGTGTGTGTGTGTGCGTGCGTGGTGCACAAAGTGATCTCAGAAAACTCCAGAGGGACCAAAAGTGTGAGTCCGTTTGTGCTTCGATTTCTGAAATAAAGATTTTAATCTTCGCCCACTGTAGCCTACATAATCTGTCTTTCATTTTTCTGTTATATTTCGTTACCTTGCAAGGCTTAGTTTTTAAATAGGGGCATAAGTGTGATTAGTCACTTGCAAAATAGTAAAAACAACATCAAGAGAATCGTGATTTTCCAGAAAAATCGTGACATTCAATCATTATTCAAAGAAAAATCCAGAAATGTTTTCCTCAAAAAACTTAATTTCTCTTCCACTGAGGAAAGAAAGACATGGATATCTTGGATGGCATTGGGGTGAGTAAATTATTAGGAAATTTTCATTTTGAGGTGAACTAACCAAAATTACATTTGAAATGTTTTTTTCTTTAATAAAAATTCTTCATGTCTTAAAATATCTTGAATGTAACTAGACACCCTTGCCTCATTTACTATATTAGTTAATTATTAATTATATTATTTATCTATTTTATTAGCTCATCAAACGCAAAACGACGAAAACCCGTTCTAGCGAGTGTTCAGCGGCTGTTATCTGGGAATGATAAACCGCTAGATGGAGCGATTGACCAATCAGAATCCAGTATTCCACAGAGCCGAATAAGTGACAGATCCAAAAGCGTCTGCTTTATGAATGAATGTGAATGTATAGTTCATAAGTCTGTTATAGCCATATATACAGTAGATGAAGGCTTGAATCGTGTCCTCAACATGAAAGGGTTAAAGAAACACCGTAACACAAGCCCTCTGTTGCATTCTGGGCTGTGGGAGATGAAAGCCCGAACATCAAATCAATACTCCAGTCGATAAAACATGAAGAGAGATTAAAGCGCGGAGGATCAGGCTAATAGACGCGCGAGGCTTTAATTGAGGCGCTGAAGAGAGGAATAATGTGTGAAGGTGTTGTAGTGGATCTTCAGAGAGATCCTTTAATCAAACACACACACACTCACATCGGCTGCTTCAGGATAAACATATCCGATATTAGGCAGTCCCTCCGGGAATATTTTGCAATATTTTTTGTGTGATTTAGCGATCAAAATGATCAATTTTTCAGGAAATTGTGAAAAATGTGCAATTTTAAAAAAAAATCTGGATACCACATTTACCATATTATGTGTTATGTTAGATGCACAATAGTCATACATGACAACAGAACAAACAAAATGCACAAATCTTTTTTTATTTTGGGATCTACAAGTATATTACAAGTAAACCACAGCAATAAGAAACTGCCTAATATAAGTAAAAAGTTCTCAAAATTAGACATTTTGTTGATTTTGCGTTGTATTCAGCGATCGCGGAAAACTGGAGGGACTGATTAGTTTACATGAACAGAAATCAGCCTGTTAAATTAATCCGCTTATTGCTTGACATGCATGTGGTGAAAATCCAGCTTTGAATGTTGTTTATGTGTCTATGTGGTGTTTTTAATATGCTTTAAGACAAACCATGTGTAAATTCATAAGTCTACAGCATTGCTGAGTATTTTCTGCTTAAAACTGCAGTGAACCAAAGACAGTCTCAAAAACACGGTTTGAAATCGCTGGTGTTTCTGACGTCACAAACTACCTTGTAACCAATCAGATCAACGTGTGATCGTCAACGAGTGGATCTCTGAGTGAGTGAGTGAGTGGAGGCGAAAGACATTTTAAGGCGAAAAAACGTTTAAATATGTAATTTTGGTGATCACAGATGAGTTTTAAGGGATAAAATAATTGACTACAGGGGGACTTTAAACACTGAACACTGTGGACAATGTCACACCCTGATTGGACAGCTTTTGAACTCAAATGAACCGCAATCGCACCAGAGATCGGTTAAATCAAACCAAACCTGCCAAGTGTCAACACTGCCTAAAACATGATTTACACAGCATTTATCTGAAGTCTTGTCACATAAGGACCTGCGTGTGGATCGGATCTCTCCAGGGATTCGGTCTATAGCGGAGGAGTCAGATCAGATGAATCAGAGGAATCAGATCAGATGAATCAGATGAATCAGATCTGATGAATCAGATCAAAAGAATCAGATGAATCAGATCAGATGAATCAGATCACTAGGAATCAGATCAGATGAATCAGATCACTAGGAATCAGATCAGATGAATCAGATCACTAGGAATCAGATCAGATGAATCAGATCAAATGAATCAGATGAATCAGGTCACTAGGAATCAGATCAGATGAATCAGATCAAATGAATCAGATGAATCAGGTCACTAGGAATCAGATCAGATGAATCAGATCAGATGAATCAGATCAAATGAATCAGATCAAATGAATCAGATGAATCAGGTCACTAGGAATCAGATCAGATGAATCAGATCAAATGAATCAGATGAATCAGGTCACTAGGAATCAGATCAGATGAATCAGATCAGATGAATCAGATCAAATGAAAGCGTGGATCCGAGCCTCTGCTGTCATTCCTCCCGCTACAAACACTGGATCTCATTTGTCCTGTGGTCTGCGCATTGTCTGATGAGGACTTGTACTGTAAATATGTGGTTTTCGGTGCAAGAAACCGGAACGGCTCTGGATATTCCTTCCCCCTGCGTCCCATAATTCCCTGACTTCCCCGGGCCAGGATAGTAATAGAGAGCAGCTCCTGCAGGGAAAGCTCTGTCTGTGACACACGAGCGCGTGAGGAAGACCCGGCTTTCATCAGAGCAGAAACATGGGAAAGATCGCATAAAGAACTGTGGATATGACTTTATCTGCTGGGACTCCCTGTAGAGCGACATGATCCACTGCACACCTCTTCATCCTCATCATCATCTTCCTCATAATCATCTTCATAATCATCATATCCAAACAGGCCGCTGGTCTCCACACTGCAAATAATGCTTTTCTTACTCAGTATTTTTCTTTTGTTTTCAGTCCAAATAACTAAAAGTTATTACATCAAGATGCATTTACTAAAGTAGTAAAATGTCATAAGATCTGATGTCTTGGGGGAAAACAAGCTAAAATGTCTGCCAATGGGGAAAGAAAAATAATCTTAATTCAAATGGAAAAGATAATTTTTCTTGTCCATATTCAACATAATTCATGTGTGAGACAGTCTAACATGGACAAAACCAGTGAAATATCAACTGATTTCATATTTTATTCTAAACTAAAGCGAATAAACTGTGATGGTGTGAGAAATGTTGAAGGTGTCTGAATAAATTTTGGTTTGACTGTATAATACATTTTAACTTTGGTTACAATAATTTATGAAACGATATAGTGCATTATGAAAACCTTTATAATGCATTATAGTATATGTTAATGTAAGGGCTTTAAGTAAAGTGCTACTAAAAAACAAAGACAATGTTTCACAAGTCTAATGTTATGGGGTTAAAGGTGTTTCCGAATGTAACAGGGTTGACAAAACATCAAACCTTTGGTACAATGATAACTATTTGTAATATTTAAAAATATTTAAAAACTAAAATTAAAAAAATTCTCAAAAATGTCATGTTTTATTAAATGTGTTACTTTGTAGAAGTAGAAAGACTGAAATGGTATATTCTTGTAAAATGTTCTCCAATAATCTTGGTTTTATTTACAGCTTTATACAACATCTTATTTTACAGTGCAGTTTTACCTTTCCAACCCTTACATTTCTAGCATAAACTCTATATTGAGATTGCACGTCTGTGTGGTAAACATTAACCTGGATTTATTAGCATCCACTAATGCTGCATTTTATCTAGTAATATAATATAGTAGTAAGTCAGTGAAAGTTTCCATCATGTCTTCTGTGTTTGCAGGGTTGCTTTGTTTTTCAGGTGAGGAGAGAAGGCTCGGTCTGGTCTCATTTTCCATGGTAAACCACAAGATCTTACCGCACACAACTGTACTCAAACAAGCAAACATACACAAGCGAAGAAGATCTGTCAGAAACACGCCCACCCACCTTCACATCCCCAGACTCGACGCGACGGACACTCGCAGCGAGGCTTTTTCCTGACGCATGTGTGTTCCTTTCATCAGAACATTCGTCTGGAAACCATATAATTAAAAGCAGAAGTCGACATAAATTAACAGAGTGCGAGGGTCTGAATCAAAACCAAATACGGTCATATTTCAGATCTTTAACTCTCAGAACAAGCAGGGACGACACAGTCTGGGATGATCTCATCCCGCTGTAAATCACACAGAGATGAGCTTCATCTGCCATTAAACAACAGGGAGTCTCTTCAAACGAATCTTTCTGAAGCTTCACTTCCACTCGTGAATCACACAAACACTCCTGAAAATACAGCTTCTTTACAGGCATCAACTGTTCCATCGGGCTTTCACAGCTCATATAGTCCGACACAGCGAGAATATGGAGGGAAAAAAGCTTAAACTGAGCAAAAATATGCAATTTGGTGCATAAATATGGGCAAAATTAAAGATGAGATTTCTGATACTTGCATGTAAATCAATGAGATATTTATAATAGTGTAGCAGATACTCACATAAAATGCATTGAAATATCAATATCTGCTAATAAATGTCTTAGTAAGATGATATTTAAATAGTTTTATGATCAAAGGTCTGTAGTTTTAAAACATAATGCAATGCAATACAATGATGATTGAGAGATGAACAAATAAACCTTCCTCAAAAGCCCGATGATCATATTTGATACTCATGATTTCTCTAAAAAATTATGTTTGGATAATCAAGTAAACCAAAACTTCGTCAGGCTGGAATATTACAAACATTATCAAAGTTATTCTTATGTTTCCTTGATATAAATCAGTGCAGATTTGACAGCAGAAACACAAGCTGAAAGAGGACGTTTGTACAATTACACAAAGTTTTTTACTCTATAAAACAATCTAAAGGCATGTAGTAGATTGTGTGCGACGGGTTTTTTCAGCAAAGTTTTTAGGGTTAACATTTCTATTGCACAAAAAGGTTTTTTATAATGGAAAAAGGGGATTTTTTGGTAACACTTTACAATGTTCATTAATTAACTACCTCAGTTAACATGAACTAAGAATGAACAAAACTTCTTCAGCATTTATTAATTTTAGTTTGTGAACTAACATGAACAAAAAATGAACAGCTGTATTTTTTATTAACTAACATTAACAAAGATGAATGAATACAGTAACAAATATATTGCTAATGGTTAGATCATGTTAGTTAATACATAACTAAAGTTAACTAATGAACCTTAAAGTGTTACAGAATACCAATTTTTCAAATATTCTTCACACTAGGAAAAAAGGATCCTATTTTGAAAGTATTTTGCTACGAAACCCCCACACCACTAAGACCCGTTCCAACGTCCCTCGTTGTAAAGCTTGATTCTTAGACGTGAATCGCGTTCGTTTTCAGACCCTAGAAATGTCACGGTCTACGCGCCTCAGAGCGCTCTGGCAGTGAAACGGTTAAGGAAGAAAAACGTGCCTTCGCCTTGGACTGTTTAAAGCCGTTCTCGACGAGGTGCACCAGGTGTGCCGCGTGGTTACAGCCTCAGTGTTTACTGCTGACTCCCTTCCGCAGGAGAGCAGCTTCACACCTTAGTTCCTCCACAGCCCTACGCCCACACCTCCTCCGAGCCATCAGATAAGACACAGACGCAGGGAAACACTCGCGCGCCTCCTTCAGCAGCTCCTGCAGCGTTTGCATGGTAGTAAAAGTGCAGTTGCACAAATACTCATAGGCATAACCACAGCACAGCACACCTCACCTTCACTCTCACTGAGACAGAGAAACCTCGCTGAGATCACACAGCACAGGATGTAAGATGTATGTCAGCGGCATCACACACACACACACACACACACACGTATATGCGTGTGCACGCTGATGAAAACAAACACTTTAAAAGAAGAGCTAAATTCACCATTGTCGTCATGTAGCAACATGATTGTAGTAGAAGCGGGGGGTTTCCCTGAAAATCGTTCTCATCTTACAAAGAGAGCTACTTTTAAGTTTGTCATTATGTTCCTTTTTTCTTTTTCCTCGAGATCCAAGAAGACCTTGTTCTGGGTCCCACAAGCGGAGAGCTATTTTTAGCAGCGAAATGCTTTCCAGTTGGCTTCAGACGATCATAAGAGGGGGAAAAACCACACAGAAAACCACGCTCCATAAGGGAGCGGGCAGCAGATCTGGGATCTCCCCACTCTTACAGCGATCAGTTTGTGGCGACGGCCCGGCTGAAATCAACATCTATATTTCCATAACTGCAACAGTCGCCTACATCCTCGCTCGTTACGCTCAATATTCCTCGATCCTGTGAGCAACACATGTCCAACAGACGCTCGAGACGCGAAGGTTTTCTGACGGGAAAACAGACGCCCTTCCTTCAACACTTTAAATGCGTAGTTTTATTATTAAAGATAATGCAATGCAATGCATTTGTGAGATTAAGTTCCTCAAAAGCATGATGATCATATTTGATACTCAAAAAAATTATGTAGATAATCAGGTAAACCGAAGCTGCGTCAGTCTAAAATATTACTAACAATATCAAAGTTGTTATTGCGTTTATTTGATAAAATCAGTGCAGATTTGACAGCAGAAACACACGAGCTGAAGGACGACATTTGTACAATTACACTAAAAGACTTTTACTTGATAAAAGAGTAAGTGATGCAGCGATATGAAAAGTTTGGCCGATAACGATAACCGATAATTCTTCATATTTGAAAGCCGATAACCGATATACTGGCCGATAAATCTAAATCCAATTTTTTATATAATTTGTGAGTGCCTGATTACAAAAACAAAAGTCTCACCATTACAATCCATGTCCCGAACACAACATTATAATAACATCATAATTGTATGTAGTCTATATGACAGACTCGTGCTGTCTGCTCATCATATTTCAAACATTTAAATAATATCATGTTGAACATGCGCATCTGAAGTGTCTCAGCTGAAGGAAATAATACATTATTTATCAGCTTTAATATATCAACCAAATTTTCTTACCGGGCCGATAACGATAACATTAAAAATGAACATATCGGCCGACACCAATATGGTGGACGATATATCGTGCATCATTAGTTTTATTATCAAAGATAATGCAATCCAATACAATCATGAGGTTCAGTTCCTCAAAAGCCTGATGATCATATTTGATAATCATGATTTTTAAAAAAAAAATTATGTCTGGATGATCAAGTAAAAAGAAGCTGCGTCAGTCTGAAATATTACTAACAATATCAAAGTTATTCTTATGTTTACTGGATATAAATCAGTGCAGATTTGACAGCAGAAACACACGAGCTGAAGGATGACATTTGTACAATTATACTAAAAGACTTTTACTTGATAAAAGAGTAAGGGATGCACCGATATAAAAAGTTTGGCCGATAACAATAACCGATAATTCTTTATATTTGAAAGGCGATAACCGATATACTGGCCTATAAACCTAAATTCAAATATTTATATAATTTTTAAGAGCCTGGTTACAAAAACAAAAGTCTCACTATGTCCCAAGCAGACAATTATATTTATGTTCTCATTATAATTTTCTGTAGCCGATATGTCAGACTTGTGCAGCACATGTTGCACTATTTTACTGTATTTTTCTTTTTAGAAATGATTCCAATCACATTTCAAGCAATTCAAAACCATTATGTTGAACATGCGCATCTGAATAGTCTCAGCTGAAGGAAATAATACATTATCACTTTAATATATAGGCCAAATTTTCTGATTGGGCCGATAACGATAACATTAAAAATAATCCAAATACAGATTAGGAGGCCAATATATCGTGCATCCCTAAAGAGAGTCTAAACGATCAATCAGACGACAGATTGATTGCGTAAACAGGTATTTCAGCAGAAGTTAGTGCAGATTATGACCTTCAAATACGACGAATAACTTAAATAACAATGTCGATAAACTGAGATCAGGACGATGTGGCCATGTGTTTCTCAGTATTTCACAGATCAGGACACACTAGAGAGAGCTGGTGTGATAGAGATAGTCATCGTAAAGGAAGTAGGTTAGTCAGCTTTGCCCTTCTCTTTAACCTCTGTCCCAAAACACAGTAAACAACAGGTGATGATGACAACAGCAAGTGATTTGAGTACCAAGAAACCACACAAACAGCCTTTCATGACAAAAGTAACATTAGTGGCTGCTGGTCAATATAATGCGGATATACAAATGATGCAACAAAGAGACGTGCAATAAAAAAAAGTTCCAACACAATTGGCTTGAACAAAGAGTCGGTTTATTAATTTGTTGTTTCGTTGAGCTGATACTCCAGTATTTAGTAACTTGACCAACTCAAATGAGTGTCATTCCAAGTGCGGTCATCTGAACAAACAATATTACGTTGCGCAATGTTATGCAAGTTCCCAGCATGCACTGCAGCTTGAAATGATGTGGTAACTCATTAAATATGGCTTCATTTATGCTGCTGTCAGTTTTAGTTAGCTGGTAAAGGGTTCGGAGTTCATATCTTCACTGAATTCACATCTGTTGATCATCAGTGTGTGTTTAGGAATATGTGCGTCTCAGTCTCATCAACTGTTGGATTTAATATATTTGTGCATCATGTTTTCCTCAGATAATCATGTAGTTGGCTTTGAAAATCAAACATACAGGTAAAAGAAATTGTTTGAAATGCTAAACACTCTTTATTTGCCTTGGAAATTTTTTTTTTTTTAATTTAACAGATTACACGTTACTCATTAGATGAACAAAAGTATTGTCAGTTGATATAACTTAAAGTGATTGCAACAGGTTTCCTTGTTTTGTTTTTAAGTTAGGGCAACTTTTTGTCCGTGTGAAATCAAATGAACCACACAATATTTACAAACTGCAGATCTAC